>NHNV01000074.1:0-122428 GCA_002785995.1 Mycosphaerelloides madeirae | reverse complement strand
AGACGCCGATGCCAGCCGGGTGGAGTCGTGCGAGAAGGCTACGGAGCTGACCCTATCGCTGTGGCCCTCGAGTGTCTGCAGGCAGGCGCCGCTGCTAGGGTCCCAGATCTTGACTGTGCGGTCCAAAGACGCCGATGCCAGCCGGGTGGAGTCGTGCGAGAAGGCTACAGACCAGACCCTATCGCTGTGGCCCTCGAGTGTCTGTAGGCAGGCGCCGCTGCTAGGGTCCCAGATCTTGACTGTGCGGTCCTCAGACGCCGATGCCAGCCGGGTGGAGTCGTGCGAGAAGGCTACAGACCAGACCCAATCGCTGTGGCCCTCGAGCGTCTGTAGGCAGGCGCTGCTGCTAGGGTCCCAGATCTTGACTGTGCGGTCCAAAGACGCCGATGCCAGCCGGGTGGAGTCGTGCGAGAAGGCTACGGACCAGACCCTATCGCTGTGGCCCTCGAGCGTCTGCAGGCAGGCGCCGCTGCTAGGGTCCCAGATCTTGACTGTGCGGTCCCCAGACGCCGATGCCAGCCGGGTGGAGTCGTGCGAGAAGGCTACGGAGCTGACCCAATCGCTGTGGCCCTCGAGCGTCTGTAGGCAGGCGCTGCTGCTAGGGTCCCAGATCTTGACTGTGCGGTCCTCAGACGCCGATGCCAGCCGGGTGGAGTCGTGCGAGAAGGCTACAGAGATGACCATATTGCTGTGGCCCTCGAGCGTCTGTAGGCAGGCGCTGCTGCTAGGGTCCCAGATCTTGACTGTGCGGTCCTCAGACGCCGATGCCAGCCGGGTGGAGTCGTGCGAGAAGGCTACGGAACTGACCCCATCGCTGTGGCCCTCGAGCGTCTGCAGGCAGGCGCTCCACTGGTTTCTCATAGGCGGCATAATTGTGACAAACTCTGGTTCCTCATGGGCGTTGAGCTTTCTTGTCGAGCTTTGCACAGGACTGAAGAGTAGTGCAGATATGTAAGTCTGAAGAGGGAAACTCTCTATTGCTGTCTTGTGATACATAACGAATCGTCGAGCGTCATGTACCAAATCAAGCAGCTTTCGAGTATCATTGTTTGCCTACTCAGAATTAGCTTTCATTTCACCTTAGTCCAGGATCGTTTTACCTGTCGTTGCAAAAGGCTCTCCAATTTGCCCATCGATACTTGTGCATCTGACATGCCTCTACATAGACTTGATGCCTCAAGCCAGTAAAGATAACAAGTGCGCAGGAACTGATCAACCAGCCCAATATCGCAAAGGGCAATATTCTCCCTTTCCGTCAAAGATTCATGTAAGTGCTCAATCCAGTAGACGCAGGAGTATCGCGCATTGCCTAAAGGATCCTCGGAGGAAGGAGGCTTGACCTCATCGATTGGGAAGTCAGGTTCCTTCAAATTGTATATGTCCCGGCGCAAGGTCTGCGACAAAAGACCCATGGATTTTGTGAAAATGTCGGCATGAATCTGCTCCATTCCAGAAGGAAAAATCTCATAGCATGCATTGTTAACTAAGAAGTCCTTAGCTGATTGGTGAACAAATGATACAACATTCCGGTGAAGCGTAAGGAAAGAGCCGCAACTCTTCACAATACTTGTCCAAGCTTCGTAATGGCTGGTAATTGGAGGTCCTTCTAGGGAAAAAGAGGACATCTCCTCGAGAGTAAGCGGTCGTCGCACAACCGAGGCAATAGCCAGCAACCTCTTGCACAGTCCAGCGCGGCTTGAAGCAGATATCTGCCTGATCATTCTGTCATATAGGGGTTGAAGTCCAGATGGGAACTCATTTGAAATGCTGGTAGCTTCCCATCCATCAACCTTAAGAAGCTCCTGGCAGACCAGAGCTACCCAGAGAAATGTGCCGTCAGCACTGGACTCTAGGTTACGCTGCACTGCAATCTGCTCATTGTGGTTGTATTTGTTCTGCTCTGCAAGCCGCTGGACCTTGATGCCAATATACGTATTGACTGCTGCAGAGATTGAAGCTTTGTTTAGCTCAAGGCTCAATCGTACCGCCTGCACCATTCTGTTGATTTCATTCTCAATGTGCGGCCAATTTCGACTTGACACAATCCATTTAACACGAGAAGGTCCGGATGCAGCAGCAGCAATAAGCTTCAGCAGTTTGGGCAGATCTACCGCGCATTCATCAAGGGCGTCGAGAATCATGAAGGCGCGGTCCAACAGTGGGTCTTTCAACATAGACTCTAGGATCTTGGCCAGTGCAACATATGCATTCACGCCTTCAAACAGAGATTTGCCAGTAGTGTCATAGTCAGCCTGTATGTAGGATACCAGTGATGGCCACTGACGAACAAGCATGAACAACAAACCCCGCAAGACCGCAGTAGCATTGTCAGCCTGCCGGTCGGTCGCCTGACAGAAGAAGTAGGACAGGATGGGTGTCCTGCCACTAATTTTCTGTAGCTCGTTGATTATGCCACAAAGAAGCATTGTTTTTCCCTTGCCCGGGTCGCCCTTGATCCACAGGAATGAGCTGTGTTTGGCAGTGTGCCACTGCTGGAACTTGGGATTCTGTAGGATCCAGCAGTATGCATCCTCAAGTAGGCCGCCTTTGTTCTCTTCAATGCGCTTCTTGTCGTGACGAGGGTCACTGAGGAAAAGATCCCGAATACACCTGTCTTGTCGGTCGATTGCCGCTTCAAGCCGCTTGAATGCATTGTTGGCTCCTTCATCGTAAGCGACCAGAATCTCGACATCAAAAATACCCATTAGTGAGTATGCCTTATCCTCAGGGCAGCTTGTCTTGCGCGTTGCTGACCATCTGAATCGGTCCTCTCTACTGAATTCTGGCAAGGGAGCTCCTTGGAGGGCACGGGCTGGGATACCGGTAATGTCGCAAATCTGTTTTTCAAGTGAGGTTTTGTCGCCAAGTCGTTTGTGGTCTGCCGTGAAAAATTCTACCAATTGAGGTGCAAGTAGTTCTTGGAGTGTCCACCCTCGAGTGAACCATCTGCTTTTGTAGAGTTCTGTATCCCATGATCTCCGGGTTGTAGTACTGCGCACGTCCGATAGATAGACATAACAGCGGTGAGAGTTGCGGTACCAGCGGAACATGGAGCGAAGTGCATGTGAGAGCTCGGCAGGATTGTCCTTGTTGATGCAACATGTGTCTACCCAGAAGTAATCCAATCCATCTCTTCTAGCTTGCTCCCCACAGAACTGTATCTTCTGATAACCAGGCTTCTTTCGACCCGATCCTTCTAGAAGATCTCTGAACGTGGGCTCAAGTTTCTTCCCTAGTAGCCACGCGTTGCCTTGTAGCCATGTGTGCGAAAGAATCGCATATGGAGGGAGATGATTTTCGTCGGAGAACTCCTTTAGTTTGTAAGCGCCGTCGTTGGACCGTAGGAGAAGCCACATCTTGGAGAGCGACCTTTTTCTCAAGACTAGCAGCGAGCATGGACAGCATTCAACTGCGGCGAATGAATAGTCCTAATAGGCTGTACACGCTTTTGTAGGTCGCGGGATGTTTCAGCTCGATTTATGTCGTACCTGAGAGGCTTGGAATGCGACGAGGAAGGTTGAAAAAGCTGGGCCAGCTTGCAACGTGCTGAGGTGGGGTAGCAAGCTATATTCCCGCCAAATACTAGGGGCAAGGCTGGCAGGCTGCAAGACATTGATGCAGCTGAGAGGCCGCCCTGTACGACTGCGTTGGCGCCAGGCTGCATCTTCTCTCAACCATTCCCCTTGGCTGCTGGCAGGTGGTGGATTGGCATGCAGGCTGTTCATCGATATCCTACTTGGCGGTCTGGGAAGGTGATGTTGCATAATCGGAAGCCAGAATATCCTTTGCCAGAAGTTCCTTTTCAGGAAGTGGGGAACGCGGGCTAGCAAACCCGCAGCCGCCGAGTCTCGGATTCAGCCACCTTACCGCTTTATGTCCGTGCGCGTGGGCGGCGCTCGAAGCGTGCGGGCCGGCCCAGGGGTTCGGACGAACACGTGACGCAAGCGACGTTCGAGTTGGAACATACTCCTAGTTCTCATCGTCCAATGGTCGATTGTGACGATAGAGAAATCTAACAATATATCAAAATTTAAATTCTGTCGTATGTGCCTAAATCGCATAAGCGGTAAAGGAGTAGCACAAATTGTTCCAGTGAAATCGATATGTACTGTGCGGTAACGGTTTGGTCGACTCCTAGCCTCAGTGTTAAGGATTTGATAGGCCCTCTAAGACTCATGATGAAAGCCTTCCATACCTTTCCGTCGCTCTTGATCCGCTCCATCCCCAACCGAACGCTCACAGCATACCAGCTAGCTCGCGTAGTACCCTGTTCCCTATACACAGAGCATAGCAGTAGTATTCCAGCCGCAGCACTTTGGTATGCCCTATAAAACCTGTGACAAAAGCCAAGTACCTTTCTGTCGCCCTTCAACCGCTTCATCCCCGACCGAACGCAGCAGTCGAGACACGATCCATTTCCAAACCCTAAGCAAGGTACCTCTTCTCAACCAACCCTCGTTCCGACACTTATATTCGAATAAGGCTGACCACATAGACAATAGAAACAATAGACCCACTCATCGCATCCACCATGGCAAGCCCTCTCTCCGCCAATGTTTCGACAACAGTCGCTCCTTCAGACCAAAGCCAGCTCACAGCATCCATCATCTTCGGCGTCCTCTCCACCGTTCTCGCCCTTTTCGCGCTCTTCCTTGCTTATTTGCAGCTCCGCGAGTTCGTAAGATCGATTGATGAAGATGAGGATGACATCGAGGTGAAATACTCTGCCATTCAGACTGTTGATTATGACGATTCTGATACCAAAGTAGATGTCGAGCCTGACAGCGGAGGACGAGGGACTCGAAATGGGCGATTGAGTACTCCAGTGGTTGTTAGGGAACGAGTGAGGCTTTGGTTCCAAGCGATTTGTCGTCTTTCAGCCTAGTCTGTTCGGTGTCGGTGAAGTGATCCTGCAAACCCAGCAACATCTCAAACATAAGAGCCCAAATTTTCCTCAACCCCATCCGTCGCCTGGTACTCAAAGCATCTATATTCACCATTCCTCCCCCTTCGAAAGCGTAACAACGCAACGCAATGTCTCACAACCCCAACCAATACACCCTCCACCTGAAAATTCAGGAAGACGCTAGCATAAGTCGTTGTGCTATCGATTTGCGTAGAGAGATCTTGGATCGTCAAGCGGTAGTCCGGCTACGTCGACGTCAAATCGTTCAGGTGACACATACTGATCAAAGTCGAAGCGGTGTGGTGGAAGGACCTCGGCGACGAACTCCGGGTCTATCCAGCGCAAGCGATGTCGACGGAGTTGTCGGGCGTTCAGGGCTTCGACGAAGGCCATGATAGTTCCTTCTACATGCTTGGCGGTGCTGGTTTGGATTGCGCGGGTGAGGTCTTCGTTGAGGTTGTCGTTCTGCGGAAGCTCTTGCATTGAGGTGGTCGTGCTCTTTGGCGGAGTTCGGGGGAAGCAGGTACGAATAAATTCGGTCTTCTTTCTGAGGAGAGAGTGTCGTCCATGGTGACCAGGCGTGATCGAGGAGTCTGGAGCAGGTCATGGTGCCTGCGGTGGGATGAAGGATGAGGTTTGCGATTACCAGGCAGGGGCTGAACTGCCCTTAATTCCTCCTTGCATGCTGGCATAACAAACAGTCCAGACGGAGAAGCATTTGATCGGCTATTGCTTCCAGTTCCAAGTTTCGCACTTGCATCTTTCAGACTGATAGGTTCGTTAAGATGCAATGCTCGCTGAGATCTCCCTGAACCCACTGAATATCGTTTATGAACTGAGCGTTGTTCGCCTCTTTAGGCGCACACGGATTGTGATGTTCGCCGCGCGCAGAAAGGGAGTAATTGTCAAACCAAATGGCTTTGGTATCTTCAAAAGATTAAACGGTCTGAGTTAGGCCGGAGCTGAGTGGTATTAGGCCCTCCCAATTATTTTTGCAGCCCAAATTCCTTTGCGCGAGGTCAGCATCATCACATGTGAAGCACGACTCGTACAGCTACTTCATTCCAATCACCTTTGCACATGCCAGTCCACTGCACTCACGACGTCGTGCCTCAGCATGTCTTCCTCTTCATCCACCGCAATGATAACAATCTCCTCAGTCGACAATACCAATTTCGACAATTAGAACAATCTCAACCGATAACAGCACCGACAATGCTTACCGAAGCAGATGACTGGCCGTATGCCGAGTACCTCAGCGAAAATCCTCAACCATCTCCACGAGACCAAATTAATCACGAGCCAGAAAATCCAGAGATGCTCCTACTCCAAGACTTCGTTGCAGATCCTCAAGCTGAACGAGTCTCGGTTGACTACGACGAGATGTTACAAAGGGCCGAGTACGACGAGAATATCCGCGAGGCTGCGCCGCTGTTTAGGGCGCTCAACTCGACTTCTCAATTTGCAGCTGTCGATATGGTGCTTCAATCCGCTGTCATCAATATGGCCACCCAACCCAATGCCATCGGAACGGCTCCTGGCTTCGGCACTACCGATCCAGCTCCTCAATTGGCTTCGCTCAACCCGACTCCTCAACTTCCGACTGACCAATCGAATCTTCAATTCGTAGGTACAGGCAAAGCTCCTACGTTGGTAGGATATGCCGCGTTTCGACAAGCTCTGCCTCAACTTCTCGATGCAGACGGCAAGTCCGTAAAGAGAGTGGGCCAGCCTGTGGGTTGGCAGAAGAAGCTACATTCGCCGGCGGCGCTGAGATTGCCGTCCAAGCCGAAGCCGAAGGGGAAGAGAAGCCAGATGGAAAAGATCATGGAGGAGATCCTCAGCGAGAATGGTGGTGTTGTGGGAAAGGAGGAGATGCTGGAAGATTTGTGTGTTGGTATCAAGAATGACATGCAAGAGGCTTCGTCCAGTGCCATCAAGACGGAAGACTTCCAGTATGGAGAGGAGATCGAGGTCGGTGCGCCGGAGAATACGTTCTTGTTGTTTCAGGAGGACAATAGCGAAAAGGAGGAGATCAAGACTGAGCCGCCAAAGAATAACAGCTTCCCGAGTGGCCAGGTCTTCGACGACTACTTTTCTTCGAGGAGCGGCCACAACTTCGACAGCCAGGCCCAGAACAAGGAGACGATTAAGATTGGACCGCTGGAAGATACATCCGTTGCGACAGAGAAAAAAATCACGGAATGGGAACCAATGAGCCCCAAGTTCTGGTCGGAGGCGCAAGAGTACGCTGCAATGGCGGAGCAGCACCCAATTGCTTTCGAGCGTTTTGGAGCTGGTAGAAGAGATTCCGTCATGGGCGTTGCGGAGCAGGATGTGGCGATTCTCGACTTGTGCGATGAGGAAGATAATGGTGACCTCACGAACTCAGCTCCTGAGAAACAGGACTTGAAAGAATCCGTGGCCAAGAGCCCAGACGAGGGAGGCGAGAAGAGAATCCAGCCAGAAAGCCACAGCGACTCCACGACAAGCCCGGATCCAGAAGAAACCGCGGTCGCCAAAGTCTAGATACGTACGGGCTTGTCGAGCGGATTTTCGAGCATGCCGCCATCGGCCTCGGAAGAGAAGGACGCCGTGAAGACTGTCCTGCTGGCTCAGCGAGTCAACAAGGCATTCAAGTACATCATCGGCCGCTCCTTCAAGCTGCAGCGAATGCTGTACCTCAAGCCAAAGTCTCCAGATGGCAAGAGAAACATCGCAGCATTCGGGCTGCCTTACAAACCACTTTTGAAGTACAGAAATCGCGGAACACAATACGAGCCCGCAATAGACTGCGTCGCAGCCGACTTCGGTGGCTGCTCGAGAGTGCCTTTTTGGCTGTCGTCAATGCGCAAGTTAAAGAATATCGGCGATGAGGCGAATGGTAGGCCGCTCCACGAGAGTTGGCGCCGCATCCTCATCTTCCAAGGGTATCCTATTGCACCTAGCATTGAAGTGCACCATTGGACATCCGACCACGCGTGGACGAAGACCCCGATGCTACGTGGGAATGTGACTATGGGTCAAATTTCGGACAGGCTGCAGCTCGCATGATTCGGCCGGAGGCGCGAGGGCACATCTGACGAGCTGACGATAGCTGCCCAGAGTTCGGCTCCGGAGGTACGAGAGGAAGCAACGGAGCTGTCAAGCGTTCAGATTGAGAGAATTCTAGCGAGAGCGAGCGAAACGAAGTGAATGGATCTTACGACTTTGTAGTACAGCATTGGAGCATCGGCGACGGCGATATCCTTCGCAACGCTGAGCCAGAGTACCAGTTAGATATCAGGATAGTGATTCATGATGACAATGATGATGGAAAAGCGTAGATGGATGTGACCGCTGCTGATTCCCAACCTATCCTACCTCCCAAAACGGGAGTGTATCAAGGCCAGGCGCCCAGCCATGGGTCGTCTCGATCTATGCGCAGCACGAAAACAGGCAAGCCACGGAGCGTGAGAGCGAGTCTGCCGATCAGTAATGTGGTTGTGTTGCTGGCACTAAATTGTAGATGAAGAAGGGAAGAGGAAAGCGCGCGAGATGAAGTTGGCGTTTTCAATGGCGGCGCTGGCGCACGTGCCCTCCGTGCCTTCCGCCAAGACAGACCCTGACGTCCAGCTGTAGGAAAGTGAGAGGGACAACACCTGGCTTCATCCGCCCAATACGCCTACCACTGCCACTCATACAATACTGTCACAGCCTGTTACCTGCTCAGCGGAACGAGACCCTCGCCAATTCATATCGCATGTGCACACCATAGACCCTCGACAAACCCACTACCTTCGCCAGGCTCGCAATCAGAGCTCCCCTCCAGCATGGACTACGAGTCGCTCAAGGACCAGTGGTCCGACATCGAAGACCGCGATGGAATCCGCCTGTCCTGGAACACTTTCCCTTCCTCCCGCATGGAAGCCAGCCGGCTGGTTGTCCCGATTGGCGCTCTATACACCCCTCTGAAGGAGAAGACAGATGGCACTCCTCTGCTTCAATATGAGCCCGTCACTTGCAAACCGCCGTGTCGAGCAGTCCTTAACCCATTCTGTCAGGTCGACATGCGAGCGCGGATATGGATTTGCCCATTCTGTCTGCAGCGCAACAACCTCCCTCCACATTACAAGGACATCAGCGAGAACCAAATCCCACCAGAGCTGCACCCCGGTAGCACCACAATCGAGTACAGGTTGGCACGACCGGCGCCTTCCCCGCCGATCTTCGTCTTCGTAGTGGACACTTGTCAGGAGGAGGACTCGCTGAACGCATTGAGGGACAGTATTATCAATGCTCTCTCGTTCTTGCCTCCAAACGCAATGGTTGGTCTGATCACATATGGCACGATGGCGCATGTGCACGAGCTTGGATACACTGAGTGTGCGAAGTCATATGTCTTTAGAGGAAACAAGGATTATGGCGCGAAGCAGGTCATGGAGATGCTTGCAATTGGCGGCACCGGTGCGCGACCAGGAATGCAGCAGATCCCTCAGCAGCCAGGCCGTCCTGCAATTCCAACAATTGCAGGTGCCTCGGCCAGGTTCCTGCTGCCGGTACAGCAATGCGAGTACCAGCTCACAAATGTGCTGGAGAACTTGCAGAGAGATCCTTGGCCAGTCGCCAACGATAAGCGTGCGATTCGCTGCACCGGTGTAGCTCTCTCTGTGGCCGTCGGTCTGCTCGAGACCAGCTTCCAAAACTCTGGTGCACGCATCATGCTGTTCACTGCTGGTCCAGCAACAGAGGGACCTGGGATGGTTGTGGGTTCAGAGCTCAAGGAGCAGATCCGATCACACCACGACATCGACCGGGACAACATCAAATATTACAAGAAGGCGCTCAAGTTTTATGACACCCTCGCGAAACGGTCTGCACACAATGGACATGTCATCGACATTTTCGCTGGTTGCTTAGATCAAGTCGGTCTGCTTGAAATGAAGGGCCTGGCAAACAGCACTGGCGGACACATGATTTTGACCGACTCCTTCACCGCTTCAATGTACAAGCAGTCATTTTCCAAGATCTTCGACGCGGACGAGCAGGGTAATTTGACGATGGCCTTCAATGCCTCGCTCGAGGTTTTGACGACCAAAGAGCTCAAGGTCACCGGACTCATCGGCCACGCAGTCTCTTTGAACAAGAAATCGAGCTCTGTGGGCGAGACTGAGTGTGGTATTGGCAACACTTGCAGTTGGAAGATGTGCGGTATTGATCCGGCCGCATCTTACGGTGTCTACTTCGAGATCGCTGGACAGGGCGGTCCCGCTGCAGCAATGCAGCAAGGCCCGCAAAAGGGTCTCATCCAATTCCTTACATACTATCAACACAGCGGAGGTCAATACCACCTTCGTGTCACCACAGTCGGCCGCAACATGAGCGGCCCAAGTGGCGATCCAGCAATTGCACAATCGTTCGACCAGGAAGCTGCGGCAGTCCTCATGAGCCGTATCGCCGTCTTCAAGGCGGAAGTCGACGACGGCCCAGACGTCCTTAGATGGGTGGACCGCATGCTTATTCGTCTGTGCTCACGATTCGCCGAGTACAGGAAAGATGACCCATCGAGTTTCCGCCTGGAGAAGAATTTCACCCTCTACCCACAATTCATGTTCCATCTCCGACGGTCACAATTCTTGCAAGTCTTCAACAACTCACCTGACGAGACTGCTTTCTACCGACATGTGCTGAACCATGAAGACGTCTCCAATTCGTTGATCATGATACAGCCCACGCTGGACTCGTACACCTTTGACCAGGATGGAGCAGTACCTGTTCTGCTCGACTCGACCTCTATCCAGCCTCAGACGATTCTTCTTCTGGACACATTCTTCCATATCCTCATCTTTCACGGTGAGACAATGGCAGAGTGGCGGAAGGCTGGATACCAGGATATGGATGGCTACGAGAACTTCCGAGAATTACTCGATGCTCCCAAGCAAGACGCAAAGGTACGTCTAACTCCAACCATTCACTTACCCATATATACAAAACGCTCACTAAATTGATTCACAGGAACTCATCCAAGACCGCTTCCCCCTCCCCCGCTTCATCGTCTGCGACGCCGGCGGCTCCCAAGCCCGCTTCCTGCTCGCCAAACTCAACCCGTCGACAACGCACACCTCTTCTAGTTACGGAGGCGTAAGCCAGACGGCACAGACCATTTTTACTGACGACGTCAGCTTGCAGACGTTCATGGACCATTTGATGAAGCTGGCGGTCAGTGGCACGAGCTAGTCGCAGTGTGAGAGTTTGAGCAAGATGGATGATGTGCAGTGTCGGCAGAGGAGGATGATACGTGTAGGCGCTTCTTGTTGGTGGGGTGGTGCTGTTGCTATTGCTCCTGCAGCGTGAAAGGAGGGAAGGGCGAAAAGATAGGGTTACAGGGGATGTTTGGTTGGGGTTGCAGTAAGTAGATCAGAGAAGGGTGATGAATCGATGGCAGACATTTCCATCCCACTTGGCTGAACCCTTTCACGACACGGACATTGAAGAGTGGCCGGCTGCTCGGTTGGTCGGTCTCTATTCTTTCTTATCACACCGCTGTCCGATATGCGATATGATCCCGGCCTCAACAATGACGAAGATGACGGCGACCCGATATTTTCCCTGTCGTTCGAACTACTGGCAGACCTCTTTCGATAGCGTGTTAAGATAGTGACTAGCCAAGCTGTCATTGCTTCGGCGCCGAGTGTTAGGCGCTCTATATCTAATTGCCGAGACAGTTGTTCGCGTCTCGAGTTGCCTGCCGGGCTCAATTCGATATTGGCAGGGATGTGCCCTTGTTGATTGATAAGGCTGTGATTGTCCTTATTTGCGGCTCTGCGGTGTTGGAGTCAGGTGTTGTGGATTTTGTGCATGTGTCACGCACGCGGTTTAGAGTGATGGGTGGGTCGTGGCTGTGGCTTGGTTGTTCTGGGGATGGAACGGGGCTCTGTGTAGGGATTGGGCGTTCCATATGGAGAAAGACGGTGTGAGGTTTGTGTCTGTGATGTTGATATCGCTATTCCGTGAGATGGAATGACTTGAAGATATTTTCTTGGTTCGCGGAGTTGTGACTTTCGTCGCGAACCTATCGTGTCACCCATGGCTATTTTTGTATGTATCTTCTACTTTTTGCTTCCTGTCTTGTCATGATATCAGATAGGATATAGGGAGACGAGTCGCTTTCAATACTCCAACGGTGGGGCACGCGGAGGTACGATTCTTTGCTCCATAGGTTTGGTCTCCACTACGAGAATGAGGGGTGCATAGGAGGTCGCGTTTTATTGACCTCCATAAAGAAAGAGGTACCGCTTATAAGTACCTCGTAGCAGTACGTATAGTGGTGTACCTGAGCAAGCGCGATGCGGCTTAATAGGAGAGCATGCAGTCTGCATATGCATGACAACATCGGGGGAGAAACGTGGTTCGTGGTTCGTGGTTCAAATGAATGATATGATGCAAGTCCGGTCATGAGGACGACAGAGAAAAGTAGGCCCACGGTTTCTCGCGCGTGTTGTTTTCGTGATGAAAGTCGTGATATCGATGTTGATCCGTGATGAGCCTATGGAAGACCGTTGGAGGACAATCTTGGTACGCATAAAAGACGTGATGGAGGTAGATATGGGTCCAATCATGCAGCTTGGAGGCTCTGCATCACATCGATAGTTTTTCTTGCAAGCACGCAAGTGTGGAGGTATTTCTTTTCGTGGTGGGATGCGGGCGGCAAGCGGTCAGCATCGGGATGTTATGCAGCATCGGATAGAGCAGACGCGGGTGAGGTCGAACAACAAGTACCCAGTCGTCCGCTTCGCTAGAGGCTTCTGTTGTCTTCTTTGCGCGTGTGGCAGATTGCCTGTGCGTCTCGTCTCCACCACCACGGGTCCCCTTCAATTTCGACCAGGCAACGTTTCCCGACTCTGTCTTCCTCAGGCACGACAGACACAGGAGGAGGAGAGGAGAGCCGAGGCAGGCGCAGTGCAGACGTTTTGCTCGCTGAGGGAGACGGGCCTCGTGCCTCCCAGCACCAAAAGTGTGGAGGCTGGAGCAGCATTAGTGGACCGTAGCCGTGGATACCGTGATCGGTCTTCGGGTCGTGCAGCTTTATGCAGAGCCGTCAACGCGCGAACTGCTGCAAGGCCATGCCGCTTTAGGCACTGGGAGCCGCTGATCGTGCATCGTCCAATCTGCCGCCGGCTCTGTCGCTGCTAATTTCGGGTGACGAATTGACGCGCTGCATTTGCTGGGGGCGGGAGTGTGGGCGGGCGTGTGGACGGGAAGGCGGGCGGCTGGTGTCGAGAACATATGGCGAGTTCTGGTGAGAGTTGTTTTGACTGCAGAAAGGGTCACGCGAGAGGTGCACGTTTGGTACGAGCTGCAGTGGACGAGAATGCAGTCAGCACCGGTGGTGCCAATCTTCACATGCAGCACTCTGCGCAGGGCCGGTTTCAGGTCCTCACCACGTAAAGTCAAAGGAGGTCTAAAGGAGGCGGCAAGTGGAGCCTTGCCGCCGTGCGCTCTGGGCACACGCCGTCTGAGCTTCTTGCTCCCAGACCAACCTCGAATAGGCCAGCGACTCTCCTTCTTGCTGCTCCAATTCGTGCCCCCAGTCGCCCTTTTGGGAATTCACCTCGACAAATATCACCCGCACGGCCAATGACATTTCGTTCTGAGCGCCCGGCGGGCAGCACGGCCTGCTCGCATCTCACGTTGTTGAAGGCATCCCGATGAGATCTGCTTCATCGCGTGTTTCGTATACCGCGACGACAACAACAACAACAGCAGCACAATAACGCCAGCTACCACGACGGCAGGGCGGCCGCGAGACAGACGCGGCTTCCCAGGAGACCAAGTAGCGAGGGTCGTGCTAATAGCTCTCCGGCCAAGTGCCAGCTGCTAGACCCATCCAGCGCGTTGGGGCGTACCAAAATGGCCTACCTTCGCAGGCCGCTCTGTGCGCCGACGATCTCTCTGCTCCTGTGCTCCGGCATGAAGAACCTAAACTCTGCTTTCGACGCCATACTGCCGAAGGCTAAACCAAACAACCGTCGTCCACTGCACTAACCGCAATGCCTCGACTCGCTGCTGCTCAATCTCGTCACATCCCAATTCCTTCTTTCTCCAGGACCCTCCTCGCCGCCGCTGCTGCAACACCAGGCCCCTCTCGCGACCGACAAGCATCACCACAGCAAGCGCAAGCAACACCACGTCCTTACTTTCACTCTCCTCGGGCATCAACCAGGAAGGCACTATCTCGACCCTTGCTTCAATCAACACTTGGCTGTTCATCGAACTCAAACCAAAGACAAAACGACACATACGATCGAGTACGAACGACTGCCACATTCATTGCCATTCGACATTGCGATTTTCACGTCCTCCCGGAATTGTTGAATCTTGGACGAAAAGGGACGTTGACAATTGCTCCCGAATACGAAAACAACAATCCCCATCGGATCATCGTCAAGCTGCACTGCGATATCTCTAGCGAAAGGGACTTCTGGTTGCCTTGAACCCCTGCCTCACTGGCCCTGTTGAGATAACTATATCGCGCAAAGGTGAGTCGTACACGTACTCTTGACATATCAAGAAGACCTCGACGTGCGATCATGACGATGTTGTCCATCTGGAGTGGTACTTGCCACGAAATGCATTCCTCGTCTACACAAACAACATTGCACTTACTGACCCTTGGCATCCAGCTTTTGCGCCACCATACGTTCGGACCATCTTCAATGCTAGCCATCATCTTCATGGATTCGGGATTCATGCATTAGCTTTGGACGGCCTTCTCTGGTGTCGCGACGGTAACTAACCTACCACCATGGATGTCGACGATGAGTCTGGCGCGAAGCAGCGGCCACGCAGTGTCGAGGATTGGCAGCAACAAAGCGACGCAACATCAGGACGTCGCCCTTCAGCCCCAGCTGTACGATCGCATCTGGAAGCTCCACGTCCACTGAACATTCGAAAACGAGATCTTGCGCCTGTACAGACTGCTGTTACTAATGGCTTCGTAACACACATCACGCCTCCACAAACGCCTCTGTCGGACAGCTTTAGTACCGACCCCACATCATGGAACCAAGGGCTTTTCCACAACTACCTCCGAGCGATGCACTCCTTCGACCCGTACTCTACTACCATGCCGAACGATGACGATACTTCACAGTCCGCTGTGGCGCTACGATCTGGCGATCTGGTCCTCGTACACTGTGTTCATGCCAACGGCTGGGCAGATGGCACCGTCCTCAACAGCGGCGAGCGTGGATGGCTACCAACCAACTATTGCGAAGCATACGATCACCCTTACCTACGCAATCTCCTGAATGCGATGACGCAGTTCTGGGATCTGCTTGGAGAGAACGAGAACGCGAACCTGTCGACATTTGTGAGACAAGACTACATAAGAGGCTTGATCGCGGGTGTGAGATACCTTCTGGAACGAGCGGACTGTCTACATCGAGATGCTCCAGCAGTCAAGCAACATGTTGGCACTAGGAGAATGCGCAAGGGCCTCTTGGCCGATTTGTCGTCGTTGGTTCAGATCGCGAAGCGACTGCAGGAAATGATCAGTGAGCCTTTCGCAGGAGAAGTGTTGCATGTCCTGGTGGATGACCTCGTATCGAAAGCCTGCAAAGTTGTTACCAGAGCGATCGGTTTCACAGATGTCTGGACGCAAGAAACAGGACGGAACGAGATTACTCGCGCGACCACGTCACCCCGGCGGCACTCCCTTCAGGAAGTCCAACATGCGCCTCTCGCAATTAACACGAAGCTGTCGCCAATGCCGACTTCCGCTGTCGACTCTGCGAAATGTTTCCCAGACCCGCCCAAGACGGAATCAATACGGAACGACGCCACGGGAGGTGCCGAAGAGGGAGAGAGGTTAGAAGAACGCAGCGAAAAGCCACCACGGCTGTCAATGGTCTTCACTCCACCAACGGGCACGGTTGCGCATCGCGTATCTCTGGTCGCAAAGGACAGCAAGCGCAACATGACGGGTCCCTTGGCTTCAGAGCAGCTGGCTAAAGTGCACGACGTATGCATCAGCCACATTGGTGCATTTATCGGTCACCACCTGCACTCACGTCCGGCTTCGGAATTGGTGGCCACGACAGAACGCCTTGTGAAAGCGTGCAGGAACATGCTCAGTATTATTGAGGAGGTTCACTCGCACGATCCAAGTTGCTCTTCATCCGTGCTCCATGCGAAGAATGACTTCGAAGTCAAAGTTGATGAGCTCGCTAATTCTACGAAAAGTGTGTTTCGATTCGACGACTCGGCCGACGACGAGATCATCATGTTACCCGACCAGGCCAATCGACTGATCAGCGTTGCGACGAGTCTCATTCGGAATACTGGAGAATGTGTGGTACGAACGCGACAGTTGATTGAGCAAATCGGCGATTTTGAACTCAAGACATCTGCTTTGGCGGAATCAGCACCAAATAGTGAGACGATGGAACAGAACGAAGCCGTAGCCAGCTCGGCAGAAGACGAGAAAGTGTCTTCGCCAAAACGGATTTCGATCTCGCACCGAATGTCGAAATCGATGATTGGACCTCCGCCGCCACCACTTCGAAAGGCGGACATGCCGCCCAAGGATCATGGTGATATAGCGACGGCGACAACTTCAGATGCGGCAGAGACTGCATCTCCAGATACCCCCACAACGGCATCTTCTCTGAAAAGCTTTCCAGTACCACCAACGACTCGGAGGTCAATGCTACGTTCGTCGCAAATATCAAACCAGCATGTGGATTCTCTCAAGAGCCCACAGTCCCATCGCTCGGACTCCACCAGCCCGGCGCGCAAGGACAGCGTTGGTATGTCAATTGCCGGCTCGACGGAGACGTTTTGTAGCAGCGCAAGGGATTCTAGCACGACCACAGTATCGCAGGTGTCCACCCGTGCGACAACACCAGAGCATGCAAAGGACTCGGCCAGCTCGCACTCAGATCCAGCCATGATGAGCAGCTTCGCCAGTATCTCGAGCCTGCCCTCAGCGATCACAGACGACGGAATGGATGCAGAAGCCCAGCTGCTCCAGAAGACATACGCGAATGAGCTGACTTTTAACAAAGACGGTCAGGTTACTGGCGGCAGCCTGCCCGCTTTGGTGGAACAACTTTCGACGCATGACAGCGCACCGGATCCACAGTTTGTAACGGGTTTCTTCTTGACATTCCGGAAGTTCTGCGAGCCTCGCGAGCTCGCCCGGACACTCATCGATCGATTCGATTACATTGGCGATAGCCGAACCGTGGGCACACCCGCACGTCTCCGCATCTTCAATATTTTCAAGGGATGGTTGGAGACTTACTGGACCGCTGATGCAGATAAGGAGGCACTTGGCGAGATTCGGTTCTTTGCCCTCCACAAACTGAAGCCAGTTCTGCCTTCTGCAGGAGAGCGGTTGGTGGAATTGACACGCAGGATTACCGAAGGATACTCCAATGGCACTCATGCGGGGCCCCTCGTTTCTGCCGTTGGAAAGACCAGTATGTCCATTGGCGCCACACCCTCCAACAAAGGAGGAGATGAGCCAGAACCCTCCATTACCAGCAAGCAGCTCAACGCGCTTCGTGTTGCCATTGGAGGAGGCCCGCAATGCAACATCGTTGACTTCGAGTCCGTCGAGATTGCACGACAGATTACACTTCTAGTGATGAAGACGTATTGCGATATTCGCCCCGATGAGCTACTAAGCATGGACTGGAGCAAGGCCAATACGAAGAAGGCCAAGAACATCCGCAACATGTGCTTGCTCAACACCGATCTGGCACACATGGTCGGCGACACCATCCTCACTCCCGAGGATCCCAAGAAGCGCGCGAACGTAATCAAGCACTGGGTCAAGGTGTGCACGTCGTGCCTGGAAATGAACAACTACGACTCGATCATGGCCATCATGTGCACGCTCCAGTCTTCCGTCATAACGAGACTGAAGCGCACGTGGGATGTGGTCAGCAAGAAGACAAAGGCCCGCATGGAAGAGCTCAACGCAGTCGTCGACATGTCGAAGAACTACTCGTCACTCCGCAAGCGTCTGGAGACACCCACAGTCCCCTGCCTTCCTTTCCTGGGAGTCTACCTCACAGACCTCACCTTCGTCATCGCCGGCAACCCCAAGCGCCGCGAACTCCCCGGCAGCGCCTCCGAGACAGGCGAAGTCGTCTCCGTCATCAACTTCGACATGTACATGCGCATCGCCAAAGTCATCTCGCAACTCCAGAAATTCCAGGTCCCCTACAGACTCAAACCTGTACCCGAACTCCAAAACTGGCTGGATCAGCACTGGCAGCGCATGCGCGAAGGCCACGACCAGATGGTCAGCACTCTACACCGCCGCAGCCTCAATGCCGAGCCCAAGGAGCAGGAGCGCAAGCATTCGCTGGCGAGCAGCAGCCTCTTCCGCTCGGATAGTGAGGAGCGACCGAGGACCGCGATGAGTAAGCACGAGAGCAGCACGCCTACGCCTACGCCCACGGGGATTGAGCGGTTTGATTTTTTCCATTTGAAGGCGGGGGCGTTTAGTATGAGGAGTACAACTACGCTGGCTTCGACTTCGGATGAGGGGAAGAGAGCGAGTGGGCAGCAGTGAGCATTCTATTTGTGTGTATAACATTTACGGGGGATATTGTATACCAGTTTGGGTAGAGTGTAGAGGGAGGGAATTTGGGGGCTGCTTTTTTTATGAACAACGAAGATACCCTGGCTGCTTTGTTTTGGGATGGATGGGAAGGGAAGAGAATGGGGTGTGTAACGCCGTTCATAGGATGCTGCTTTTTGGGGGGGCTGTAACGACATCAAAAGAAAGTTGTTTCGAAATCGAAGCCTGTACATCTCGTCTCTGTTCCTTCTGTTAGGCGCGTGAAGTGGAGTCTCTTGCAAGGATGCCGAGTTCGATCGGCGATAGGCGAGAAGAAAAGGGTGGGCCTGCTCGCCTGTTCGCCGGCAATCATGACGAAGGTCGAAGTGTGGTTCGCGTCTGCAGGCGTGCGTGAAGAAAGCAGGTTTGCGTGCAGAAGTCGACATGGTATAAGGAAAGCGACAAGGCACAGGTTGTAATGCCTGTTGTACAGCTCGACCACCCATTGCCGTTTGTGCTCCCTGTGATTTGTGAGCGGTGAATTGGATGCGGGAGAGAGTGTGTTGGCATGTGCAAGGTGGCGGGAACGGGAACGGGAACGGGAACGGGAACGCGAACGCGAACGGGAACGATGATGGGCTTTCACGTGAAGGAGAGGGACAAGAATCCACACTGACTTGCGATCGTCCGCTTTCTTTTGCCTTGTACGCGGCTCCGCCGATATCGACATCGACATCACCTGAGCTTTCGATACGGCCGATTACTACTTCTAAGACGATCAGCGCACAGGAGAATAATCATGGCGGCGTAACAAGCAGCAATGGTAGCTCCTCGACTCGCCGTGGTGGCACTACCCCGACCTCTCCTACACAAACTCGACACACTTTTACCCCTCGCATGTCCGCCAACCCTGCGCACGACGTCGCACTCGTCCTGACTCCCGCTTACTATTCCTATCCGACCGACGCTATCCTGCCTCCTCCCACTTCGTCTTCCACTCCCGAGTACACCCAGCCCGGCTCCTACCCGCCACGCGGCCTACGATACAACATGATGGAGGGCACTCTCCCGGAGAACGACGGCATGCAGTCGCTACGCCAGAAGCTGCAGGAGGTTAAGCAGCTAGCCGTCTCGACGGAAGAGAAAGCTCGTCGCATGCATTTCCTGATGACCCAGGATTATATGAAGCACAAAGCCCTGCTAGAAGTCGAGAGCGAGGGCGAGAATGCTGCATTACAAGAGCCAGTCGACCCCCGGAATCCATATGGTCTGCGACCTGGGGATACGGATGCCGTCTTTAGTCCTCTGCCCAAGAATCCGCGGGATGTGGAGGCAGAGGTCGACGATGAGATCCTGCAGGACGATATTCCGGATTTGGGGTGTATACACTATAAGCGCAACGTCAAAGTGCAGTGTTTTGACTGCCAGCGCTGGTTCCCATGTCGACATTGCCATGATCAGGCCAACGACCTGCCTTTCCCGCACAGTCTCAATCGGAAGAAGACGAGGAATATGCTCTGTATGTTGTGTGAGACTCCGCAGCCCGCAGCAGAAAACTGCATCAATTGCGGGCAATATGCAGCTTACTACTTCTGCCCGAAGTGTAAACTCTGGGATAACGACAGCAATAAGCGAATATATCATTGCGATGACTGCGGAATTTGTCGGGTCGGTGAAGGTCTGGGGAAAGATTATGTTCATTGTCGGCGGTGCAATGTCTGTATCTCCATCTCGACTTCGGCTGCTCATCCTTGTGTTGAGAGGGCCACGGAAGGGAATTGTCCGTTATGTCTGGTGCAGCTTTTCGAATCGCGGACTTCGGTGGTGAGCCTGCCCTGCGGACATTACATGCATGGAGACTGCTATAAGGATCTCATGGCGGTGACGTACAAATGTCCCGTCTGCAGCAAAAGTGCCGTCAATATGGAACTCCAGTGGAAGAAGCTGGACGATGCGATTGCCAGCCAACCCATGCCACTTGAAGATGAAGAAGACCTAAACGGAGTCATCCCATACGTCGAAGGACATGTCGGAACCACGAATACTCCAGCGACCAACGCGCACTCGACAGAATCGTCACCGCGAAGACCGAGAGAAGTCTGGGTGGGCTGCAACGACTGCGGCGGTCGATCATGGACACCCTTCCACTGGCTCGGCCTCAAATGCCAGAAATGCGACAGCTACAACACCAACCAGATGGCCCCTACCGCTGTGCACGAAACAGAAGCCGAGCGTCTGATGCGCCAACAACAGATGATTCACCGCCACGAGTTCAGCGGTAACGCAGTCCTCAGAGACGCAGGCATAGGCGTCACAGAACCAGAAACAGACCCTTCTGAGCAGTACGCCGACAGCGCCCTCGTTCTTCCGGAATCGCCCGCGCAGCTCTCGAGCTCGCCCCGACTCGCGAGCGGCGCGCAGTCGCCGGGTAGATATTTCGTTCACGACGAGCCACCTCGACGGTCATCTTTCAATACTGCTCGCTTCTCTGCGCCTAGCATGCCCAATCTCCCCATCCTCTCTGAACTCCCTCGCATGCCCGACCTTCCTCGCATGCCCAACCTCCCCAATTTCGCCGACCTTCAAAACATGCGCGACAACATGCGGCAGAATCTCCCCAATATGCCCAACGTCGCCTTCTCGCCCTACGAGATGATTGATTCGCTCAGTCGTAGCTTGTCGCCTATGAGGTATTATTTGAGGGGTTTGGATCGCGCGGATGAGGATGGGAGGCCGATGAGTGTGCAGAGTGATGGGGCTGCTGCTGCGAAGTCGAAGTTGAGGAGTGCGTCTATGGGGAGTGGGAGTGAGGAGGTGGGGCTTTGGGATTCGGATGAGAGGGATATGTCGCCCGAGGAGGAGTCGAGTGAGGAGGAGGAGGAGGAGGGGATGGGGGAAGAGGTGGAGGAGGATGAGAAGGGTGGGAGGAGGGGGCGGTTGGATTTGGAACTTATTGGGCATAGGTAGGGTGTTAGGGTTGGATGCATGGGTTCTGGTTCTGATTTGGAGAGTTGTCTCGGTCCTACTGCAGATCATTTGCTCTTGGTTGAATGGTTCTCACGTCGTCCATCGACCGCTCTCGTCATCCTCGCTATCAGCTTTTTCCCACGATCCTTCTCTTCCACCATCTCCTCAAGACTACTCGTCCCCTTCTCCACACACGACCTTTCCCCCCTCGTCAGCACCTCTTCCACCCGATCGCTCACCACCACCCCCTCGTCACTCGACGCTCCCACCGCCTTCCATACCCTTTTCCCCACCTCGCCCTCACAAAACACCGCCGCCTCGCACAACCCCTCATAAACTTCTCCCAACGTAAAACCCCCCTCAAATTCCCCCACCGCTGCATTCCCCGCCCCCATTCTTAAATCGTTGGAAAAGACACTCACATTCCCCATCCCTCTTATCACACTAACACGTCTCCACACCTCCCTTCCCCTCGCCCCCAGCGGCCTTATCGTCGTATATCCAAGGAGTGAAGTGAGAAACCCATACTAGCGTAGGCCGCAGAAGCTGACGCGCGTGACAAAATGGAATTCGCTCCAACAAATGCAGGCAATCGCGACTCGGTGGCACACGAAACGGAAGGAGCGGCGACGATGAAATAGTGATGATTGCTGTATTCTCTAGCAACTCGATACTCCACCCTCACTCCTAATCATCTTCGGAATCGCCTGCATCAGACTGATCCCCATAACCACGCACCCAAACGCAATGCACACATACGCCGCATACGTCTCCCACGTCTTGCGCTTCGTGAGCTTGACGAAACACAGCGGCGGCAGAATATACGCCAACGCACACGCGCTTGTAGCGCCAACCAGCTCAAACACCACGCCCAAATCGCACGTGATGAGCGCCATGCCCATCGCCGATATCACGAGCGCGGTGGTGAAGATGAGATGGCGGTTGGGGTTGAAGGACTCGTGAGGGAAGTAGTATAGCGTCATGACTTCCCTGCAGACGAAGCATTCGAGGGGGAGAGTGGTGAGCATATTCAGGCCGAAGCAGAGACGGGCGATATTCACCGTCAGATTGGAGTTGGGAAAGTTGTTGAGGACGTTGCCTTGGGTCTTGTCGCCGAAGCAGAGGTAGCCGGCGAGAGCCATGATTAGGCAGGCAACCATGGAGACGCCGGTGGAGTAGTGTGTTACTTTGGCGAAGCGGTCCATGGTGGGTGTTTTGAGGGAGCCGTAGATGAGGAGACTGTTGTGGTGGCAGACAAAGGCGAAGGAGATGACGCCGATGGCCTGGAAGACGCCACCGTTGATGAGAAGGCTGCCTTTTAGCGGGCCACGGAGGTCTTTGGGCATTTGGGGTCCTTGTGTGAGGACGGTGATTATGATTACGAGCATGCTGATCAGGGCCAGCGTGCTGGCTCTTGCAAGCTACATGAAGTCAGTATGTGACGTGGAGTCTTGATTGGTCGACTTACCATAGCAATGTCTCTGTATAATGAAAGAGGATATGATAGTCCAAGTACAAATAAGACAATGATGGCTCTCCGGTCTGTGAGCAGCCATAAAATCGGCAAAGAGTCCAGAGATGGGAAGAGAGCTTCCAAAACTCGAGGTATCGTGTCCCCGATGATGATGCAGAAAGCGACCATGCCTCCGAAGGCGAAGGCCCATTGAGCGAATGAGATGGCAACCAAACCAGACTTTCCAAAACAGTGCTCCATTGTCGCCTGGAAGGAATCCGCTCCGCTCAGTTTGGAGTTCTTGACTATGAGCCTGATCGTCCAGTCCACAGTAATCGTCAAGGCGATCAAGAGGATGATACCCGTGAGCAGCCCTGCCTGCTTGAAAGCATATGGTTGTCCGATGATTCCAGCACCAATAATGCTGTTGGCCATGTTCATAAAAGCACTGCTTAGCGAGCTCTTGGGTCTTGCTGATTCCAAGGCATCTTCGGCCTCATAATCGATGTCGTTCGCAACCGTGACACTAGGCGCTTCGATTCCAGTAAGCAATGGAGCTCGTAAACTCCTACCCCCTTCTGGAGTATCTCCATTCATGTAGTCCTCCTCGTCCATCCAGTCTTGCGGACCACGTCCTTCTGTGATCGTCTCGGGCTCCGCGACGTCGAATCGCACTCGATGCGGTGTCCTCGGCGCTCCATTTGGTCTAAAACTCGACGTTCTCCTCGGCGGCGGTGGTTTCGATTCGGGGGTGGGCGATTTGTTCAGGTCTGCGATAACCTCATCGCCCACGTCGAGCGAGTCGTCGGCCCCTTGATGTTGCAGCAGGCCGGCAGCCTCTTCTTGCGAGGCGTCCTTGGCATTGCGCGCAGTGGAGTTGTCTCTGGCCATGGCATAACATTGTGGCTAGGCAGTAACAACAGTCCAGGATGGCATGGCAAAGAACGTGGGTGAGAGGGTGAGGTGTTCGCATGCGAATTGCGTGTCAGCTTATTGAGAGACCCACCCTTTCCGCATGCGGCTGCAGGCCACAATGCAACTTCCTCGTGATCCTGCCTATTTCTGGAAACATTCACCTTCCCTTATTTTGAACTCTTTCACATGCCATC
The DNA here is from genome assembly GCA_002785995.1 of Mycosphaerelloides madeirae. Taxonomy (NCBI): domain Eukaryota; kingdom Fungi; phylum Ascomycota; class Dothideomycetes; order Mycosphaerellales; family Mycosphaerellaceae; genus Mycosphaerelloides; species Mycosphaerelloides madeirae. The sequence goes on along the minus strand of NHNV01000074.1, from coordinate 98,438 downwards.
GACACCTCTATGAGCCTCAGGAAGAATGGCCTGACTTGGAGAGCATAATACATCTTAGAAGAAGTGTTGTCGCTGCTGTCTCAGAGAAGTGGAGCAGCTAGCACGAGCCAACCTCTTTTCCTCGCCATCAAATATCCATCAACAGCTTCAGCATAAACATTGCGTGGCAATTGCTTGAGAACACCAGATTTATCCATGATGCTTGCCCGCCGGAAGGGTGCTCAATTCCCTATCCGCCACACGGCACGATGACAATCCCCCTGCGAATACCAGCATTGAAAGCATGGCAACTGAAATACTGGGCCTTCCTTACGGGCATGCCAAGCACTGGCACCAAGGCCGAGCTACAGAATCTCCTGGTGCAGCAGCTCGAAAGTAGCCCAACAATAGTGCAGAAGGAAAGGATCGTCAGCGTCGACATGGGAATACGAAACCTGGCATTCTGCGTCGTAGAAGGGACACACAAGCAAATCATCAGAGTGTCCACCTGGAAACGTCTGGATCTGCTCAGTCAAGGCGTTACTTCTACAGGTCCAACTGAAGAGGATCAGATTTCGTTGCCAAAACCCAAACTCGCAGTCGCGAAAGACGCTTTCACCCCAGCATCTCTGTCGAAAACTGCTCTGAACGTCACCGAGGAGCTGCTCAGCCACCAGCCCTCCAGGATCCTCATCGAGCGTCAGCGCTTTCGCTCAGGCGGTGCGGCAGCGGTGCAGGAGTGGACTGTCAGGGTGAACATGCTCGAGAGCATGCTTTGGGCTTCTCTGGAGGCATTACGGTCTCGAAACAGCGGTGATGGAATCTTCCCTGAGACGCACGCTGTCAGTGCTGCCCGTGTGGCAGATTTCTGGACATCACCTCCATCTCAGTGGTCTACAGACACTCTGTCAGAGGGCGCCGAGATACCAGAAATCAAGCCGACTGAAACCAGTGGGAGGCGCAAAGTCGACAAGAAAGCCAAGATAGACGTGGTACGCTCTTGGATTCATGGTGATGGCGACGTGCAATTGGAGTTCTCCCGCGATGCTGCCGGAATTGTAGAGGCGTTCAAACTCGACAAACGTCAACAGAAGGATATCAAGGGCCTGGCAGGTGGCAAGATTGACGATCTTGCTGATTGTCTCTTGCAGGGAGTTGCATGGGTGAGATGGGAGGAGAATCAAAATATGCTGAGGAGAATGTGGCTGTGATCCAAGTCATCGCAGCTCGTTTCAACTTAGTTGCATTAATTACTGCCTATGAGACCGTTCCGATGAGCGCGTGTTCGAACGCCTGGACGGTGATCGGGTTGGCACCCCAAGTATTTCAACTCGACTGCATTGATTCCTGCCTACGAGACCATGCTCAAGAGCGCGGCATCGCACGGCTAGCTTGAAATTGTGTTCTCCGAGTACTGTGATTTCTGCTTACGAGATCGGCTCAATTGAATTGCGTTGCTTTTTGCCGACGAGACTGCCCCCAAGAGCGCAGTTCCCAACGCCAAGCTCGAAATGGCGTTCACTCCTCGAATACTTTGAGAGCCTCCTACAGAAGAATGAGGCTGTGACCCAAATCAAGAAAAAAGAAAAGGCGTCATTGACTTCTATCTGCTTCTGGGATACCAAATAAGACGTAACGTACAGTCCCAGTGTATTTGTGCTGTGCCATCTGCGTCTTCTCCCCTCAGAATCGACACGCTATCGTTGCACACTACGGTCCAGGCTGTGCTTCTCGTGAAGATAGTGGAGATCAAAAGTCTGGCAGTGTTTTCTGCGTGACCGCAGCTCGTCTCAACTCGATTTCATTGCCTCATGCCTAGAAGACCATTTTCAAGTTCGTGGCATCAAACGCCGGGCTCGAGACTGGACTCGTCCAGCGACTACTGTGGTTTCCGAGTACAGGACTGTATCAATTCGATTGCATTGGTTTCTGCCTGCGAAATCGTTCTCAAGAGCGCGACTTCGAACACCAGGCTCGAAATGTGCCCGCCCCTTTGATTTCCACTTGTGAGACCGCCCCCAAGAGCGCATCCGCAACGCTTGAACTGGACTGTCTTGGCTCACTAAACAAGATATTCTACCTGACCTAATCATCCTCCCTCTCGAACTTTACGGCGACCGGGAACATGCGAAGCCTCAGACCACGCTTCTCGTTAAGGAGCCTGCAATTTTCTCGACACAGACGCTTGCCCTCCTGCGTCTCGTGCTCGTGGTAAGCGCAAATGTTCTGCGTATGATCCGCTGACCCGAATCGATTCTTCGCGTCCCAATGCATCACGCTAATGCATAAGTCTTTGCGCCTATGTCGACACTTTCTACAAGCATTGAAGCTTGTATTTTGCATCATTCTGGCTGACAAGGTTGCCAAGGTCGCCGATGGGAAGATCTGCAGCTCAGGCGGACTGAGAGGGTTATAAACCCATGACAAGACGTCGAGGAGGAACTTGTAGAGAGGTGACGCCTCGCTAATGTTGTCGAAGGTGGTGGCCAAGTGTCGAATTGGGGGCAAGCCGTGATGCCCGTCCAAGCGCTTGATCTGGATAGTCTCCATAACGGCGCGGCGGAGTCCTGTAGTGTCGTAATGGTCGGCAAAGATGTAGACGTCGAAGAGATCCCGCCACTTCCAGGTCACTGGGTTCTGTGGATCTCGTTTCTTCTTCTCGGAGTCCCATTCGTCGTCATCGCTGTTGTTCCCCTCATCCTCACTACCATCCTCATCCTCGCCATCCCCCTCATCCTCACTGTCCTCCTCATCCTCGCCTATGCCATCAACAGCGAGTTTCGCACAGCGAGTTTCGCGCAGCGACCTGCACCCCAGGCCAAGTGATTGCTATATAGCCAACCTACGAAGCATTCAAATACCCACTCAGCCGTATCTTCCAGATCCGTAGCCACTCGGTCCCTCGATCCAATCCTTGCCGAAAGCTGAGTCGAAATACTTCGACAACGAGCATATCAAAGCACGCGGCACCCGAAACTCTCGGTGCTTGGAGTCGACGAAGATTGTGAGTAGCTCGGGTGCATAGAGGTCCCTACGGCGCTGTTAGTGGACGAAGAGGGAGCTGGAGATGGATATGTGCTTACTGCATGCGCAGCTGAAATTCACGTCCAGGCCGCTTTGTGGGCTCTGAAGGCGCCCAAGGCGCCTTTGGCGGCATGGTTTCGGGTTTTCTAAAGCGTCGATGTCGGTGTGTCCTTGTTGCAGCGAGTTCCACATGGAGATGTCGCGGCTGCTTCAAGTTTACTAAGTGAACCTTATTTCGTGCACAGACCGTCGGTATAAGTGACATTGACTGCAAACCTAAGTGCACAACCGTCTCTCAAATACATACTCTTGCGGGAAAGAGTCTTTCAGACGTCTGCGAGAGGGAGAATTGCGTTAGTCGTATATCCTCTCTTCTTAATAATCTAACTGGACACTTGAGGGGCTTGTGCTTTGCAAGGCATATCCCTGCCGACACCCACCAATCGTGGGAAGCCATTAAGCATGTACACATAGATCTCTCAACAAGACCGAGACAAACCATGCTACCAAGTCGGCCGGCAGCTCTGTCTCCGAATCCACGCTCTCGAGATGCTCAAGCAAAACGGCAGTCGCTCGAGGAGAATTACTCGAGGGGCGGCACTGTTGTCGGCTGCGTGGCAAAGTGCGATGTTGCTGTGATGAGACGAGAGGGCAGGCTGCCTTCAAGACTCCCTAAAAGCCACTTGCAGGCATTGCCTTCCTTCAAGGTTCTTGTTCGATGTTGGATCCCTTGACTGCGTCTATGTCCTATGCTTGAGCTGAAGGACATGTTTCTCGTTGAGATAAATCCACTTTACTGCGCATAGCTTCTCACTGTCCTCAGTGTCATGCTCGTAACAGGAACAGACTTTACCGAAAATTTCAAAGTCGGCCTCGGCCTCGAGAAGCTCTTTCACATCCATATGGCCTTGCAGCTGGTGGCAGTACACCCTCTCTCCCGCATCACATTCGTTGCATTGGTTGTGGCTTTGTGACTGTATCACCCTGGTCGCCAAGCTGGCCAGAATCGAATGAGGAAGCGCTTCCAACTTGGAGGCTGAGCTGAAGCGAGGAGCCAACTTGTGGTGAAACAGCACCTCTAGAAAGAACCTGTGGAGATATGCTGTATCCAGCAGGTATTAAAATGTGTACGCCATGACTTTAAAGCTCGGCAGGTCGTAGCTCAGAGGAAAGAGCTGTCCGTACTTGATTTGAACGGTTTCCATACTACGTAGCGGAAACCCTCGGTATTGTACTGGTCGGCGAAGGTGTACAACTCAACGAGGTCTCCCTACGTCTAAGTTATCGCGTTCAATGGATCCTGTTCCGTTTCGTCGTCTGTAACATCGTCCTGATTCCACTTATCGTCTGCGTCTTCGGGGTGTACTTTCGTCGGTGCGGTCGCGAGTGTTGCTTCTCATAGGGCCGAAGGTCAAGCGGTTCGTGTATAGCCAGTTGACGAAGCACTCAAAGAACCCACTCCTCGACCACATTGAGGTTCAGTGAACCGGTCTGGCAGGCGTTACATTCCTCACCGAACGCCTTGAGGAAGTATTGCGAGAGTGGACAAATAAGACTGCGTGGGACATTGAATTCGCGACCCTTCGGACCAATGAGAATGGATAACAATTGCGGCGTGTACATGTCCATGGAACGAAGTCAGCAGGTATCGACTTTCACAAGTAGAGAAGGTGGACTCACTGCATTGAAATCTCACTTCGCTCGGGCTCCTGCTCCATTGCTGTGTGGGTGTGTGAATGTGTAACTTTGTGGATATGTGTGGTGTAAGTAGGAGGTCGAGTCGACGCACGACCGCCAGTTTTATAGGACACCCAATGTCCTCAGATCACCGCGTTCAGTCTTGACTTACCATCCAAGTCAAATCCTGGTCTCGCAGGGCATCACCAAAATTCTGTGGAACTGACGGCGATGAGCAGTCGCACTATAGCATTCTCCAGAGGAACAGGAAATCGAGGCACGACATGCCTCGTCCTCAGCACATCGATTCTCAAAGGAAATAGGAGAGACTGTACCGCTGAGCCCGACGATAGCTCTCTCTCCAGATCATTTTCCTTGAGGTGCTGTGGCTTTGGTCTTTTTCAAGTTTGACCAGCTGAGAGATATTCTTGCCCTCCTTTCCTCCGGCGACACGGCACGCGCCTGTTGTCAAATTGGTATAAACAGAAATTTCGCTGTCCCTCAATCTTGCTATGGACTCCTCTTCTAGTGAATGCAATTCAAAGATCAAAGAACTCGTTTCCTCGTCCCGCAATCTTGAAGCCGGTACGAATCGAAGACGTCGGTCGACTGGACAGACGATAGATTAACACACTACATTCCCTCATCCTCAGCACATCGCTCAATGGGTATACCAAAATCAAACCAAAACGAAAAGAACATTACCACACACGTCAACCATCATGAATTCCCAAAATTCCCTCCCGGCTGATTCAGATCCTTCGTATCCGTCCTCGCAATCCCATGGTACTGATCATGTCTCGTTATTGACGCAGGCGCTCCCACTATCGCCGCACCATGCAAAGGCGAGTCAATTGCTCCTTTAAGCGGCACCACAACATCCTCGTGCGTTTGCATCTTCTCCAGGCGCGAGCTTAGGTCATTTTCAGGCTCGACGTAGTGGCCTCCCAGACTTTTGCTTCGCACGCGGCTAAGAGGTGCATAGTCGCTGTCACTCATGGGTCCTGCGTCGGATTTGGAGCGCGCTGGGCCGGGGTCTTCATGGCTCGCCTGGGTCGGGGTGTGGGATTCACCGTTCGGGTGGTCTTTGGATTTGCCGAACGAGCGGAAAAGCTTGAGAATACCAGGTCTTTTCTTGTGGTGCTCTGATCCCGCGGTGCTGTTGGTCGCAGGTGGCGCGAGTGTGCTTTGCTTGCTCTGCTTGTAGCCAAATTGTATCGCAGGCATGCTCGCTTCCCGTGTTTCTCGCTGGATGTTGTCCAAGGCTTGCTGGATCGCGACGAGATACTCGGGATAGTCTACCTCGCAGATCTGGTGCAATAGACGCAGCTTGGAAACATCGTTCGCAGTCCTTGCTCTGTCCGGAGCAATGTGCCACCCAAACATCCTGATGTCCATTCCCATACCCCGGTCGACCTGCTCTTTCACGCCCATGATATCAATTAGATAATCGACCTTCTCTTGCGTGAGCTGGATGAAGACTCCAAATTTGGTAACGTCTACAATCGTCCATGAGGTGTGCACGATAGAGTTGTTGCGACGGGTGTTTATTTGAGCGTAAGATTCGGCTACCTCGCGCAAGAGTTCGTATCTTTCACGGAAGGACTCCAGCCTGGAAGCGTCCAAAGCCTGTTCGAAAACCGCAGTAAAGCGCTTCGGAGGCTTGAGTCCAAACTTGGCCATCATCTCCTCTCGTGTGTGGTGAGACGAGCGATCCGCAATGGCACTCAGAGTCTCCTCGATGGTCGTCCTGACCTGAGGTTCGTCTAACCTGCTATCCCTCGCTTCAAAAAAGGTCGGCTCGTTGAGATCGGGATATGCTGAGCTGGGGTGTCGGGGCACAGCGCGGTTCGTGACAGTGGGTGGAGGTGAAGATATCCCCAGAACCGACCCCCATATTAAAAGTCGTGCCTGCTGTAGCCCAAGTCGCGCGAGCAAGAGTTGCTCTTCTTTCTCCCAGTTCTTCGACGGATGTATAAGGCCGAACGCTTCTACGCAGCTGCTGAAGAGGCTTGCCAGTGCAATGGCTCCTGTCAGTAAAGCTTCGTGGTCTGGATTCATATTTTCAATGTGGGCTGCGCCTTCTTCTTTTTGAGCCATGGTTGCGACTGGGAAGGATGCAATCAGGAAGGACGGGGCGCGAAGCAAAGGGAAACGCAGTGTGCAGGAATTGAAGAAGGAAGGCGATGATGATGAGTATGACGGACTAGCCCAGCTGCGGCAGAGATTGTCGAAGATTCGTGTGCGAAAAGAGAGCAGCCTTGGTTGTGGTGACTCGGTGAGGGGCTCTGCAGGCGTCGCTGGTATGCGTGCCGCCGTACCCTTACATCTGTGGCGTTCCCTGCCGCCGTTGCAACAGTAGATACGCTGTTGAGAACTTGGGAGGCCGCAGTGAGCCCGCAATGGTGGTGATGATGGTGGTCGGTGATGGCTGTGTGACCATCGTTCCCAGCATGCAGAGTCTGCTCGACGGGCGCGTCCCAACGAGAAACTTAACAGCGGCTTCTCTGAAACTTGAATTCGCCGACCGCTGCCAAGGCCCAAGGATTACCTAACGACCCAGAGCAGCAAGAACAGCACGGTACGTGTGCACAAGTACCCCGATGACATATATCTTCTTCTGCAGCAACTCATATCTGAGCTCCAGATTCATCTGCATACCGCCAACTTTCAAGCTTGTTTTTGATTTCGGCACATGCCACTCGACAGCCTTGTCTCCGCCGAATTCGCCGGCCTCAGGATCTCCTTTCACATGCAACGAAGCGTCCATTGGCAGGCCATGGCGAATCCTGGCACGTGTGCTTCACGCTATGAACTCTGGCATCCATCATAATCTGTGTTGTTGGCCGTTTCAGGAAAGCCGAGGTTAACGAGAACGATGTGCTGCTTATATCAGACCCGAAGCGCTACGGGAATCTCTTTCACGAGCCCATCGACGAAGATTGAACGGAGCCACGTTCTCATTTCACGGACAGCGCGCTGGCTCTGATGATATCTAATCAGATGGGATAGATCCGATGTCCACTTTCAATCAATAGATAAACAGCGATAAGGCCAGGTGAGCCGAGGTTGTGTCGATCATTGCTGCAAAAGGGGCAAGACACGTCGGCGACGTCGGCTAAAACAGCTGCCAAACCGAGGATCCATGACGACCGCATATACATTTTCACGCCTCTGCTCAGTCGCGTGATATTGTCCTTGTCTCCCCCGAACGCGGACACTCCATCCTCCTCTCCCACAATCTGTATTACTCCACAATGACAACTCCACCGGACTGGGTATTGAAGCTTAAGCCCTCGGGCCCACAGGGCTCTGACCTCCTCGCCCAAGAGCGCAACGGATCAAAGGTCAACGTTGACCAGTTGAAGTTGTTCCTCTTCGGCAAGCCAGCCATCCAGCGCAAGCACGAGATCCTCAAGGCCCTCCAAGCCGAGAAGATCTTCAACAAGGACAACGACTACTTCGATGGCAGAGTGGACAAGTTTGAAAGAGCATTGGGCCGGTCGAAGAAGCTGCGGGAAGTCTTCGTCAAGAATGGATATACCTTGGAGGACCAGAAGGTCGCCAACGACCTAATCAGCGAGCCTCTGCCATACGGTCTGCATGAAAGCATGTATCTCAAGACGCTGCGCGACCAGGGTACACCAGAGCAGCACGAGAAGTTCTTGAAGCCTGCCGAGAACTACACAAACATCGGGTGTTATGCTCAGACCGAGCTGGGTCACGGCAGTAATGTGCGTGGCTTGGAGACGACAGCCACATGGAACTCGGACGACAAGACCTTCACCATCAACTCACCTCATCTCACCGCCTCCAAGTGGTGGATTGGCTCGCTCGGACGCACTGCCAATATGGCTGCCGTCATGGCTCAGCTGATCATCGAAGGCAAGAACTACGGGCCTCATCCATTCGTAGTCCAGATCCGAGATTTCAAGACGCATGAGACTCTGCCAAATGTCTACGTGGGTGACATCGGTCCAAAATTCGGCTACAACACGATGGACAACGGGTTCCTTCTCTTCAACAAGCTCAAGGTTCCTCATGATTCCATGTTGGGCCGCTACTCCCGCATCGACCCAAAGACGAACAAATACGAGAAGCCAGCCTCGCCCACGCTCATATACGGCACGCTCACATGGGTGCGCAGCACTATTGTTCTGCAATCCGGTAGTGTCCTCGCTCGTGGTGTCACCATCGCTACTCGCTACCTTGCTGTTCGACGACAATTCCAAGACCGTGATGCACCACACTGGCAGAAGGGCGAGAACCAAACTCTCAACTACACAATGGTGCAGATGCGTCTGCTCCCCCTCCTCGCCTCCACCTTTGCCCTCCACTTCACCGGCAAGGGTATGATGGCTCTGTACGAGGCCAACCAGAAGAAGATGCAAAACACAAAGGACCGACAGGATGCTCATCGCGGAGCGGGCCCTGAAGAGACCATGTCTGGATCCGATCTTCTCGCCGATCTGCACGGTACATCTTGCGGTCTCAAGTCCCTATGCTCTACCATAGCAGCCGAAGGTCTCGAGGTATGCCGTCGCGCCATGGGTGGCCACGGATACAGCTCCTTCTCCGGAGTCGGCAGCTGGTATCTCGATTATCTGCCAACCTGCACCTGGGAGGGTGACAACTACATGTTGACCCAACAAGTCGCACGCTACCTTCTCAAATCCGCACGCCACGTCTACAAAGGCAACGAGCCCAACAACGATACCACCGAAATTCTCTCCTACTACCTCAAGCGCCAGGACACCGGCTGCGCCTTCGACATCCTCGGCAAAGACGAAGATCTCGTCGCCGCTTTCGCCTGGCGCTCCGCCTACTACACCTTTGAGGTGATGAAGATGCGCGAGCTGCATAAGCGCTCCTGGAATAGCCTCCTCGTCGAATTCTACAAGCTTTCGCGCGCCCACTCGCAATACCTCATCGTCAAGAATTTCTACGAAACCCTCAACTCGACCTCGATCTCCTCGGAACTCGACCCGGAGACTCTCGCGCTCATGCACAAGCTCTTCCGTCTCTTCGCGCTGCACACCCTCGAAACCGAATCCGCCGAATTCTTCACGTCTTCCGCTTGCACTGTTGCACAGATCCGTCTCGCGCGTGACAAGGCCGTCATGCAGCTGCTTGAGGATATCCGACCGCACGCCATCAAGCTCGTCGACAGCTGGGATTTCCCGGACTGGCAGCTCAACTCGTCGCTTGGTCGGTATGACGGCAAGGTCTATGAGGATATGTTTTACAGAGCTTCGCAATTAAACCCGCTGAACAAGGTTACGGTTGATCCGTACCCGACCAGCGAGGTGCTGTTCAAGAAGAATGATATTGTGAAGGGGAAGCTTTAGATCTCGTTCGCCATTGATCAGATGAGAGAAGAAAAAAATTGGGAATAGATCGGGGGTTCGCATTGGCGTTTTTGGGAGGATGCTGTGAGGGATATTGAGAGCATCTAGCCGGGCGTAGGATATTGAGAGAGAGATGGAAAGTAGATTTTTGATGCGGAATACTTTGCGTTTGGCCAGGTAGCAATACCTCTGGATTCATTCGCTCTTCCTTTTGTAAATAGTGGAAATGTCAAGAACAAGTTGCGCGTGAGCCCTTAATATCTGTTTCGCTGGTCTCTCTCATGGCGTTGATGCTGCTGCGCTTGATCTGGCTACACGTGAAGTTTTCGCGCTTCACCTTCCACTCTACTTTCGTCTCCTGAATTCATGGGGCAGTACGAATCATCCCAGCCTCTCATCGCGTTCGCAGCGCATTGCTTGCTGACAGCTGCTCTTTAGCCTCTCGCGCGGGTAGACAAGCATAGTCGTCTCTTCGCACACCCAACCAACCTCACGACTCAATCGTAATCCAGCTGGTCCCGAACGTTCATGTAGCCGCCAACACAACGCTTGTCGGTGGCGTGCACGTGTGCAATGGTGGTTTTCTGCTGCTTGCTCTCGTCAACCCAGGCGGTACGGCAGAAGGGGCAAGTGACGTCGCGCTTACTGTTGGCCTACTGCTCGAAGCACTTCTTGTGAATGTTGTTGCCTGCGATATATCAGCATGGTGTGACCTTGGGGAAGAGAACTTGAAGCTTACCGCAAGCAGCTCGGCACCATACGATGCCCTCGTACTCGTCGAAGTCGGTGAAGCAGACTGGGCAGTCGCCGGAGACTTTCTTTCGTTTTCCGTTCCTGTCGCCCTCTTCGATAGCCTCTATTGGCAACGGAGGTGCGTTGGCGAAGAGCTCCTTCAGCTCCGAGGTCAGGAGCGCTGGTAGGCACTTGGGATGATCGTGTACTTTGAGGATGTTGTGCAGGACGTAGATGATGTGCTTGTATGGTGCCTGGTCTGCTTTCTTCTGGTACATGCCGACCGGGCATGTGCATGTCGGGAGATGATTGATGCGGATTTCGTAGACGTCTCCCTTGGAGCCAGTGAGCTTGAGAATTTCGTATGGGCAGTCGTTATGATTGGCGTGACAATCGTCTTCTACGCCGCGGCTGCGTTCTAGGACGAACATCTTCTGGGTGCCTGCTTTCTCAATAGCTGGTGCGTACGACTCCGGTACGCCATAGGGGTAGCTTGAAGCAGTCAGTGATGCAGCGTCATGCAGTGTAGAGCCAAGGAACCTACCTGCGAAGAAGAATCTCTGCTTGACCGTCTGAGAGCTTGGGGATATCATCAAGCATCCTCGCGATCCGAGCGCTGGTCTCCTCGTTGATTGTCCCGCCCACCTTCTTGGTAGCCCACGCCTTCTTCGGAATGTAGTACAGCGTGGATTGTTTGCAGGAACGGCCAGGCCAGAATGTGATCTTGGTGCCCGGCGGTGGAGCGCCATAGAACTCGTTGGCATCTCTCGCCGTCTCCTTGGTCAACTTAGCAGCCTTTTGCTGCGCTTCTTCTTGGGCTTCACCTAAGGCTTGGAAGGTGGATCCTCGTCCTCGTCCTCAGTCGCAGAAGCTGGCGCATTGCACTCGTCATCATTCTCTACGATGCTGCGCTTCTTCGCCGTCTTCTTGGGATTGGCACGCTTGAAGATGCGCTTTTCCTGCTCTGCCTGCTCTTCGGCGTAGGTGACAACCGGCTTGCGGGTACGGGTGGAGCGTCTTGGTTCGTCGGCGGGCCGATTTGTTGTGTGCGTGTGAGAATGAAGGAGAGGGTCGAATTGGATGAGACGAAGTGCCATGGTGGCGAAAACACAAGAGGAAGTCGCTTCAAGGCAACACCCGCCATCGCTGCGTCGTTCCATCCTCACTTGCAATCTTCGCGGAATTCACATGCAACATCGAACCTCACCTCGTAACATCATATCTACTTCCACACCTACCTAGCGTCGCTTCGAATACTAATCCCTGTGGCGCAGAGCAGAGTATCCTCGTCGATGAGGCCTACTATCTTGCGATGTGGAAATGCCAGAGACCGAGCAGCATGACTTTACGACGACGCCCGTGGATCCAGCACGAAGGTCGACAGCTGATGTGGATTTGGCCAATCGCCAAGCCCAGAACGGGAAAATGGCCCAAGGAGTCCCCAACAATGCTCGGCCACGACGTCGCCAGCGATGAACGCGACTGGCCTCAATGGCACCAGGTGACAGGGCGATTCGCCCATGTCCGAGTCCTCAAGTATCTCCGGCCCAACGAAGGGACTTGTCAAGCTTCAACAACTTCCAGTTGGAAACGTCGCACTACTCTTGTCGTCCAGCTCCTTCATAACCGTAGAGGGTGGTGCTACCACTAGCACCCGACGTGGCACTTCGACCCCGAGCATATAATGAATCAACCAGCCCGGCCGAGCCCGATAGCGTGCTCTTCATTCACGGCGCTTCTTCCAGTATCGGCATCGCAGCCTTAGGGTGGTAACAGTCGCAAGCCCAAACGCACCATCCCAGCCCGGCACCGGCAATGCAAAGATCCAAACCCGGTCGAGAAAATCGTTAATACCATCGCGCTAGATAACGCACACAAGCAACCACGATCTCGACATTTTTACGCAGCTCGGCGTCGTCAGTTCACTCGGCGCCCAAAGAGGTGCTGGCGGGCGTGGAGGTGAAATCTTGCGCTTCGTGTTTCCGATTTGGGAGAACTTCGTCCCGCTGGCTTCAGGAGGCAGTGGTCATCTGGGTGTGTCTGCTGCAGCATGTGGCAGTCGGCGAGAGATGAGGGAATGTCCAGAAAGCGCTCGACACGCAATTCGCCGGGGAAAGCGCGCAGAAAGTGGTTGGCGAGTTGGGCAAAAAGCAGTATCCAGACCCAGACCCGAAGTGAAGCCAGCCAGAAAACCAACCTCACGTCCACCTGCATACCTTTGATGCTGCAGCGACTTCACTACTCTGCCCGAACACATTAGCATGCTGCGCTACGCAAACAACGCGCAAGAAAGAACTCCTCGCCGAACGGCATCGGCGATACTATAACCGCTGTTATGCGAGGAAGACGTCGCACAACGCCGAATGCTTCACCACATTCCAAAGCAACACATGGTCGCTAAAACTCCGGGCGTTTCGCCCACACGGAGGTATAGCCGCATGACAGCTGTAACAGCCGAATCTAGCGGCCACTGCATATCTCGAGAATGAATGGACGATGTTAGCGTTGTCAATGGACCCTGATTAGAGAGATGTACCGTACGTAAACCTCTGGCGTGCAGTCTCAATTCTCCAAACGAAACCCTTGCCAGTCAGTGGGTGGTGGCGTTGGTGTCTTATCTCGATTTCCTCACAACGGATGGATGTAGGCGAGCGAGGCGAGGCGAGGTTGGGGTCCTTGTTCATGCTGTGAAGAGGCTTGCCACTTCGGGCGGCCTCTTGCACTGGATTGGAAGCACAAAACAGTACCTGCACAGGTTGTTGCTCTTGTTGCCGCACGCACCAGCTACCCTTCGCGTTTTAAGGATATTTGCCATCCCACGCTTTGCATACAGGCCTGCTCTATGGAAGCACGACAGGTTGCACTCCACATTTGTTAGTGAGGGAGGACCCCAGTCGTTTTACATGCCTCTCGCTTTCAGGAGGCGCAAGCCAGCCACAGATAGGCAGCACGGAGGTCGGAAAGAACGCAGGCGATCGCGATTCTCGGAGCTCGCGAAAGCCGTTGCGGCTTGGGATGAGAAGTGAGGTGGAGGATGGAGGGTTTCGCCCTCTTTCGTATGGCGTCAACCGGATTTGCACTGGCGATCCTAGGCGTTTCGCCGACCAGCATGAAGATCTCCATCAACGTCGAGTCACGACGAAGATGGCGGAGGTTAAAGGATTTGCCGCGTGCTTCTCGCTCGCTCGCTCGATCGAGCGTCCGCCAAGTCGCACCAAAATTGCGTCTTTGTGAGACATGGCTGAGAGCACAGATCGCCCAGTGGCGCGACTACGCCCATTGTCGCCCCTCTCCGCTTGTCTCTGTGCACGGCCCTCACTTAGAAAGTTCGCAGGCATCTTGCATCCTCCTCGCTTGCACTTGTTGCTGCGATGAGAGGACGATGATGTTTGCTAGCATCGCGTCCATGCTGTGCACCTGAGCAAGAAAGCTAAGGAGGTCGTCAAGGACTTGCCGACAAAGCGAAATTGCCTATCTTTCTTATGCGGGAGCTCAAAAGACGTGGGGGTATATGCTCGGGTGAGGGTTCGCATGTGTCTTTGTATCTTGCGCACTAAACCACTCCGCAAATGAACACATGGGGTCAGGGCCGGGGTGGACAAGTCGTTGTTGCCGTTGTTGTCTTTGTCGTTGTTGTTGTTGTTGTTGAGGTGGCAAAGGCGCTTCGACGTTCGACAACCATAACTGCTCTGTGTGCCCTTCAGTCTGCGCATCGTTGAAGGGATGATTTTAAGCGGAGCATCGTCTCGGCAAGGCTTTGCGAACTTTCCGGCTACCTTTGGAAGCAAAGCAAGCAACTGGGCGGCCACGTTGCTTCGAAAGATCGCGAAAGGCGCTGTAAAGTTTCGATGGAGCGCAATGCTGGCCCGAACCGCTGTGGGCAAACTCACGCATTGATCCTGCAGACGCATTGGACAAGATGCATGTACTACTTCTGTACGAAGCAGCGAAGGAAAGGAAAGGAAGTTGCTACACCATAGAGTCCGTGCCATGTGCCACAGGAACTCGAGGGCGACGACGACGAGATGATGCGCGGGTTTGGCGGGCTCTTGTCGCAGGAGGCGGAATGACTGCTAAGACGGCCAGTCAGCAGCGAGAGAGGTCTGCTGCCACCAAGGTGAAGAGGATTGATGATGATTGCATGTTGTTCGAGCGCTTTATCAGAGGATTAACCGCAGTGTGCCGCTGGTCACGCTGATTTGTAGGCTGATCACGAAGATCTCAGATTGCGGCAGACAAAGCGCTGATTTCTCGCAGCCGCTCATTAACGCCGACGCAGCCATACAGACGACGAATCTGGACGGACTTGTGGACTGAACTGTAGCACATCGCAGCGCACGGTTGAGCGTGCATAAAATTGCAGGCCTCTGTCAGGGCTGCCAGGCACGCTCTCGGAGGCAGGCGAGGAGCGGCTAGCCAGAAATCCTCTGTTTTCGCTTCCGTGACCATGTCACTGTTGGTGCGTGCTTGGCTGGCCGCGCCCTGCTGCTGCTGATGCTGCTGGCACGGGAGATGTGCACGACGACGGCTGGCTGGTTGGCTGGATCACAGATGGAGCTCAACATGCCGCCGCTCATCTCAGCAACACCCACTCGCCCAGAAAGTGCCTCATCAATAATCGTTGGAGCCGGGCAGACGGGAGTCATTCGCTGTGCCTGTAGGTTCGTGCTGGCGCTGCTCGTCGCCCATCAAAGTCAGTAATAGTCACGGGAAGAACGGCGTGGACAGGTGGATAGATGAGCAGGTAGCGGAGCTTTCCTGCTGCCATCTGACGAGTGGCACGCATCGCTAGCTCCGTCCACATGCACAGCCAAGCCGCGCCAGGGAAGAGAGAGCACGAGTGCTGGTGAACGTAAAATGTACCTGCTGCCCCACTTTTGCTGGCTGCAGCGGCTACTGGCGTGCAAAAGGCTAGTCGCAGAGGGTTTGGGGCAATCCAGGCACATCAGACACGCTCCACCTCCACCGGCTGCCTCCCAGAGCTCGCTGCCTCTATATACGTACCCACTGCCGCCCGCGACCTGCTCCATCCTTCCAGCCAGCTCGCCATCACACTGAACAACCACAACATAGACTCCCATCGCACCATTCTTTCCCATTACCACATCATAGAGAGACATTAGTCACGGCCCGGTGCGCGAACGTCTCACGCCATATCAGGGAATCATTCCACACGCTTGCGCCATACCAGTCCGTGCGGGCACATCATTCATCACGGTCCCTGAAATATCCACACTACATTCCCGCACATCTTCAGTCGATCCTTCACCACCAACACCACCGTCCTCCATTCGACAATCACAGCCTTCTCTCCCCTTTCGACCATCAATAACAAACAACACACTCCGCCTATCATGGACTGCTTCCAGGACTTCTGCCTCTACTGTGACCGGGACTCGCCAGATGGAGCATACTGCTCGCAACAATGCAAGCTGGCCGACCTCGAGAGATCAAGCAACTCCAACGCAGGCTCGCCCACGAACGTCCGACAGTCGTGGAACTCATCGTCAACATCATCGCATCGACATGAGTCGTATCACTACCGACAACCGAGCACACCAGGCTACGACGCACCCACTGGCTCCAGCCGACCTCGCTCATCCTACTTCATGTATCACCCTTCACAACAGCAGCAAGCATCAGACCGGACGGCCATGGTCGAGCGTCAACTGACGCCTTCGTCGTCACGAACATCGCTGTCATCGACCACCAGCTCCTCAGGCGCGGCTTCAGCTGGAGGCATCTCCAGCACCCAAGCAAAGCAATTAGCCGAGTACTTCAGCTCCTTTGACGCCGCCAAAGCCGCGAAGCGACGTTCAAGTCTGCGTTAAACCTGGCCATCTTCACCCGAGCCAGGACGCTGCTCTTCCTTTCGACCCATGTTCTTCGACTACGACTACGACTACATTATTGATCAACTCTACTCGCGACTACTACATTACTACACGGCTTCCAGACAACGTGATCCCGAAGCCAGGACATCCAGACCACGGCTGTACTACTAAAAGCATCTGAAACGGAGAAATTTTGTTTGCTTTTGTTGATGGAAATTTGTGCGATTCACTGGCGTTTCGATGAAAGAGAACTGGCCGGCGAGCCAACTCCTTCCTCTTGCATGAAATGGGCTGAACTACTCAGCGACGGCGAAAAATGGAAATCGGGGTCCTGTCACTACTTGATGCTTTGTGTGTGCTTTTTTAACGCGGGTGGATACCCTTGCTGTATTTTGCATTGTTGTTTGCGCAATAAGGATGTTTCAATAGGAGGAGTCGACTGAAAGCTTTGGGGACAGCTAAAGCGTCGGCAGCGATGGAGTGAGGAAAAATGTTTCAGCAAGTCCATCATGGTGTGCCCGGAGCGGGCAGTTCGTGCTACACAGCTAGCGTGTTTGCCCGTTTGAAGGCCACCATCACTGGTCCCTTGGGACTGTGTATACTGCCACAAGAAATAGGATAGTTGAACACAACGAATGGACCGACTGTTGTCCTGCACTACTACTACTGCGTTCGCGTTCCACGATCATCCTCGCCCTCGTCGTCAACCTACAGCAAGTACATCGAGACTTGACTTTTTCCCTTATCATTTCGTGAAGAGTACTTTCACAATGATCTTCACCCTCCTTCAAGCTTCAACCCCGGCAATACAGGAGGTACAAGTACAAATACAACTCTATTGCAGGTCTCTCGGCGATCCAAAGCGCACGTCGACATCATCGTCGTCGCGGCTTCCAAATTGTACAACACACACCTTCTCTTCTCTCTCCGCTGTTGACCCGTAAGCCACTGACCTACCTACAACCACATTCTCATCATCATTACAATGTATACGTGGTCGCGCCAGCCGAGGAACCATATCAGCTGTCACAAATCTCCTAGCCGCCCACACTCGTTATCATACTTCTCGCGAAGCTGCAGCGGCAGTCAAAGTCACTACTTCAGAAGGTTGCCATGCATAGTATCGCAAACCCTGTTTGATCGTCGAAACCAAGGGTCCACGTCGCGATCGCTGGTGTGGTGGGCACGAGCCGTCCCTCCTCCACGATTACCCTTGTTGCGCGTGCGTTGTGTCTTCGGGAGAAACCGGACGGCGTCTTGGTAGCATATTCTGGGGGACGTCGGACGTCGGACGTTCAAGTTATTTGCCCTACTTTTACCCGGATACACAACAAAAGCAAAGGTGAAGCAGATTGACGATCCGAAGTGCGAGAGTGCGAAACCGAGATCGATCCTCCTCACTAGCCGTGACTCGCGAGACAGGTAAGCAGGTGTCATCTGCATCGGGTAACACAAGATCATGCTTGAGACGTTCTCCTTCATCATTAATCAGATTTCTAGACCGATCTGTCGGCTATCAGTCAGTCTGCTGTTGCTACGACCAACTTCTCGGGAGGATCTCCGAAGTGGTGTATATTCCCCATTCAAATACAACCACGGGATGTGCCTTGCAGCCGATGCGTGGCGTCGTCTAGACCACGTCTCTCACATCATCATCAAGTGATCATCAACATTCGTTAGTACGTGTTCATGCTGTGGGGGTATCTGTTCTCTGATGTATCGTTCTCTACGCCATGGCTTCGGCGCTCTTCCTCTCTGTTTGTAAACCCATTGTCAGTCTGATCTGTGCATTCGGATTCATTCAATCAGGGAAGAACTCACCATGCGAGCTGGTCTGCTCCGGTGTATCCTCCCCACGACCCATCAACGGGTCCTTATCCGTCGAATAAAACACGCCATCAACCGCAACTGGCTTCTCAGACGACAAGTGCAGGTACCAGTACACCACACCAACGAAGAGTCCACCACCGATGATGTTGCCAATGAGAGCTGGGATCAAGCTCTTCCAGATGTAGAAGCTGACGCTGATGGCCGGGTCGCCGAGGAAGATAGCGAGGGGCACGAAGAACATATTGGCGACGACGTGATCAAGACCGAGCGCAACGAACCTATTCGCACGTTGTTAGGACCAATACTCGAGAATCCGAGACACAGGAACAGATCCTGTACGTACGCGAAGGTTGGCCACCAAATCGCGATGACTTTGCTGAAATACTCGCGGGCCATGAAGGCGAGGAAGCAGGCCATGCAGACCAGCCTGGAAATGAGAATCAGTGAGTGTTCTCCTCTCATTTCGTTGTCTTTCGTCTTCATCATACCAGTTCGCTCCAATACCGCGCAGGAAGATCATGTGCCATTCTGGAACCACCACCTTCTTCGCGTTGAAGTTGAAAACCTCGGTCTTGTATGGATCGACATCAAAGATTCCACCATAGCCAATGACAATGGCCATCACGAAGAGGGAGCCGGCCAAGTTACCCCAGAAGGTAATGAACCAGTGCATCAACATCTTGACAACAGAAAGGCGCCCCTGGAGAACGGAGATGGTGGTGGTCTGCGCGACGGATCAGTAAGTGAACGAACTCGACCCAATTCAAGGGAATTATATGTTTGAGCTTACCATGAAGCTGCCAGTGCAGAGATCCGTGCCGGTAACAACAACCATCGTCAGACCGAAGGGAAAGATGATCGCTCCAATCATTCGGATCAATCCAGGCGCATTGTCTTGGTACCACGGCGCAGTGTTGGTGCTGAGGGCAACCGCACAGGCAAAGGCAAGCAGCATACCGGCCACGACAGACGACATGAAGATCTTGTCAATCCGCATATTGGCCTTGTAGACTCCAGACCGGCCGGCGAGCTCGACCGTCTGAGCTGGGGTGTAGGCATTGACGACGACGTTAACGTGGTCCTGCATCTTGGCGACTCTTCCTGGCAGTCACTGGGGTTATCGATTGAAGAATCTGCGAGGTAAGGTCGCACGAGATTGCGGCTCACTGCCTTCTATATGTGTTTTTCCCTGGATCTGACCGCAATCGAGGCTCCCGAATTACATCGTTTGGACTACTGTACTCCACGCATTCGAGGGAATCTCCTGGAGACGATCTAATGCCCGCCAAGCCAATTCTCTTGTCTGACGATGAACGTATGTTAGCTGCGGAGAAAGACACCGCAGCTTTATGGCCAATGAGGTGCGTCTAGGCCAAGCCGACGAGGTCGTCAGTGTGCGGTTTGTAGGAAGCTTGACAACTTGCAACATGCTGCCAAGTGATTATGAAAAGCGCCGTTGATGATCTTGGTATGTTTCGGGATGCTGAGGTTGTTTGGGACGTCTCAGTAGTGGTCGTAGATAAGATGTGGAGTGAGCCAAGCCCGCCACAAAAGGCAACTTATGGTATCTCGAGTTGACAGTTTACGAACAAGCTCTCACCTTTTCCAAATACCAGCAGTTCAAAAAGCGGTCTTGACGCGAAGAAGAGATTGCGAAATAGCCTGTAGTTGACCTACACCCAAGATCCAGCGGTACACTCTCTCTGGCAAGACCCGAATGCCTTCGAGTGTATATGGCTCGGCACCAACGCTACCAAACCTGCCGATGAAGTCGCGATCTAGAACAACGGCACTGATTGTTCCCGACGATAAGGACTTGAACAGTCATCGATTCGGCTCCAATGGTCAACATAAAAGTTCCTATCATCTGAGCTCGTATGCTGAATCGGACACAGGTGCGCCAGTGCGGCAGAAACGGGCCCCTATTGGCCATGGCATGAATGTTGAAGTGAATGCTGATGAAGAAGCATCCTGGCATTGATAATGACTCTTTGACACCCAAAATTCGGGCGCTCCATTTCCCACTGCGATTTGCTCCTGATTTCTGTCCATTGACCACTGGAAGGCGTCACGAGCGAACTTCGAGGCCGAGATCTCCACTCCATACAGCCAGGTGGTGTCCATCGTATCTCTCTCTTGGACGATAAGCTTCCAGAAGGGCAGCATCGACCGGAAATGAGTATATGAGCAGCGTAAGTCAGCGACCAACGCCAGAGGCCAGTCAATCTCGCCAGTCCGAGAGGAGGCGACGCAGGTGAGTGAACGTGCTGTCAGAATATCCGAAGAGGAGCAGGTGTCTACGTCGCTCGCCTTAGAGCATACCGAAGCTGCATTCTCTGTCAAGTGATACGGTATGGAGCATATGAGCATGGAGGTGAAGGAGCATCCGCGGAAAAGGCAGTTGACGACAGAATCAGGGTCCAGGGGTTCATAACGCCATTCCGGCAAAATCATCACATCAGCTCCCATTGGGCAAGAACAATGGAGTCGACCCATTTCACGGCTCTCGTCTTCAACCGAATCTCCTCATCTCCTCTTCACACACTCACCACCATACTGCCATTTTTGACCATCCTTCCGCCACTCTTCCTGGTCTACGTTGCACCATTCCAGCCTCACCGGCATCCATACGAGGCCAGCTCCGGCTGACGCCCAGAAAGAAAGAGCCAACGCCATTGGAGGGGTAGGACAACTACCATACATCACCCTCCACCCCAAAAGTACACCTACACCATTACAACACATCGCCACCATGTCCTTCTCCAACCTCGTTAACGACCTCTCCTTTCGCGACCGCCCGTCCTCTACCAGCACTAACGCCACCGTCGACAACCGCGATGCTCGCTCCACCTACTCGCGCGCGAAGTCATACGCATCCACCGCCGCCACCAGCGTGAGCATAGCTGGCGACATCTCCAGCCAGCTGCACGGCGGCTACTCGCACCCACTGGCAAGAGCATGGCAGGCCGAGCGACAACTCACCAAGAGCATGCTTATCTACCCTGTCTTTGTCACCGACAACCCAGATGAAGAGACGTCCATTCCCAGCTTGCCCAACCAGAAGCGCATGGGCCTGAATAGGATCGTCCCCTTTCTCCAGCCGCTCGTCGCCAAAGGCCTCAAGAGCGTCATCCTCTTTGGTGTCCCGCTGGCTCCCACTGCCAAAGACGCCCTCGGTACCGCAGCAGACGACCCTCAAGGCCCCGTCATCGCCGCAATCCGACTCCTCAAACGAGCCTTTCCCCGCCTCTTCATCGTCTGTGACGTCTGCCTCTGCGAATACACCTCCCACGGCCACTGCGGCATCCTCCACGAAGACGGCTCGCTCAACAATACCCTCTCCGTAGACCGCATCTCAGACGTAGCAATGGCATACGCCGAAGCCGGCGCCCACTGCGTCGCTCCCTCAGACATGAACGACGGTCGCATCCGTGCCATCAAGCTCAAGCTCATCGAAGCCGGAATCGCGCACCGCATCCTCCTCATGTCATACTCGGCCAAGTTCAGCGGCTGCTTATACGGCCCTTTCAGAGATGCTGCAGGTTCCATTCCCAGCTTCGGCGATAGGAGGTGCTACCAATTACCCCCAGGAGGAAGAGGTCTCGCGCGACGAGCAATTCACAGAGACATCGCCGAGGGCGCAGACGTCATCATGGTGAAGCCTGCAACACAATATCTAGACATCATCTCAGATGCAAAAGAGATCGGAAAGGACATGCCGGTGGCCGCATACCACGTCAGCGGCGAATACGCCATGATCCATGCTGCAGCGAAAGCGGGCGTGTTCGATCTCAAGACCATGGCTTTTGAAGCGACAGAGGGAATCCTACGAGCTGGAGCTACAATCGTCGTGTCCTATTTCACACCCGAGTTCCTAGACTGGTTGGACTCATAAAGCACCAATTTCGACAGGAAAGGAAACAAGAGAAACTCTGCTATTGAACATGATTGATGAGATACCCAATTGTCCAAAGTACGTAAAAGTCGTTTCCAAAAAGAAATCTTTCACTCTCTGGTCATTGGCGATATGAATTTCGCGCGATCTCTGTGCACACTTCGATTGAAAGTCTCCAACAAAACCCCTTCATCGCCAAAAACACCTTATGCGTAGCACCAACGCTTCCTCCTCGAATCAATCAAACAATTCCGGATCTTCTCGTAACCAACCCGGCGGCATCCGCTGACTGTCGACCAAATCGCAACAAGATGAACATCTGCGCGGCGTCATTTCCAGTTTTCGCATTTCTTGTCCTAACTTTGCAAGGTCTGCTGGCGAGGCCTTCTACGCCTCTGCCAGGACAGCTTCGGCTTCCACGATTGCAGGCTCAGCGAGCTCCACTTCGGCGACATCGACAGTCGTTGGGGACTTCTTCTCAACACCGCCCAGTTTTCTCAGTCTCTGCTTCTCGGCCCATTCGCGACTTGCCTGGCGACCGCGCTCCGCGGCTTCAATGCGAGCTTTTTTGGAGGCTTCTTCCTTCTCGCGCTTTTCCTTATCGGCTGCGGACTTGGCGTTTGCGGCGCGGTTGAAGACTTCTTTGCCTTTCGTTGTCTTAGTGCCTGCGGAGATGACGCTCATTGGGCGAAGAGGTGGTCTGGAAAAGGCTGTGGCGGTGGAGGGACGGGGTTTGTTGCTGCTGAGAGTGGCCATGGCGGTGGAGGGACGCTTGGCGACTTTGACGGTGGAGGAGTTGGAAGGAACGACGGACGTTCTGTTTGCTCCGGTTTTGCTGGTGGTGAGGAGTTTTGGTTTGGTGGTCGCGACACTATTCGCGCGCTTGTGAGCGGTTGATGGGACTGGGGGCTTGCCGCCGATGATGGATTCGCGGGCCTTGCTGGCGCTTGTTTGTCGGATGGTAGGTGCCTTGTTCATGGCTGGGGCTGGGCGGGCTTTGAATGTCCTCTTCTGCTGGTCTTCGGCTTCCTTTTGGAGACGTGCTTCCCTGGCAGCCTTGAACTTTGCGGCGACGGCCTCTCCGGGCAGCTGGAAGTTGCTCTTGGTTGTCGCTTTCGTGGATTTAATGGGAGCCTTGGGAGCTGGGAAACTCATTGAGATCGGTCTGGGCTTGCTGTGAGGAATGATAACTTCCTTCTTCTCTGGCACCTCAGCGATCGCATCATTAGACTTCTCGCTAGATCCTGATGTGACTCGCTTGACAGTGAATTCTCCAAGGGCAGTGGATGGGCGTGGCTTTCCAAGTGACGGCACTCTAGGCGTATCCTTTAGTCCATGAGCGAGTGAGATCCTGGCACTGCTTGCCTTCGTAGTGCGAACAACTGGTGGTGGCTTCTTCGATTTCTTCTGCGGAGATGTCTGAATGTTGGGCACTTCGGCATTGACCTTGTCAACTGCCTCGTCCAATGCGTCAAGTGCGGTGATGGGATCTGCCTGGGCAACTCGTGAGGCTTTGTTGGAACGAGGTGGCGTCTGTGCCTCAACTGCTGCAGCTTCCAATTTGTCGTAAACAGAATCGGTCATCATTTTCTCATCCGTGTCCAACGGCGCAGCACTCTTCTTGCTTTTAGTTGGAGTGGACAGACGGATAGGAGAGACGTCGCGGTTGTGTTGCAACGTGTTCGGCATGTCTTCTGGCACGGGCAAGACAAATGCTTCTGTTTCTGCCAATGGCTGTACTTCAGTTCCAGAGGCGGTGTCTGAGCCGACAGGAACCTGCACGCCACCGTTCGTAATCGACTCTTCAACAGCTGGCTGCGTTTGGTCGGCGTTTGCTTGCAGCTCAACTGGCTTTGGTGCTGCGGTTTCCTCCACCGATGGCACTTTTCTGAGTTGACTCCTGGTCAACCGGACAGCACCTGACTGCGGAGTCTTTGGCCTGATATCCCGGAGTGGTAAATGAGACATGTCCACTGTGCATACACCCCTGCATTAGCGTCATGTGACTTTGAGGAGAATGTTCTGTGAGACTCACGTTCTGGCTGGTCCTTCATCAAGTCATCCGAAGCGGCTCTGCTCGCAGGAGATGGTGCAGACTCATGGTCATCTGGCACAATCTGGAGTGGTTCGTCGGGTGGGGTGGGGATGCTCGATGCGAGAGCGCTGGCGCCCTTCTTGCTTCTGGTTTTGGCACCCTTTCGGTCTCCTTTCTTGCCCCTCGTCTTTCCTGGCTGTTGGTTTTCCGCCTGAGACTCACTGGAGTCTCCGTCTCTGAGGCTGGCGCCCCCATTCGGCTCGATCTCGGCAAGTGGTGCGCGTTCCTCGGGCTCGGGGATGGCGGTGAGCTGTGTCTTGTCGCAGATACTTTTAGACAGCTCGAGCAGTGCATCTTCGTCGACATGTACATCAGCACCAGCGGCGGCCTTTGCGCGCGTTATGCGACCCATTGCGTCTATCCCAGCTCGTTGCGATGTCTCCTGCGGTCGATGGCGTGCGCGGAGCAGGAGGCGTGATGGCGGGAATGGTGGAGGCGGTATGTATATGCTTGGATGCGAGTGTTGCCTGAGTGTTCTTGCGAGCGATGTGATTTTGTCGTTACAATTGGCAGTGTGCTTGGTTCAAAGATGAGGTCGGACATCGATTGCGCTTTCCATTGTTTACGCGGCGTGTTTAGATCTTCAGAGGTGCATAGCAACCAGGGATGTATTATTCAACACGACCCGTATCTTTCATCACACCATCACAGATCTCCCAACCTCACTTCTCATTTCACACCCTCTCAAAGCTTTGCACACCTACATCAATTCTTCTGCTCCCATTGCACATAAAGCAACTGAAACACGACGAAAGCACTCAGTGTCCTCCAGAATATTCGCCCTTGCAAACAATCTCTCTTGCCGGTCCTGCTTCAAGCGATCTCGCGGTCTGGTCTCGAGGCTCTGCACGCACCTCCCGGCATCACGGTGACGCCCACTTTATTTCGCTCATCGCTGCTCGAAGCTCCCACTGTGGCCATGTCTCCAGACACAAAGTCTGCACCGCTTCCGGCCCAAAGCCACTTCCATTCGAATCTGGATGTCATCTCTATCTTAACTTTGAGGAGCACACTCTTCTCGACAATCTTTTCAAGATCATAAAGCCAGGCTGCGAACTGCGTATCTTCCGTCGCGGGCGTCTTGGTAACGTCTTGGAACCGCTTCACCCGAACGAATATCTTCGAGGCCGAATCACTTTCAACATGGCGATGTGGTGTGGCAGCTTTTTCCGCCTGAAAACCGTCGTTGGCAAGCGATTTGAAGGCCGCTCGATCGAGAGTGTTGTCCAAGTCTACGTCTGGGCCATGTGTCAGCGTTCAGCCTGTCATTTGGGGTGTCTAGAATGCTTCCGTTATCCCAGAGAATCTTGTCAATTTCAGACAGTGGATTTCCCGGGATGAGATCCTGCTTTTCTGGCCTCCATGGACTCCGCCGATCAAGCACATGGGTCAACAGTCACTTCCCTTTGAGCATCGATGGAATGTTCATGCCTCGAACCATGATGTTCTCGCGTAGGACGAGGACGCGATTCAACCAGCCTTCTGAGGCGAACGGTTTTTCGTGGAGACCGCGAAGTCCAGGAATTGGCTGTCCTACAAAGTGTGCGACGGAATGGCTCCGCCTGGTCCCATCGCGTGTTGGCAGAATGACGGCGCCAGAGAGGCATATCAAAGCCTCTAGACCCTGGCATGATGAGAATTGAGGACGGAATGCTTCGCCGGGCCTGTTATTTGTGAGCGTTGCTAGATGTTTCGGCGCCTTGTTGCCGCTTCACCCATCTCAATTCGGCTGTTGAGTTCGGCCTGGAATATGATTGTATGTTTTGCGTGTATGACAAATCAATACATCCCCCTTTTCAATGATAAAATAAAACAAGCATTCGGCAAAGGGCTGTGTCGTTCCCCCGAAAGGCCGACTATTACAAATCGTATTTACTCCGCCGAATTTTCACCACGATAAAATCAGTGTACAACCGCGTTGCTATCAACAAACCTCCCCACCAAGATTCAGACAAGGAGACCCACCCGGAATCAACCCTTTGTGACCGAAGACAGCAATAAACTACTTCTGCTAGCTTCAACATCGCACCAGCACCAGCCCAATATTGCCGGATCCTCAAAATTAGGGAAAGGCTGTTGAAAGAAATTCTCTACGGAGATCGGCGGCATTTAAGCGCCTACCGCACACTCTGGTCGTCTCAGACTCGAAGCGGCCCAACTGAAGACAATCTAAGTCAAGAAACTCCAACTCGAGAGAGTCTCAAATTCAAAAATTCCGTGGAAAGACTGCGTCGTGCGTCTTACGATCGACTACAACAAAGTGTACACGATCGTCGCGTTCATCATCAATTGATGAAACGCTTTTGGACACCGCAAAGAAGCAAACCTCCCCCCTCTTTCCCCAAAATCGAAAAATCGGCAAAAAATGTATACCACTCGCATGTGGATCGAACCTGAGCCCACAGGTGTGCAACCGGAGAATGGTTCTCGTTTTACGGAGAGCATCTACCAACAGTGGCCAATAGGCAGAAAAAGCCTGCGTCCTGTGATCGTACTAGAATGCGGGAGTGCCCAAGGTACTTGCAGAGGGTCTTCACCAAATAAGCCACTCGTAGTTCGATTGGATGACGGTGCGCAACTTTTTATTAACTACATAGGCACATCAGGAAGCACAGGAAGTGCGGGACGAAGCCAGGTCTGGAAGCCGCGCTTCTTCCACTTTCATGTGCGCTTCGAAGTGAATGCAAAGCAATGGAAAGTTGGGGGCCAAAACAGCAAACGCCGCAAAAGCTCTTTGCACCTGTACACTTTCACTGGAGACTATTGGCATCGAAAAATCTTGTCATCTTGTCAACACGCACCCGAATCCTTCCCGCCGACTTTCCGACTTTGCATACAAGAATTTCCCCTGGCTTTCGCTTGCAGATCCTTTTATCACGACTGCTGTACACCTCACCCCGTCTTTCGAACAGCACATCCGTCCGCATACTACTCTCGTCCTCCCATACTCTCCTCCCATCACAGACCGATCTGCCCGACATCGCCATGGCGACAACTCCGATCTTCGACCCCCAGCCCGCCATGTTCATGATTGTCGATCGTATGCATGGACAGGTTCGCAAAAACGAAGACGCCGACTTTACTGCGCAGCCCAAGATCACCGAGGAGCAACCAATTACTACCCTCGAATTTACCAACAAGAAAAATGGAAACACGTAGAAGTGCAGTGCGAATATCCCGCTGGCCCGATCCAGCGAGGTCGAATGGAATTATGGGGATTTATGGCCTACTCATCCCGTCACCGGAATCTGGAACCTCACGCCATCATTTAACTTTGGAAGACTATCAGCAAAAAGCAATGGTTGATTTTCCCGGCGCGGCGAAGCAGGAGACCCAAGGCAGGAAGCCACATTATCTCTTTCTCCAGGTCCATTTCAGAAAGCCAGATATGGAGGAGATGAGTGAGTAGGACCGTACCAGCAAAGAGGCGAACAAGAAGCAGAAAGAGACCATGGACGCATTTAAAGCAGACGCCGAGCAGTACATCGACTGCGTCTTCGTCCTCGATGGAACGAAGGACCGCAATGGGTATCCGCACTTGAGGAAATTCGTTTGGCTTTGCAACGCAATCAATGGAAAAGATATGGAAAAGACAAGAAAGGAGTTGGAGAGCGATCTGAAGGACGTAAAACTTGCGTATCGGCTACAATGCCATCAGCATTGGGCAGTTTTGATGAAGAAGGGGTGGGCTATCGGCCCAATGATCCAAAAAGACATTGAGGAGCGTGCCGCTGACGCCATGAAGTCTCTCCAACAGGCAGCGGGAACAGCACGCAACTTCGCCATGAGTCTCAAATATGTCCGACGCCGGAGCCAATGGCAACACTAAGTCGACGAGCGCACGGTCTGGAAGAACAAGATCTAGACCCATCGCTTCTTGATCTTGAAAGCACAAGAGTATAGCAAAGAATAGCTGCTTGAAAAGGCTTTGTCCGGTATTGTGGATAACGGGAAGGAGGACAGATACGAGGAACACGGACTTGAATTTGATGCGGATCAGGACTGGGAAGAAGCTGAAGATGAAGGCGACGGAGACCAGGCCGCAAGTATACTAAATAAAAGAAAATCCCGCAGCTTAGAAAGGCTTCTTCTACGAACAATACCCGCAAAGCCGCGGGACACGATTACTGCGAAGAGCACACCGCACAGACGCACGAAGACAATTGCCGTACAGCCGAGATACCTTCCACAGAAGAAGCAATCCGGGACTCTTCGAAAGACTCCTTCGTAAGGTGGCAGCGAGAAGAGGAGTACTGCAGCTACCCACATCGAGCATATTGCTGATATATTGAATCATAGGCGCACTCGATACGAATGACCAAACAGCTCAGGGAAGGTTTGCTAACGAATACTGGGACGAAGTATTAGAGTTGCTCGACGCCAGTGAATGGGGACATGACGAGCTCAATGCTCGTGAGGACAACGGCACAAATAACGAAGATCAAGAGCGGGAAGGTGGTCACGGGCAGCAAGAGCACAGAGACAGCCAAGAATGAGGCGATCAAGACGGGGTGGAAACAGGCGGAGCTTCTTATCAGGCTTTTATGCGTACCGCTAAGAAGAATTTTCGGGAACACCTCGATTCACGGCTTGCATACCGAACGCAAGAAGAGCTCGATCGTCGGAGCTCTCCTGGCAGCTGACCTCGTCCCACTGGCCACTGCAGGACGAGGGAGAGTGTGACGGAGCTCTGGAAGGGCCCAGGGATATGCAGGCAAGGGAAATCACGCCGTAGGTGTTGAAAAAGGGTTCTTGGCAGAGCATATAGTTGATTGTGTGTCTAGGAAGCTACTGTACAGTTGAGTTATCCTATACCAAGGGCACTATTTTTTCACGTGCACACACTAACTTCCAACAGTAGGTGCACTCGTTGATGAGACCTCGACCTCCTCCAAGTAGGAATTCTTCTCGCCAAAAGCAGCAGTTTAGACGCAAGGTAAGATTGCGAGACGCTTTTTCTTTACGATTGTTCTGGGATTGATTTGGAGTCTTGTGAAATGGGCAGACTTCCCACCCCAAGACTTAGAGGTTAGCAAGAAGAAGGAGAAGAAGGAGAAGGAGAGGAAGTGATGCTCCTTCAGGCGAAGAGACTGGAACCAATGGTAATGTTACATTATCTTGCTTGCTTACATTGTTCATTGCATCCAGTTGATTTGAAGCACATTATCTTTGAAGTTCTCCGTCTGCAAGTTGGTCTCGAGCAATGGCTTTTGGTCCAGGACCATTTAAGACGGGTCTAAATCTGAGATTATTTGTTCCATGCGACGCTAATAAGTCACAATTCCGCTTGCTCTCCTCTACTGCATCTTCATCCAGGCGCCTCAGTCAAAACATCGACGGAGGTTAGGGACGATGGAGTTGAGACGGTCCATGCATTTTCAAGCCATGTCATAGCATACAGCCTGATTTTCCATCTGCCTCTCCTCATCAATGGTCCAAACTATGCGAGGCTATTGAAATACAGAGAGCGGGCAGGTCTGATATATTCGAGACGATCCAGCCATTCCATGTCCCAAATCGATCCATGTCAGCACACATAGCCAAATTCACATGACCATCTCCTCTTCGACGTCTTCATCCAGGTGACGCTGCCGAAAAACAGAGAGCGAATACGAATGATGACCTCAAAACGGTCCATTCATTTCCTGGCGAAAGCTGTAATGTGTCAGCACGCAGACCTGATTGTCCTTCTACTTAACTTCTCCACTGGTACCGACTGCGCGATGTGACTGGAATATAGAGAGCTGATACGAAGACTAGATTCGAGAGGATCCAGCCATTCCCCGATCCCAAATTGATCTATGTCAGCACACGGGACCCGCTTTCCATATTTCTATCCTCTTCGTTCGTCCAGGCAATACAATCGGAACGAAGAGAGCTAAGATAGCCATTTGATGCGAGTTGATGCCTGAATAGAAACAGAAATCGCGATGGTGAACTTGTCTCAGCAACTTCATGCACTTGGTGCCTGAGGCCCGCTTTGACCTCACCATTCCAGAACTCCTCCATCACCCGTCCAGACACCAGCGTCAACCAACATTCATCACTATCCATCGCCGGAACCACCAGAACAGAACGGAAACGCCATCGCCATCACTTTCCTGAGCCTTTAAAGGTACTTACTTCCGCTCATTGCGAGCAAGTTCGAAGGATCCACGCGAATTCTCGGTTTGTCGGTCAGCTTATTGCTCCAACGATATCACCCGTCCCGGGTGAAGTCAGCACTACTACCTCAGTCTGCCTTCAAAACAGAGCCACGCGTCCACTGGAGGCCCTAAGTGGCGCTCCAATCCTCACTCGTCGGACATGATCACTCCAAACGAACCCTGCCTCCTTGAAGGATGAAGAACCCCTACACTCCTCGCACGTTCTGCGAGTACGCTAACTTTTTATCCGTGAACGAAACAGGAAAAGCCCCTCGATCTAACAGCAAAATTCCAAGCCTCCACTGCTGACGAACTCACAGAAAAACGTGCTTGCGTGTATTGTGCTACAGCAATATACAGATACAGTAAGACGAATACGCTAGTTTGAATCCTGCCCCCTATAGCAATGTGTCCGCATCTCAGGCTCTCAGAATACCCAACACGATGCTTCGGGTGATGCAATATGTAAGTTGTCGTTCGTCATATTGGTATTCGTTCGCTTTCAGGCCTTGCTTGGGGCCACAAATTGCCTCATTGGTCCTTTTCTTCTCCTTTTGCTATGAAACCCTTGGCCATCTAAGGCCCTTGACAATATTCTTTTCGTTTTTTGAGACTTACGCTTTCACGTGCGAGTGGTGTGTGTGGATGCAAACGCTAACCATCACTCACTACAAACGTCGCAAAAGATCGTCTATCCTTTTTCACTTCTTAATTTCTTGAATGCCACATCCACTGGCCAACCATCTCATCGTTCAAGACAATCTAGTTCAGCGACATCGATACTTCCTGGCTCGCCATGGCCTTCTCAGGCTCCAAAGTCCGCCACAGCTATGTTTTATATGCTGCTTGCGTGACCGCATTCCTGGTTCTCCTCTCAACGAGACGCCACGAGGTGTACATTTGGACTTCCTCACATCATCGCTTTCCTGGTGCTCATCACTATCCGCATCAGTCCACCGAAAAGTTTGCCTACGCCACCTTTCTGGCCAACTGGCCAAAGAGCGACGAAGGCGACATCAACGACGACAAATACTTCGTGGCCACACGTATTCTGGCTTACCAGCTCCTACATGCCCCCGAGACGAAATATACCAAAGGGTATCCGCTCATTGTCCTCGTCAATGAGAATGTGTCCGCGGCAAAGAGAGAACGTCTCGCCAAAGACGGTGCTATCATTTGGGAGCCGAGACCAGTAGATGGAAAATGGTAAGACTAAGCCAACAGAATCTAAAAGAGCCCTGACTAATTACTCTGTCTACAGGATCCACAACCCTCACGTCTCCACATGGGAATACGTTATGACGAAACTCCGCATCTGGGAACTCACCCAATTCAACCGCATCTGCTTCATGGACGCCGACACAATCCTCTCCAGACCCCTCGACAACGTCTTCCTCGACCCGGCCTCCTCCCTCCACCCAAACCTCAACCTCACTCCCCAATCTCACTTCGAACCTTCCACCTACGTCCTCGCCGGCACACCCGAAATCAAAGACCCCTCCCACCACTTCCCCCCACTCGAATCCGAAATCTACTGGCACTACATGAACGCCGGCTTTTTCGTACTCCAACCCTCCCTAGAAATGCTCGACCTCTATCTGGGCTTTGTGGAGACGCCGGATGTGTTTAGTCCCGATATGCCTGAGCAGAATTTGCTTAATCATGCGCATGCGCCGGAGTCGAATATGCCTTGGAAGGCGCTGGATGCGGGGTGGAACATTCATTCGCCGACGGTGGAGGATTGGAGGGGTGGGGTTGCTTCGATGCATGTGAGATGGTGGGAGGGGAGGGATGAGGAGTTGAGGGAGGTATTTTGGGGTTGGAGGTGGAGGATGGAGGGGTACTTTGAAGGAACGTGAATGGTGTTTGGATGGCGGGAATTGCGGCTTTTATTGATCGTGCGAAGTGTACTCTGAGTGTCTAGATGGTATTGAGTCACAGCTCCGCAACGAAACTGTACCCAGATCACCTAGAATGTACCTCAAGGAACCGCGGTGAACATCTACTGAGCTAAAGTCTCCATAACGGATCGTTCAGACCTGCAAACTGGCGACATCGCCTTGATTGTTGTCACCGAGCAGCAGGTCTTCGAGGTCGATCTTCTTCCCGAGAGGACAGAGGACTACTCAACTGTAAGCTCTGAAATTTCCGATTGGTGAGTTGTAATACTCCTGCGATTCTCTCTAATGCAACGCTGCAACGCCATGGGATATCAAACATCCTCCTCTCCACCAGTCCTGTGATATTACAAGACTTCCTCTCAATTCAGCACAACAGCCAAAATGACCACCGCCAACACAATAGCCAAAATCATCAACAAACAACACGCCTTCCCTCTTGCGCTCTTCTGATGCCGGCTCGCCGTCCTCAGCTGGATATCAGCATTCTGCGTATCGTTCCTCGTGGACTCGACATTCGCGTCAATCGTGTCCAGCATTCCGCCCTGGTCGTGCACCATCGTCGCCACATCTCTGAACAGGTCGTTCAGTTCCAAGACTGAAGACTCAATATTCCGAATTTCAGATTCGCGCTCGATGATGAGGTTCTCTTGGAAATCGACCTCGCTCTGGTCGGCGAGGCGAAGGGGAGCTTGTTGCTGTAGTTGTTGCTGCTGTCCATCCTCGCCGCCCTCGGTGCCAGCTGCCCCGCTGCCGTCTTCTAACGCAGCTCTCTGCGCAGATGCACTCGCCCGCTGCTTGTCAAGCGCCTGTCTCTGCAAACCCTGAAACGTCCCCAAATTGGAACGAAACTCGGTGTTCAGTTTGTTAGCAGAGTATTTCTGGCTGGGTCCGACGTCATGCCATGACTGTAACTTCTTGAGTCCTTCGCCGACCTCTTTGAAGCCGTCGCCAGTTTCTGATAAGAGATTTTGCACCCGTTCGCGTACGCGTTCGGTCTCTTTACGCGTGCCGAGGAGAGCGATTTGGTCGCTCAGGCGGGAGATGTTGGCGGTGAGGGAGAACAGCTTGCCGGAGAGCTGGGTGGTGTATTGGTTGAACTCGGGATCGTCGGCGTATTCGGGGTCGTCCTCGCGGCGCCATGTGGTGGGTTGGGATTCTAGGTTGGAGGGGGTGTCGCGGTAGGCCATATTTGCAACCTGTTCCACTGTTCCAGGAGCGGTGGGAGAGTGCTGACGGTGATGTTGTTGTATGAATGGATGCCTTTCGTCGTCGCGGACGCCTGGGATGGATGCAGTCCGCATGACGACGCCGCGAGGCGGAACTGAGTCCGGCGCTAGGGACTGTTGACACGTGCAATCGTGCAGCTTTCGTTCATGGAGTGAATCCGAGCTCCCACGTCAACTTTTCTCCCACGAGCATCTTCCTTTTTTTCCTCTTACCAACCACCATGCGGTAACGCATACAGGCTCGAGAGACCATCGAATCGAACACCCTGCGCCCGTCATGGTCACCCAAACCCTCACCACGCAGAATCATCTCTTCGCTTCCAGACAAGCTGCCGCTCCCACAAGTCCTCGTCCGGCAGGCCAGATACGCGCCTACAAGGACTTCCTCACACCCGCGCTGCACCGCCGCTTCACCTTCAGCGCCCTCACTGTCCTGAGTGTCTGCTGGGCCGAAGCATTCCTCCTGTCGAACAGCGGACACTGGTTCTGGTCTTGGTTTCCCTTGGGAGTCGCTGGCATACGCATCTTGCTCGTCTTCATACCATGTCTCGCAGTATTCATCGTGCGGGTCGCAAACATGCACGTCGGCGAACGAACGTCTACGAGCGCCGCTAAGAGCGTGTACCTGCAGTTGGCTGGTGTCAAGGGCTTCAGCAGCACTCTATACACCTTTGCCTGGTACATCTTCAGTGCATGGTTTTATGGAGAGGTGTACATCTGGACGAGGAGTGAGAGTGCTGAGCTGGCCATGGTCGACCAAGGAATGCCCCATGAGAAGCCGAGATTGAATGAGAACCCGCTCTATTTGAGATGCCTGTTTGTCTGGGTTGGGTTGATCCAGGCGGGTCTCCATTTGGTGCGGGACTATGACAGAGTCCATATGCTGCTGTCGAAAGCAGACGAGAAAGAGCAGGAGAACATTATCACAAGCACTCTCGGTCCTTCTTTGAAGCAGCTTCCACGCCTCCCTCGGGCTGTGATCGAGCGGTCTGGACAGATGGGACGCAGCGCCGTCAACTTGACTATCATTGCCAACATGGTGAACTTGGTGCTCTATTTTGCACTTGTTCGACAACTCGTCTGGCCGTGGACGTACAGCAGCGCACGACTTTTCTTTCCTTCTCTGCCAGAGAATGCTTCACCAACTGGCATTATGCACTTCTCCAAGATCGTGCGGCAGGTGTTCGCGGCGCCTTTCGGCCTACTATTTCTTTGGGAAGTCTCAAACACAGTGTTTGGAGTGTCCGTCGCCCAAACACCTCTCAAGAAGGGAGCACCTTTGACCAACGTGATCAAAGATGCTCGTGGGGTCGTGCTACACCACAGCAAGGACCCAAACGGCAGTCTGCTGACCGGACTAAAGAGCAAGAAGGAAACGGTCAAGAGCTTCGCATTCTGGGAACTCTTCATTATCTGCGATCAATTTGACGAGCGTAGAAAGACCATCTACCTTGAAGTCGACCGCAAGGATGGCAGCACGTGGAGTCAGATCTGCGCGTGCGCTCTCCAGGAAATCGAGGCCATCAAGCAACGCATCGACGTTGCGACGCAGCCTGTCGACTACAAAGCGAAGCAGAGAGAAATCGAAGCCCAGAAGCAGCAGCACAAAGACCTGATCGCCCACCAAACAGAGGCATCCCCCGGCCTGAAAAGAATTGCAGACCAAGGCGTCCAAGACGACGCCGACGTCTTCGCTAAACCGAGATCAACAGACTTCTTAAAAACTTTTGGAAACATGGCCAAATCCATCGGCCAAACCCCAGGAAGCCACGACCCCGTCTCTCCACAAGCACGAAAATTCATCCAATATGGCGCAGATCTCATGCTTTCCCCCGAAGAGCAGAAACGCCTAACCCCTGGACAACTCCAAGCCCAAGCCAACAGCTACCGCATCCAGTTCCTCCAAACTCCCCTTGGCGAACCATTCCGCCAGACCTTCGCACGCAAAGTCCTCTTCGTCATCTTCGGCTCACCGACCAGCTCCCGCACAAACATCATCCACGCCGCCAAATCCCTCACGAAACTCTGCGTGTGCTCCCTCAAAGAAGACGATTTTGGACAAGTGCAAAAGGATATCGGCAGAATCGTCCGCACTCTCGCAAATACCATTCAGATCATCTCCCGCTTCACATCTACTCTCGCCCCGAGCTCTACGGACGTCACGTTTCGAGACCCGCAGGATCGGAATGTAAGAGAGGTCGAAGAACTGCTCGTTGTATTGAAGGGTGGGCTCGAGGAGATCATGTTGGCGTTTGGGGAGTATACGGCTACGTTGGGACTGAGCAAGAAAGATGTGAGGGAGGCGAGGGAGGCGGCTGCAACGATGAGGATGTTGCCTCCTGTTCCAGCGGAGAGGCCAGAGATGGCGGAGATGCCGAGAGCGCCTGCTCCTGCGCCGCCGGCTGAGAGGCAGAGGAGGGTGTATAATTAGGTCGAGTCTTGTGGAAAATGATACCAATGAATGCTTTTTTGTTGTTCATACAATTCTTCTCTTGATATGGAAGCTCCTCTTCACGATCTAGACAGTATGGCACAGACAGCACTGCAATTTTTCAAATTTCGTTCTTTCTGATTCGGGTATACGCAATCTAAGCAGAACTCAGCAACTTGTCGCCCTGGCCCTCCTCCTCCCCTGTGTCTTTACGACAAGACAAGGCGGTGGCAAGAGGAAGCAAGAGCTCATCAAGCCAAGCCAAACCACAACAAAAAGCTTTTTCTACCATATGATTAACAAGAGGCAGCGGCGGGTCATATCCATGATAGCCATATCCATCATCAAGCGTCGCCCTTTTTGCGCCTCCCGATGAACTCCTCTTCACTTACAGACCCAGCGCCTCCGCATCCTCATCCGTAAACTCCCCTCCAGTCCCTTGTGCCAAACCAATCTCTTGATCCAGTCAGAGATCCTCGTCCTCGAGCTCACTCGGCTTCAGCAGTCCTCCGACCTTAGCCATACGCGCGTGCTCCGCATCCTTGGCATCCTGAGCAGCCTTCTCGCGGTCCTCGCTGAAGAGTTCGGCATTGTCCCCGGCGAATTCCTTCAGCTGAATCAAGAAGTCACGCAGAATGATCTTGAATTTGGCCTGGTCCTCGGTGGTGTCAAAGAGGGATTTGATGAAAGTGGTGATTTGTGCAGCTTGGAGGTTGGGGAAAGCGTTGGAGAGGAGTGAGGCGACGAAGTTTTGTACAAAGTCTTTGTTGGAGGTGCCGGAGGGTGCTTGGTCGCCGGAGTAGATAGGCCCGTTGATCTTGTTGGCACCGATGAGCCAGAAGAGGCGAGAGAGGAGCATTGACTGGTATTTGAAGCCAGCCTTGTGGTCGGAGTCGGTAAGGACGAAGAAAACGTCCTGGAGAATCGTG
Source organism: Mycosphaerelloides madeirae (assembly GCA_002785995.1). Lineage (NCBI taxonomy): Eukaryota > Fungi > Ascomycota > Dothideomycetes > Mycosphaerellales > Mycosphaerellaceae > Mycosphaerelloides > Mycosphaerelloides madeirae. The sequence goes on along the minus strand of NHNV01000074.1, from coordinate 61,391 downwards.
GTATAGAAGCTCTGGAAGAAGGCGTCGCAGGTCTGCTGGTCAGTCTGACCCGCCATGTTCTCGATGAGCTCAATGCACATCTGCAGACCCTCGCTCTCGACAGCGCGGTTATCGTGCTTTGATGCCCACATGCAAGAGTCGATGACCAGCTTGAAGTGAGCTTGATCAAGCTTTAGCAAGGCAGGGAAGCAGCGTTGATTCATGGCGCGAAGCATCTTGAAGAACTCGACACGATGCTCTGGATATTCCGAGAAGTCCTTGTTAATCATGTCCAGCGTGCACTCAAAAACGGCGTCCAGGATAGCTCCAATTTGCTCGGTCATCATACCCTGTGCGGTCATGTCAGCGTCAAGGACTTTACTGTGAGGGCGATCGCGCGCACAATCATGTACTTGCTAATGTTGGGGGTCCAACGTACCTGAAGCTTCGAAATGAGCATTGTAATGACCGCTAAAACCTCCGCCTCCCGTGCGTCTGGCACGTTGTTCTTGTAGTCAAGTAGAATAGCTTGTAGGAGCTGGGGTACCAGCTGGTTGTGGATCATCTCCAAATCATCGGCCTTCTCCACGTAGGTGGTGATGAGTTTGAGGATTTCTTTCTTGATCGTCCGCATGCCGCGGACCTTGGGCATCTTGGTGGCGATGTTGCCTTCCCGCTGAACTGCCTCATCGATCAGGTTTGAGGAAGCACGGTACATGGTCAGCATTTCCACGTATATCCGGCCGATCTGAGGGTAGAAGTAGGAGCCGATACTGCTGCACGCTGCCACGTTTGTCTTCATGATGTTTCCAATGACCTTGATAGTCTCGGCGTTCTGGAGGGTGCTGGGATCTTGATTCGCGGCCTGGATGATCTGGTCCCAGGCCTGGTTAGGAAGGCTCATCAGTTCGCCAATCAGACGCTCTTGGGAGTTCTTGTGGCCTTGTGCGCTGATCATGTAGCCACAAGCCTCGTAGAATGTGTGGACCTGCTGAGGTGACAGATCACAGGTAATCTTACGCATCGTCTTCACAATCTCGTCGATGAAAGGCTCCGTCTCGCCGGGCTGTTGGATGACGAAATGCCGCTTGCACTTGTTCGCGATCTTGATGAAGGTATCGCAAGCCATGTCCTGTACACCCTCATGGGTCTCGTGCATGAATTCGAACAGCTTATTAACGACAGTCTTCAGGAATTTCCAGTGCGCCTTCAAGAATCGCGGATATTGGCCGACAATATACATGATGTTCGATGCGACCACGGCCTTGTTGTCTTTGCCACGCTTCATCTCCGTCAGACCAAGCAAGTCCTTAATGACCGTGACCAGAAAACGCTTCTCAGTCTCCTCGTTCATCGCACCGGATATCGAGCCAATGGCCCAGCAAAGGGTATTGCAATTCGACCAGCTCCACTCGGTGCCGTCGACTTGTCGCGCCAGCTTCTCCGACATAATCTGCTCGGTGTCCATAACATCCAGATGCGTCAGGAAGACCAAGCATTCTCTCGTAGTCTTGTAGAGCTGGATGGTGTCTGATTCCTTGACGAACTCGCGCACGATTTCGCCTTCGTCGTTTTCGACGATGAGAACCTCCTCAGGTCGAACCATCTTCTCGATCATGACCTGTCGAAGATTTGACAGCACCTCAGTGTACTTGTGCTTGCGCAACGGGTAGCTGGCAGCCATCTGTGCGTTTACTCCACCGCCGTTCATGCCGCCCATGTTCATGAGGGGGTTCATATCCGTGATGGGAATCTGCTGCATCTCATCGTACAGCTCGCAGACCAGCTTCGTCCAGTATTCCAAGCAGATCTTGAAAATTTCGCGATCTTCGATTTGGCTTATCCGAATGAGGTAGAAGTGGCCATGAAGGAGGAAGTCACGGTTCGGGAGGTTCTCGATGATACCGAGGTGGTTGCTGAAGAAATTGCAAAGGAAGAGTGCGAGGTTCTGTACAAACTCCTGGTCCCTGCCATTCGATGAGGCATATGTAGACTTGAGGTCGAGCGACAGTGGAATGATCTTGGAGATGGTGGTGAGAGTATCGGTGAACATCTGGATCAGCTTCTCACTCCAGTTGTGCTCTGTTTGCAAGCTGCCGATCTCCGTCAGACACTTGAGCGTGATGTTTCGGAATTCTGGTGCTTCGAGGAATCGACTCCGCAATGTCTCGATCAGTGATTGCCCGCTTGGTGGCGTCTCGAAAATGTATCCCAGCGGAATCCAGTTGAGGAAGCGCAGCAGTGTCTCGAGTGTGGCCTTGATAAGGCTAGGTTGGTCCGCTGTTTGCAAGATCTCAGAGCAGAGATTGTAGATGTTGGTGAACTCATCACACATGCTCTGCTTGAGCTGCCGGGTCTTGGTGCTGGTCATTTGGTCCTGGGAGAAGTCGAAGACCTCCTCTGACAGAAGGCGCAGGATGGCCATGTTGTTCTCGCAAATGGGCAAGCTGCTGCGACACGAGGAGATGATCTCGTTGATGAAGGTGGGCCAATTGTGCGGCCATTCCTGCTTGAGGATGCTGACGAGTACGAGGTTCAGCTTGTTGAGCAGCGCGCGCTCTTTCCGCAGGCTCTCCTCGGAGCTGCTCTGCTGGATGATAAAGTTGACGACGAAATTGCGGATGCCATGGCACTGATCGCGCGGCAGGACCTTCCACCGGGTCATGATCACGTTGTCGAGGACCTGCAGGCCGAGATACTTGGTCTGAGGGTATTGCGCATCTTGCAAGATCTTGTCGACCAGCAGCCATGCGTCCGGGTTCTCTTTGAACTGGTTGAGGCTGGCCTGTGCAGCCTTTTGCTGGTCACCGCGGCCCTCGTAGAAGGTGCGCACAGTGGTGTCGAGCTCCTCGATGGACATGGCCATAATTGCGGTGTTCGAGGAGGGTGTGAGTAGTGTCAAACAGGCGCAGTGTGCTGCGGGCGACTGAAAAAGAGAGCTCTTGGTGGACACGCGCAGACCGCTGGAAGCCGCCTAGGACTGGCTCATGCAGCGGCGGGGACAGCCAGGAGGGATCGAGGATGTCCGAGGCGCGTCGACAGTGGTGGCGGTGGTGTCGTGGTCGAAAGGGGAGGTGTCGTGTCGTTGTTAAAGGGAGTAAGTTGTAGTGGAGAGAAAGCGTTTGCAGGCAGATGTCAAGGTCGGATGAAGCGCTTGTTGGCGGCGGTGGAAGAGTGGCGGGGGGGTTTTTCTAGCGCGCGTGTGGAGAAAACGGGAGGTGAAGTTGAGCAACACGGCCGATGACCAAGCGATCAACAGGCAAATACACACACACACACAATACTGTAACGTCTCGGTCGTTGTGGCACTGATACCGACAGACTGCTCTGTGTGCTGGCGGCAGTCACAGCAGCCTTCCTCTTTCGTCTCGCCTGCAGGTAGTGCCGCCTACCAAACTCTCCCGCCCCGCACCAACGTCACGGAACAAACATTCGTGTTTCTTTGACCGACTCACAACTCCACTGCACATCGACATTGCCACTGTCCCCGGCGTCCCTCGAACACTTTTCTGAACCACAAGCTATTCACGAGCCATACGACTCTCCACCAGGCCGATCCGCGCCATGTCACAGCCAAACAGAACACACCAACTCCGCCCAGCGCCTAGCTCAGGCACCGCAACCCCCAACGCCACCTCCAGCTCGCAGACCATCACCGCAACCTCCTCAGGCCCCTCAATCCCCTCGGGCACCCTCCGTCTCCGCGCCGAGGCTTCACCAGCCCGCCGCATCCAATGGGCAGAAGACGTTGTGGACAACGAGGGCATGGGCAAGAAGAGTTCCAAGGTCTGCTGTATATATCACAAGCCACATGAGCCAGGTGACAGCGGTTCAGAGAGTGACTCCAGCTCCGACAGTGATAGTGACAGCGAGCCAGATTTGAGTCGCGCGCAGAAGACTGGCGGGAGTGGCAGGAGAGGGCGGAAGCAAGGAGATGACAATGGGGAAGGCAGTGCCCAGGGAAAGGGTAAAGAGAGGAAGCCGAGTCCGAATGCGTACGAGCGACAGCCGAAGTATAAGGGAAAGAAGGAAGGTTGAGATGTTGGAGCAAGAAGGTCTGGAGGTCTCAATGGCTATGAATCGATATCATAAGCAGAAAGTCTGATCTGTGTGTCGCGCAATGCCAACGGCAGTTCGGTTACGTCGGACAGTGAAACCAGCTTCTTCCGGCTTCCGAGCGCTCGGGTCAAACTCGAAGTAACAGTCGAAGGGCGAGGCTGAGGGTCGGTTGGATGCAGCCGTTGGTGGTAGTCTGGTTGGGGAGGAATTGCGACTGCCATAGAGGTAGAGATAGCACAACAGACGCAGCGATATGATGATCGGTATCTTTAAGGGTTCTGTCACCCACTCAGTATGTGCTGATGTGATTGGTGTTCATCTCTCCGAGGCATTGTTCGAGAAATCCAGGTGATTTGAGGTTGTAGGCCATGCCAAGTGCCTATCACGTCTCAGGAATTGAAAGACGTGCCCCGAATGAGTTGATTGCAGGCATATGGTTCCTAGACCACTTTTACTCCACCCGGTTCAGGAACAGTCTCTCAATCTCCGCCTTCCACCGTCTTCCTCTCCTGCTCCCTCTGCGCCGCCTCCGCCTGTTGAATCGGAATCCTCACCAACGTTTGCGGCAAATCCTCCTTCCCATCTCCCTTCGGCTTCGGAATACTCTGGCTCGCCATATACACAGCCCGCAGCACCGTATTCCAATTCCCCATCACCGCCGCAACAGCTTCCGTTCCATCGCTCAGCGTCGACAGCTTGTCTTCCAACTGTTGCATTTGTCCTGCCAGGCCAGCGGATAGATCGCGTAGCTGTTTGAGCGATTCCAGCTCGAGTTTCTTCTCGTGAATGCGGTTTTGGAGAGCGGACTGCGAGGTTGATGAAGTTCCGAGAGCTGAGCCTGTGCGAGTGTGCTGCGAGGGGAGAATGGTTTGTCGCGACGTCGGGCGCGCTGAGTACGACATTTTCCTCTTTTCTTTTGGGATGTGATGATGGACGGCACGTGAAAGACGCGTCCCGAAAGAGTCGCAGCGAAATCGAGGGGCAGCAATCCAAGCTTTGGACGGCGGCAGCGGCTGTTGCTAGGTGGTCCCTGCCTTTTGTTTACCAAAACCCAACTCTAAGTTTTTGGGTAGGCACGACACACACACACACACACACGACTGAAACGCACACCGCGCCTTGGATTCCATCGTCAATTGGAGAGTCACCAAAACACACACATTGAGCATCTATCCGTCGACATCCTACTGCCATCAACATCCACATCGACATCGCAGCATCGCATGCGGCCAATTTGGATGATATTGATGAATGGCGCGCTTGAACGAGCCGCCTGTCGCTCCTGCACCGCCTGCCAGCAGCCTCACGAACGGCGTTGCCACTGCTGTCGGTGAGACGGAGAGTGTTGAAGCTTGTGAGTACACAATCCACCTCCGGAACACCCACTCTCGCGACGGAGAAATGCGCACGAAATCCAAACCCGCGACCACGAAGCCAGCCACTAACTTTGAGGAAGTAAAACGCAGATTCATCCGCCAGAACCGCGAGCTCGCCAAGAACAACTCGTCGCAATCTTTGCGCATCCGGAGTTTGGAGTTGGAGGTCAGCAAATTACTTTCGGACAATCTAGATTTGCGGGAGCAGGTGTTGGGATTACATTATGAGCTGCATAACGCGCGACGAGCGGCGACGAATGAGGCGGTGTTGCGGGTGAAATGCGACTTGAGAGTGAAGATTGCGGAGTTGAATGGTCTTGTGGACGGTCTGGACTATGTGCAAGAGGAAGAGAAGCTGCCATCGTTTGAGAAGAGCAAGGTTCTGAGTCCGAGCCAACGACAATACCGCGAAAGGCAGCCGCTGGCGGAAATCATGCAGGATGCTGTGATGCCGACAATCACTGAGAACAAGCAATATCCACGGAGGACTCTGGATGCCGATGAAATTCGCGCCATCAGGCTGTCAAACCACAGCGCATCGAGTGGGAGTCCAGATCTCGGTCCTCCACCTGTTGCGCGTTTCGATACTGAGGCTCCCATCAGGTTCAGCAGCAGCCACGAGTCAGAACTTCAACTGTCGCCAGTGTCGCCAAAGGTTCACGAGGAGGAGCTGTTGCCGTCAGTCAACTTGGAAACTCGCCGCAGAAAGAGAGAGTCATCGTCAAGAATCGAGATTCGACGGCACTCTATCCTAGCGCAATCGCCGGAGAAGGCTGAGAATGAAGCGGCGACGATTATCTTGAGGACCGGTGCTAAGAGGAAACTGGCTGATCGAGATATGGAGAAGCCCATCAAGCCACCCAGCAAGGACGATTTCACCTTCAGCCGAAAAGTGTCAACAGGACAACCGGAGCCGAAGCCCGAGGTCAAGATCGAAGAGCCTCCCCCCGAGGCACAGATTGAAGAGACCAGCAAACCACCTGCAGATGCACCAAAAGCAGTGCGAAGGGTGTTGGGCGACAAAAGCGTCAACATGTCACCTAAGAAGGCATCAGCGAGAACCAAGCCACCAAGAGACGATCTGAGGAAGCCAGCACCAAAAATACCAGCCAGTGGAGACAAGGATCGACCTCCATCACGAGGGAGAAGAGTATCCTCAATCCCACAACCCTCACCACCAGACGAAGTCTTGCCAACATTCGAGATTCCCGCCCCTCCTCCTGACTGTATTCCAGTCGAACAACTACTCTCCGAAACGCCAGCGGCACATGACCGCTTTTCTCCCACTACTTCAGAACCATCAACAGCCATCAAAGCAGAAGCTCGAGATACACCACCTCCCTCTGACCTGAGCTCTCTCAGCGTAACCACTGACGGCGGCCTTCGCCCTTCCCGCAGAGCACGCTCGACGGTCAACTACGCAGAACCCAGTCTTATCGCCAAGATGCGCCGTCCCGATAAGCAAATGGTTGATGCTCTCAGCGGAATTCAAGATCCTCGGCGGGTTATGAACCCATCCAAGGAGAGGAAGTCCTGTGGAGGCTCGAACTCCGTTCTGCGAACCGTGTCCATCAAGAGGGAACCCGAAGACGACGACTCCGGATGGAAATCCTCCGCTCATCTCATCGAGGGCAGTCCGCTGAGGGAGAAGAGGACAGACGAGCCTCCCTCCGCAGTTACCACGAATGCAGAAGAAAGCCTTGCGCCTATGACAATAAAGGCTTCGAGCTCAGCAGCGACACTCTCATCTGTGATAGCAACCAGCCGCAAGAGGCGCGAAGAGAGGAGGGACTCCCAGCCCTTCGAACCCGATCAAGATGCTTCCGCTTCCGCTTCTGCGGCAGCGAAGAAGGAAGAAATGGATTTGTACGATTTCAAAGACTCATCTAGCCCAGCGACGGATTCGAGCAGTACGAGAGCGCTTTCACCTGAAGGGAAGAGAGGGCAGAGGAGACATAGTTCTGTGCCGAAGGATACCACGAGCTCTGGTGTTTCGGGAAGGGCGGATCGGGTGGCAAGTCGGAGGAGGAGTATGATGCTTTGATTGTGCAAGGAGAGAACATTCGTTTTTTGATTCTTGGACAGCTGATTTTAATGAACTGCAGTGATACCCTTGGCTTTATTGATTCGATGCCCAAATATTGTTTCTTATTTCGGGACCCTGAGACTACTGTGTGGTGTGATGAGATGGAGTCGCCTGTAGAGGAAGAATTTCGATATTCTGGACCTTGCTGCGCGAGATGAAGTTGTTCGGAGCCCTGAGTCTTCCAGGTGAACTTGCTACCTGCAGGTAGTATTACGCGGCCAAGATACGTACCAGCTGTAGCTCGCTGAAGTAGTCACCAAGCTATAGGTAGTGGGGCATCGTGCCGTAGAAGCATTTATCAACGAATTGTGGTTGGTCGTTCCCATTTCGAATGATCAAAATGACTTCTTTCTCTGTGGGACGACGTACCGATGTACTGCATTTCAACAAGTCGCTGTGTACTTGCTGCACAAGTATCTGCATGTGCGCCCGTTTCCTGTACATGAAACGGGGTGACTTCGTGGCTTCAGAGTTCAGGGTATGGAGCTTGAGCCGCCATGATCCATGGAAGAGAATGCCCGGGAGCTATGGGCCTGGAAATTCGAATGGAGTGTTTCGCAACTTCACCTGTTTCTCCCTGATGGGGATTTTGCTTGTACAAGATCTCGCCGCCTATAAGGAGTCCCGATGCCACATGCTGACAACAGGTTACGGACGAGTTTCTGGGACGACCGGATGCCGGGGTTCGTATGGAACGGGCGGGTCGTGTGGGCCGTTGCATCGTTCCAGAACTGAACGCTAGGCGGCTCTACTAAACGAGGGCTGCAACTGATGCTGCTGCTGTTGCGTTGATCACGAGATTGCATGCATGCTGTGGAAGATATTGAAGACAGAGGTGGCATGGAGGTGTGTTGGTGTGGTCAAGATCAGGACATCGGAGGGTGTGCTGGTGAAGAAGAGAAAGGAGGTTCGTATTCGATCTCGTGGCAGCTGCGCCTTTCGTCAGCAGCTCGCTCGAAGAAGGCAAAACTAATCTCTTTTCGAACAGGCCCACCAAAACCCTATTTTTAGCGGGCGCAAGCAGTAAGAGAGTGAGTTGGGAAAACGCGCGTGAAGGCGCTCCGTGCGAAGAGTTTTGCTCCTGCATGTTCTCACATCCTCTTCCTTCACCACCGCCAGCTCTTCTCACCAGCAATTGCTTCTTCTTGTCCTTCGCTTGCAACAGTCGCTATCACGACCCCCAGAACTTCTTCACTTCTCACCGCCCTACACGCACCTTTTCATACCAAGCCTCCAGGAAGCACTAGGACACGTCTGGCCGCTCTACAACGCTGATCTAATTTGCCTTCCCGCGCCAATCAACAGTCAGACGCGTGGCGAGCAGAGTCCTATTACTCGCGTGGCCAACACATTTTTTCTTCACCTCGTTCTTCTTCCATCATGCTATTTGCGCTCTTTGGAGGCTTTGCGCAGATTCGGGCAGATGCTATACCGGACGGTGTGCTACCCAAGAATAAGAGACAGGTTGCTGGTACGGGTGTGACCTCTTCGAGCCCGACTCCCACCAGTATGTCGTCTACCGACAGCTCTTCCGTCGATTCGACGAGCAGTCCGACTCCGACTTCCACTTCTCCTGTTTCGACTTCGACGCCAGAAACTTCGTCAGCTTCGCCTCTTACGACTTCTGAGTCTGTGGAGTCCACATCTGTGGTGACTTCCACTTCTCCTCTGACGACCACGGATTCGGCCGGCTCTACCATCACATCGAATGTCGTGAGATCGAGCACAGTCACCGCAGGCTCATCGAGGACTACCAGCTCCAGCGATATCGTGGTCGTTGGATCCTCGACCATCAACCGCTCCACACTCTCGAGTGCTTTGACAGTCACATCGGCCCTCGTGGCCTCCGAGACGGTCCCTACAACCTTCACATCATACTACACCTCCGATGGCCAAGTCTACAGCACCGGCATCAGCTCGAATCTAGTAGTCGCAACAACCACCGGCTTCGCAACCTCCACAATCACTCCTTCCCTGCAAGGAAACAGCGATTCCAGCAACGGCCTCTCGTCCTCGAGCCAGAAGATCATCGGCGGTGTAGTCGGTGGAGTCGGTGGAGCCATTCTGCTCGGAGGACTGGCACTCGTAGCATGGCGACTCTGGGGCAAGAAGAGGCGACAACGGGTACCTCAGGACGACTTCATGGGCTCCCAGAACGACAGCATCGTCAAAGAGGCCCGTGATTCTGGTCTGGACCGATACCACCAACCCGTTGGCGGCCCAGTCAACACTGCCAGCAACTTTTAAAAAAAATTCTCGACCACCGAAGCAAACGGGGAAGACGACATTCTCTTTTTTTTTTTTTTTGAAACCAGCATTTGAGCGTGACGAATGGAACGGACAGCACATCACATACAACAAACTCTTGCATATGGGGAAAATGGTGTTGTTCTTTACCCGCATATCATTGGGTAATTGGTTAGATTGTGGTTTCGAAGCGGCTCTCGATTTCGGGCATTAGGCGTTATGAAGTGAGGAAAGTTGAATACTACTTCACCTCAACGGGAGGGCTTTTGGGTCACGATCTTGTATAGTATCGTAATTACTGCACGTCGAAAGACGTACTGTTTCGTCTGTATCTTACCTTCTGGCGGATGCTTGGCTTTCACGTTTCTCCTCTGAGTCACTTGGGCAGTCATTGACATCGGTACATATTTCATCGTACAAAAACGAAGATAAATGCGACTCCAACACACAACAACAACACCAGGACAACCATCGGCCAATCTTCAACATGGGCGCCTCTAACTCCCGCCAACAAAGACGAACAATAAACCCAATCTCAACACTACAGGACACCGCCACCCTCAACGCTATCCACCAAAGCAACTCCAAGCCTGATGAAATATCTACCTGGTCCCTAGCCCTCCTCGCCTTCCCCTACCAACCAATCTCCTCCCATACAACAAACAATCTTCCTCCTAAACGCCTATCTGCACACCGATCTCCCCCTCCTCCCGACCGTCTCTGCAGTCATATCCTACAACATCGTTCCAACTACGGTCATCTTCTTCTCCGCAATCGAGAACCTCGCTCATAGCTCCGACTATGCCCGTCTTCTAGCGGAGACTTTTGTGGAGTTCAGGAACGAGCCTGCGGTCGGTGAAGCGTGGTGTCCGAGACTGAATTGGACGGGGTAGGAGCACTTTGGCTGGGCGTTTATGGAGCGTGAAATGGAGATGGTTATTTGTGAGGGCGAAGAGGAGATGGAGGGGAGGTTCGTTGTTGAGGAAGACTACGACAGAGAGCAGCATCGATTGGCGGTGTGTAATTTCGTTGCGTGGACGCTGGCTTCGGGGTCGGACTTGATGAGTTGTGATGCGGAGGTGTGCTTGCAGGAGTTTCTGGAGGTCCGTTTCAATGAGAAGGACGTGGAAAAGCAAGAAGCGTCTTGCCACTCGCTGCGATTGGCGAGAGAGGTTGGTGAATTGACGGAAAGGGTACACAAAGAGGAACAGGGGTGTTGTTGACATTGGAGAAGAGAGCTCCAGAGATACCATGTGGAGTTCGCTCAATGCCGCAGACAGCTTGTCCCAAATCTGTTCCCTCTTCAGAACAGTTCATACTCAATAAAATGTTTTCGTGCACTGTCCGATGTTCAGATACCAGATTAGAGAACAAGTGCTCCCTCATTTCCCGGCCAAGATGGCGCCGTTGAGCAGACGAGTCGAAAGGTCATTCTATCGTGCCTCGTCCAGTCTTGCGTCAAGCCTACAGGCCAAAGCCTTCACGATCGTTGTCGAATCTCGGCGAATGGCTTCGTCCAAACCACGTTCGAGGTCCAGACCGAATGATACACGTTGATGTCGCTCAAACAATATGTCCAACACTCCTAGATCCTCATGTGAAATCCCCTAGCTAAATAGATAGAGCGATAGATGATACCATTGCTCGTCGTCCAATCTTTCGCTCAATCTTTCTCGCTACCACTTTGCGACTACAGCGTCCCGCCAGACTGGAGCCATTTCTCACCGCAAGATCAAAATCTGGCTCTGAGAAGTCAACCTTGACCTCCTTGAACACTCCACGATAGCGTCGCTGAAGAAACATGTCCAGGAGGTCGAGGCTGAGATCATCACCAGTGACAGACCTGTCGAATAGATGGGCTGGACACCTGATTCCATTATTGCTCCGGCAGATTTTGGTGCAGTACTTCCAACAATAGCTCCGCCATTCTTTTGTCCTCTGGAACGGTCTTTCCAAGTAAGGTGCTGATGATTTTGGGGCCCGGCTCTAGTCCGAAGAGGCCCGGCCGCTCTACTAGACTTCGTATGATGATCGCGTGTCCACCATGCAAAGCATTTTGCACCGCCTTCAAGTACTCCCTCTCAAGCTGAAGAACACCTTCATAGGCAAGATGTATTTTCACCCCTGCTTCATGGCCTCGAAGAGCTGCCCAATCGATGGCAGAAAGTCCGCTTTCATCCTTGAAATTGTCGTCTACCGTGCCGATACTGAAGATAAGCTCGCAAATATCTTGATACCCATAGTCGGCGGCGGCGGCGGCCAAGGTTTCACGCGCATTGATGTTGGTCGAGTCCCGTCGCCACAACTCTTGGACTACCGCGTGCCCGTAGAACATAAACCACCAGAGCGGAATGTTACTAGGCCGATACACGAAAGGAAACCTCATTGATTGATGGTCTGGTAGTCGCTCATCTTGGGCTTCTCCTTCAAGCGTGAAGACTATCTCGGCTTTGGAGCATACGGCATTCGACAGCGCCGCTGCTCTGTGAAAGGCCTCTTCCAAAGTCGTCGGAGGCCGGGAAAGGAAAATCCCGTTCAAGCATACGTTCGAGTACTGTCGATATTCCAATGGCGTAGTCAGCCGGTACGAAAACTTGATCCTCCTTTGAAATACTCATCAGGGCATATATCTTATCCCGAGGATCAGAACATTGTATGTGGCTGAAAGCAAAGACCGAATCATGTAGTGTACGATCGTCGTGGGCCTTTCGAAGTCCAAGACCAGTGCTGTTGCTCGACTTTCTGGCAACCGGGTGATGGTCCGTGCTGTGTTCAATTCGATGGTTTGGCGAACATTCCTTGGCCATCTGGAGGAGAAGGTCAAAATTCTTCCATGGAGCGCGTTTAGTTCCGCAACTACTCCACGGCCACGTGGACGACGCTCTGCTTGGATCCGACGTGATCAGACCGGACGAGGAACAGATTCACGAACTGCTGAACTCACTGGATCCGGTCGGTTATAAATTCGGCCTCTGCTGAAATGCAAGACACCCGCTACAAACATCTCGATCGCGACAGTGATGAGCTACGCCTTGTCCAAAATACTTCCACGGGATGGCCAAGGCATAATTCGATGTTGCACAGTGCCGTTTGCGCTTGACAGCGCACCGGACTATCTGGCGCTGTTTAACCGCTGGGGAACATGGATCCCAATTGTAAGATTGAACTTAACGAGCGCCTATTTCCGATTCGAAAGAATCTCGCGCGATTTCTGACATAGTGGCAGCCGCGACTCAGCAATGCGTATATCTGGATCGATGCCCTGTGCATCAATCAGTTAGACCAGCAAGAACACACTCACCACATTGGGATCATGGCCCGAATATACGAGAATGCGAGCGATGTGCTGGTGTGGCTAGGCCCAAATTATGGCGATAGTGACTTGGCTATGAATTTTCTCGCGCGTACGCAGGACTGGATCGCCCAGTCGTTCGACAACGTTTGGCGGATGACAGACTCTAGCGTGAGAATCTTAAGCGACAGAAGTTATCTCACACGAATGTAGGTGGTGCAGGAGTTCGCACTCGCGAGGAGCGTCCATCTTTGTTGCAACAGCGCTCATAATTCTAAGCCCAGAGCAGTGCTTCCAAGCTTATCGCTGGCAGCGGCTGAAAGGAGATGTCAAGAGAACTTTACCGAGCAGACAGTGTTGTCTTAGCTGTAAGAACTCTCGCAAGGCTGTTTTGCCAAGTACTAGGTGTCTGAGCCTTCGCTCTCCTGCAGCTGCATGACCTGCCGTGAAACCATTCCGACCTCTCCGGCCGAGAAAGTCGTGGGTCAGGCCGCCTATTCGTCCTGAGTCGTGAGTCACCATCATATCAGTATGACAGTTCTTAGAATGGCGGCGGTAGTGATGAGTAGGGTGGGATAGGATTGAAGGTGAAGTCGAAGTCGAAGTCAAAGTCAAGATCGGAAAGTGGGCTTAAAACAACACCGCGCTAATCCTGGACCGTGCACACGACGGAAGGCACCGAGGCACCACATCTTGCGACATTCCACAAAGATCTCATTCAAAAGCTTCTGCTATGGTATCATAAATCCTCAGACCGACAGCCGCAAAGGAAAACGCCAGCCTGTATCACATGGGGCGACTTTCCTCCTCACAAAACCTAACACAAAAAAGAGAGCTCTGATATAAAAGAAGCCACCCTCTTCATCCGAGACTCAAAAGTTCAGATCCAGTGTCGAAAAAGCACTGCCAGAATCATGATCGATCGTAATGTGCGGCCGTAGAGTCATCACCGTCCTTCGAACCCATTCAAATAGTCGCCTGCTTGGTTGCCGGCGTATCCTCCCATTTGCATGTTGTTGTTATTCATGCCACCCATGTTGGAATCGGAGTAGTTGCCCATCTCATTTTCGGAAATGTCTTCGTAATACTCACCACCGCTTGATGCGTCGAACGAGGACCGGCCGCTGTAAGCTTCCTCGTCCGGTGGTGGACCTTGCGGAACGCTGCTCCAGTCGATGTTACCAAGAGCAGGATACTGGGCGAGAAGGGCCGCGGGTAGGAAGTTGTTCATCATGTCGACCTGCGGTTGACCCATCATAGGCTGTTGAGGTGCATTCATACCAGCAGCAAGTTGTTGGGCATGTTGTTCTTCCATCCACACCTTTTGTCGCTCTGCTGCTTCCTCGTCCAGCAAAGGCTTGATGCATACGCGACCTGCCTCTGAACGGAAATGTCGCCCCAGAGCATCGGCGCGTGCAAATCGTCGGCCACAGCCCCATTGGTTGTTGCTTTGAAGAGTTCCGCGGCATACAAACTTCTTCTCTCCAGAGTGGAGGCCCTCGTGTCGCTTGCGGTCATGTTGGCGTGCAAATGCTTTGCCGCATACTGTGCACACAAAGGGTCGCTCGTCTGTATGCGTCCGCAGATGCGAGCGTAGATTGTAGGCGCGCGTGAATCGCTTGGGACAAAGAGTGCATTGAAATGTCGCTGGATGTTTCTGTACTCGCTTGCTGTCGGCTCCGTTGGCAGGCGTTCTGTTCGGGTCCGCCAGGTCAAGAATTGCAGAACGCTGATCGGATGCACTGCTCGTACTACGCGCGCGGCTTAGCGAACCATTGCGCGCACGTGGTGAAGGTGAGCGCGAGGCAACCGCGCTGCCGTCGAAAGGTGAAAGGCCACCTGCGGATGGTGACCGACCCCGCCCTTGGAATGACGGAGAAGATGGCCTGGCACCAAGATTCGAGTCCGACTTGGCACGTTGGCGGTTAGTCGCTTGCGGCACAAGTCAGCATTTCCGAGACATTGAATCATAGAGTCGGCACGTGTAACTTACTTCGTAACGGCGGACTAAGCGCGTCTTGGGAGTTCTCATGTCCAACGTTCTCCATAGGGTTTCTCGTAGGTGGCGCATAGTCGATATTGATTTCCGGAGGGCTCATGTGGTCGGCCTGGCCAATTTCTCCCGGACTCGAACCTTGCTGGTTGTTCATGGCGGGGAAGGCTTCCCGGCCAACTCCCGGAAACATCTCTATTCCGTTCGGTTGGCCGAAAGGAGGGTTCATTGTCGAGTTCAATCCGAAGCTATTGTCTGCAGAAAACGGAGGTAGCGCGTGCTGTTGTTGCGGCATGAGATGAGGCGAGTGTCCTGGACTATGACCGGGGCTGTGGCTGTACTGTTGATTCTCATTCAAGCTAAATTGTTGGAGTCCAAGACCGTCATTGAAGGTGGGGTCGTTCGAGTTCAATAATGGCGACGAGTGTGCGCCATTTACATCGAAGCTATCAAGCGTTGCCATGTATGGCGACGCATGGTTCGAAGAGATGTCTGAAAGGTTGTCTGAAGGTGTCCGCTTGTGCGACCGATATGCACCCATGTTCACCCACTCATTGCTCTGGCCTTGCGGAAACATTGCGCTTGACGGATCAAGCGATTCTGACGCATTGCGTGGTCTGTTTATGCCTGGAAAGTTGGCGTTGGCTTGTTGAAATTGAGGGGAGGCGTGTGGGCTGGGGCTGCCAGACTGAGGTCTGCCCATATCGGGGAAGAGGTGGGGTGGAGTTGGCGAATGTGACTGCATTGCTGCTGCCATCTGATCGAGCGTGGCAGTGTTGCCGTCGGGGCCTGAGGGAAGCAGGTCGAGGCTGTTCGGGTCGAGATCGGCGGAGAGAAGGCTGGGGTCGAGGGAGCCGGTCGCGTCGAAGTTGGTCTGGCTGAAGTCGAAGGAAGGGAAGTTTGTCGTGTTGCCGTTGCTGAGTCCTTGCGCACGGAGGAAGGCGTGATCCTGGACGGCGCCGTTCTGCTGTGCTTGCTGTTGCTGCTCGAATTCGGTATACGTTGGACCGAGCGAGAACTGCGTCTGTTGCGAAAGCTCTTGGGTGAAAGTCGGGTCAGCGTACCCGTCTGAGATTGTGAAGCTGGAGTGGGCGGGCGGCTGAGTCTTATGATTATTGCGCCCTGCGGGGGAGCGCTCGCGCTGTGAGAGGTTATCCATCATGGCCTTGTCTCTGGGCAACTAGGAATAGAACTCGAAGTAGGCAGTGATGACGGGAGAAGAAGCACGGGTGCGGTGCAGTGTGTATCGCTAGCCGCTTCCTCAGCCGCAGGAGGTTTGCGCCGCCAACTGTCGACCGGGAGGAATGAATCGGTTGCGGGGATGAGCTTTAGGACCACCAGGCCAGTATGAGAATGCGCTCACACGCCCGCGGTACGCAGTGAGAAGCCGCCAGCACGTCCTTGTGCCAGAGGCGGCTTGATGATGGATGGTGAGGCTGTGCCCTCCGCCGGGCGCTCCAATCAGATTGAGTCAGCTTAAATATACAGGCGACACGTGATGGTCTTATGCCTCGTCTGTACCCTGCAGAACACCCGCTGTTGTCGAGGGGGTTGTAGTGTGGTCGTTCTCGTGGTTTGTTGTGATCTCTAAGGAAAGTGCAGGCATGTGCGAGTCCACGTAGGCGCCAAGTGCGATCGAGGTGAATGTTGACGACGAAGAGCATATCAATGGAGAAGGCATAGACTGAAAATAGACCGCCAAGCGGCACGCGGGATGTGGGCCTAGCGCCCGGAATGCCTGAGGCGTCCCGTACTCTCGCTCCATCACAAAGCAAAACATCCCACTACACACACTCCTCACATATCTACACGCGTTGGCTCCTTGCATCCTCTCCGGCGAGCTCACGAGGTCTGGATCATCTCCGAACTGGACTATAATCGCCCCCAACATCGCAGGATTTTCCCACACCACCTGGTCTTCCGCATCACAGCTTCCACGACTCTCCCTCAAAATACACTTCTCTGTACCGGCAATACAGAGGTCCACGTCACAAGACACCACCATAACATTGACATCACCCTGCCGCACGATTGCATGAATGCACGCCAGGTCCGTTCTGAAATCGTGCTCGCCTCGCTGCTGCGGGCCCTCGCAGGCGCGAAGGATTCGACAGCGAGGCGCAGCAGGAACTGGAACTCAAAAGCACCCACACCTCTGTGGAGGACCTCATCAAGCGTTAGCATTGGCATGAGACTTTTGTTTCACGATGCGAGCATGGGCCGTCCTGCTGCCTGAAAGTGGCGCCGGACATCTCAATATAGCTCGAGGACGAAGACAGCATGGCTGCATTCCTTGCGATTCGAGGAGATCTTCGGGGGGCGGCCATTGTATATCGATTGAGTATTATAGGGACTGTGATTATCCAACCTGTTGAATATCACGAAATTGGCCGGCGACGGGAGTCGATGAAATCTAGTCGTGGAAGGGAAGAAACGCCAAGGAGACTTGGGTCGATGGACATAGGGAATGGCGAGATGGACATATTTCTTCGAGATTCGAGGTTCTTTGATGGGTTTTGTCGCTTGTTCGGTATACTAGTTTTTCTTGTTTGGATAAAGGGCACGGGGATCTATGTTTAGCGATGTTCTTTGAAGGCGGATGGTACAATTGGCTTTGTTGATCTAGGGTCATTGACGACGGTATGTTGAGAGATCTTGAGATTTAGTCGTAGGTAGACTCAGGTTCGCTGCTGGAGATGGAACGGCTTCTCGGTCCAGATGGCAGGCTCTTCGTCGTACTGCACGTAAGAAGAGCTTTCTTCCACACAAGCTAGATGACTCAAGAGCAGAGACTGAAAAGCTCGTCGTCGTCCAGTAATTGCCTATGCCGAACTCGCGACTCAATCTTCCCGTCCTAAGGCGTCTTAATGATTCAGAGCCTTGGAGAATCGAACTCAAGTGCCGAATGGCTATAGGGTGAAAGTTATCATAGTTCACTTATAGTACTATACATTTTTCCGAGCCATCCCGGAGCGTAGGTGACTCTCTACTTTGATCCGTTTGCCAAAAACGCCATTCTCCTCTCGTTGATAGATATTCGTCACAAATCTACTGTATGGCAATCACGCCTGGACAGCTGCCGTCTTGGTCAAACAGATCAAAGCTTTGGCTTCGGTGCACCGCCATTCCCATTCGCGGTAGCGCTCGCATCTTTGTTCAGCTCCACGCGTCCATTTCCTTGACCCTCGCCAAAGAAGATGACTTGCACTGTCAAATCATCCCGGTATCTTCGACTGTATGGCGCGGGTAGCGTGAGGAGAGCAGTCAGCATCTCCTTGTCCTTGCCACCGAGAGCGTTGCGGACGAGGTGTGTCGCAGCGTTCTTATCCTCGACGACGAATCTTTCGTCCTGGCCGGTTGGAATGCCCCACTGCCGTTGACGGACAGGAGCGCGCTGACCGCCTGTCTCGCCTTGATCGTGGTATTCGATTGGGAGGTCCTTCTTTTGGGTGGTGAACCATGACTGCAACCAGCCACTGTTCTTCGTCTCTGTAGTGGCTTGCTTTTCTAGCCATTGTCCGACGAGGCCGACAACTTCCTCGTTGGTCAGCATCTCCCACAGACCATCGGTAGCCATGACGACGAAATCGCCGTTCGCAGGCTCGATCTTCGTGCGGGTGATGACAGGTTCAGCAGTGACGTACGGAGGCGTCTTCAAGTGCTTAGATGGAGTTCGTCCGAAGAAGCTCTTCAGCTTCCCTTGCGTCTCTGCTGACCACTTGTACACGGCGTCTCCGAAAGCGCGACTGGGCTCGAGGCCACCGAGAATGCGACCGCCTGACGTGACATACGGCTCGTTGGGGTGTTCGGCTCGGAGGCGAGCATCTTCGGACGGCGTACCTCCGGTTTGATCGATAGAAAGTGCCGTCGCGACCCATTTGCCACTGCTTCCTCGGCGTCCAAGTACGGCCCGACTGTCACCCGTACATGCCACCCGAAGCTCCTTCGATCGGCTATCGTAGAAAGAAAGCAATGCGCACGAGCCAGAGAGCGCAGGTGCCAGCAGCTCTGCGGCTACAACCTTCGACTGTGCTTTCAATACTTTCGCTACCGATTCATTCGTGATCTCGTTGTCAAGTTTGATGAAACCGTTCTTGATCGCCGCATCCACCGAGTCCGCAGTTGGATATGTCAATTTTGGGTCCTGGAGCGCGCTTTTGTACGTTGCATTCAGCTCGCGAGCGACATACGACACAAGAGTCTGCCGCAGCTTGGCCGAAGTTGTCCAGCCGGAGTGCCCATCGAACACGCCCCAAAACATCCAGTCGGAGCTCGGTTTGCCCTCTTCAGCAGCAGCAGTCGTTGCGGGCACCTCAACAATCTTCTCGACATGATCATCCTCGATAGGGTCGTTGCTCGGGATCTGTACTACATCATATCGCACCACGCCTTCGCCTCTTCCAACCAGGTAGCTCTCTTCATTTGTCCGAAGCTTGGCACTTGCCTGTTCTGGAGTGAGCATTTCCAACACCTTGCGGCCTGAATAGTCCGTCTCTTTGCTGATGGGTTGGTCAGCGGGAATCTGAGCAGTGAAGAGCTGGCCCTGCTCGACGATGAGCGCTTTCTTCACTGATTCTGGGATTGCTTCTGGTTCAAGCGGGATGGCTATCGATCCAGAGGGAGTCGCGTGTGATACTGTCGCTGCTGTGGCGTAGCTTCTGCCGTGGCTCCCACTCACAGCGCTCGAGACGGGAGAAATATGCGCTCCTGCTGAGGAAGGCGCCGCCTGGTTTCGTTCGTAGCCGTAGTAGAGCGCGCTCGCTCCCAGGCCAATTGCAACGGGGACTGAAACGCGGCGGGAGAAACGCATGGACGAGTGCAACGGCTGGACAGCTCGAGTGGCTATGGCACGCTGGAAGGAGGCATTGTAAACGTTGTTGGTGCGAAGAGTCTTGAGCGCTTTGCGAGCATTCGGTCGCCGGAACGTTCGCAGGTTCTGGATCACTGCGCGCCGCATGAGGAGTGTCGGCTAAGAGGATCCCAGTGTCATGGGCGGTGGGCGGAGCGGGTGCGGTGTGAGGGCAGCAGGGAGTGTGAGAGTAGACTCGTGGTGATGAGTTGATGATCATCCGCGTTTTGCTTGTGACGGATCGTTCCCTTTACTCCGGCTGAAGTCGGGTTCGGCCTCGGATGAACGGCAGCTGACTCAGGAGCACGCTAAGAAATGCGTCTTGGCGCACCTTCGTCGCTTCTGAATTTGCTGAACAGTGGTTCGACGCATTCGACATCGACGTCAACAACATCACCCTCCCTTCCTCCACCGACCACCTAACCATCGCCATGTCGACCAAGACCCAGAGCGGAAAGCCAGCTGGCAAGAGCGGCCGTAGCGCCCTCGACGACGTCGTCGCCCGCGAATACACGATCCACCTCCACAAGAGGGTACGTTCAGTTTGATGAAGTCCACGGACGGCCCGGCATCTCTGCACAGAGAGCGGGCATCGGACGGAAGACTGAATACAAGAGTGCGATGATAATCTAACACGTGAGTAAAGGTTCACGGCGTCAGCTTCAAGAAGAGGGCTCCTCGCGCTATCAAGGAGATTAAGGCGTTCGCTGAGAAGTCAATGGTATGTACACTGCAACTCCTGACACCTCTCGAATACGCTCAAGTCTAACGTGCATGTCTCTAGGGCACCTCCGACGTCCGTCTCGACCCTCAATTGAATAAGAAGGTCTGGGAATCCGGCATCAAGGGTGTCCCATTCCGCCTTCGCGTGCGGATATCGCGCAAGCGTAATGACGAGGAGGGCGCCAAGGAGAAGCTCTACTCCTACGTCCAGGCTGTTAACGTCAAGAACCCCAAGGGTCTGCAGACAGCCGTCGTCGAGGATGCGGCATAAGCGAGTCGAAACGAAAAGACATTTTGAAATGGGCAGCGAACAGGCGTTCTGGGGACGGTCTAAAGCTACGTGCGCCGGCGATGCGCCAAGCTTAGTTTAAAATTGAAAGTACGTCTGTATGGCAAATTCAAGCCACGTTGTCCCGTCTCACTATACGTTTGAATGAGTTCCCAGCCAGTTGCTTTCCCTTCGAACCGAAAGTAAGGCCTCTTCATTTCGACCAGGACTGGTAGCTGTTCCTCCCGACCTCAATTTGATCTCCTCACCTCCTCTTCACCCCTCCCTTTCCCAACCCAACCCCAGCACAAAACGCCGCCCTCGCGACCGCACAAACCGCCACAATCCCCACATTACTCCAATCCTCCACCCTCAACTTCCTCACCTCCAATCTCCCCTGCTGCTCCAAACTCGTCCACATACTCCACAGCATCACCACATCATAGACCAACTGCCCAGCCTGCTGCGTCTTCCAAATCCAGATCTCGTTTGTGTTCCGTAGCAGAAAGAGGTCGAGGATTGCACACATGAGAAGCGCACCGCTAAGCTGGTGGAGGAGAAAGGATTGGAGGGGTTGGTGCGGGGAGAGGGCTGTGGGGACGAAGGAGTTGAGGGCGAGGGTTGGGTCGAAGAGGTAGAGGTAGACGCCGGAGAGGGCTATGAGGGGGTCGAGGTAGAGGAAGAAGAGGCGGTAGGCGGTGGGGATTGGTGGCATGGCGAGGAATGGCTGTTCCCTTTCTGAGATTGTGGAATTGGATGGTTTGATGTCTGGACGACTTGGTACAGTGGAAGATGTCTGACAAGAGCTGAAACTGAGAAGCTGAAGCTGCAACCGTAGAAGCGGGAGGATTTTGTCACAACGCGTTATTTCGTCGTCCGTACGACGCTCCTTCTTCGCGTACCGATACGTCACCTTGGTACCATCATTGCACCACTTTCCCTCATGTCATTTCTCATGCATCCACCGATGTATACTCCAACGAAAAGTCACTGCTGGATGGTTGCCCTCCTTACGGGTCTCAACGCCGGATGATGCACGGCGGACAGATGGCCACGCCACAACCGCAGCATCGCATGAAGAGAGCTTCCTCATGCTCCGACTTCAGCCTTGCAGGCATTCGAAGATGACAATTTTCCATCTCCCCAAAATCTACTGTTACAATGGAGCCGCGGAATGTTATTCTCCTGAAAATCGCCTTGTCATGGCGAAACGTACATCCTCTCCCCGCTGACACTCGTTGGAACGGCCTGAGATTCCACCTCAGCCATCTCGAATTCCTCGGTACAGGGATTGTCACAGCTCTCTTTGTCTGTATCTACATCTGCGCGACTGCCTACTTCCTACCATGGTGGGTCAACACGATGCGCAACGTCTGCGACAATGTGGTCCGTTCGACGAAGATCCAAGTTGTCCTGAACAGACAATGCGCCTCCGATCCTTGGTATTTCTGGAATTGGATTTTCTGGTCTTCATGGTTCCTAAGCTGTCATATGCTATTCTCGCCTCGCTGGTCTAGGCAGAGTTATCCTTGGCACTGCTTTGGCCTGGTCTCAGTATGTCCATCATGATGGCCCTCCCGAGCGGCTCAAGTTGAACTGAATCTGTCTATGATGCGGCTTTCAGCTATTTCATGTCTAATTGGCTCGCTTATGATGGTGCCCGGATCTACTCGTGGGCCAAGTGAATTGCTTTCGAGATACTGGACAACATACTCGCAAAGCTTTTATGCCAATCGGGCAGCCTTTGCGTTGGTGAGAGGGGATTATCATGGCGCTCGTCTGAAGGGAGTCGCCAGACGAAGCAAGTGTTGTGCACCCTGTCGAAACCGACAGACGAACGCAATTTCTGGCCACGATCGACGAATTTGAGTTCTACCACGATGTTCTCCCTCTACAATCGAATCCCTGCTTATGGGCGGAACTACCGTGAATACTTACGAGGTGACTGGGTCGATCGAAGAGTCTCGATTCATGTCCATGGAGCCATGGGGAAAATTGCACGTCTCTCGCCTTTTTTGATCCCCCGTAAGCCAACTTCTCCGACGCTCTACCAACATAAAGTCGACCATTGCTGCTCTTCGCGCTGCCGATTTGCCGTCCGTCCTTCAACGCCATCAACAAGCGAAAATGACAGATTCAATTTCGCAAGATGAGGCGCAGCAAGTCCCGCAATTGAGCCTCGAAGAGGCCTATGACAGCTACCAGTTGAAGTTCCAAAAGGCAATGGCTCCTGCACATGACACAGCAGGAAATTACGCTGACTGGCGAGCTACAGGCCGTCGCAGGCGACGAGATCACAGGAGTTGTCTGTGTAACTCTACACAAACTTCTGGAAGAGCCCGCGTTGCCGACGTATTACAAGATGATGGCATACCTCGCACTGAGCTGCCTCTTGGAGGAGGAAGAGCAAGGAGAGAACCGGGTTTTATGTGAATATTACTTGGACGCTGCAAAGAAAACAATTGAAGAGGCCAAAGGTATCTACATCCACAATGTGCGCGAGAGAGAACACATCAACAAGTTTGATGAAGTCATTGAGGGCGAGTGGAAGAAGCTTCGCAACAGCAAGCGGAAGGCCGACAAAGATTTGGGTCTTGATCCCAACGATTTAGTGTTCTAGAACCAAATGCTCGCGCGAGTGCTATGCCAACGACGATTGCTCGTCGAACTTCATAGTCCCGCCATCTCCGCCCAAGTACAAGCTCCGCGATGCAAAACACGATGCTTCAACTCTACACCCGATACAAGCGGGACCGCCAACGCAACGGTATCCGCATCCGCGACATACTCCGTATTATGGCCAAGTTTGCTCTTCGCCGCGGTATCCTGAGCAAAGATGAGACCATACTTCCCTCCCACAACCCACGCATCATCCGTCCCCTTCGGTAACGTAATATGGATCAAGCCAGATGCAAAGAACACGAACCTACCACCCATCAGCACCCCGAAAAGAGAAAGAAGGTCACAAGGTGAGTCTTACTGAGGAGCCGGAGCATTATGCAACCCAGCATTCGTTCTTGCCTGTATGACCGAATACGTCGCATTACTCGTATCGCCCAGGTTCAACTCCAAAGCGCCTTTGATCCCTGGTGTCTGGCTGACAGTGAAGTCTTCGAGTTGCCAGCATTGTAGCACAGAGACGCCATTGATCCCGTCGAGGGCGGTGATATTGAGAGCGGGTGTTGTGCGATTCGTTAGGTTGGGATCCGATGCGTAGGCTAGGCTTAAGAGGGCAGCCAAGTACGATAGGAGGCTGAAAGAGTGCATGGTGACTGGAGTTGGAAGGAATGAAAGGGCGCGGAAATATGTGGATGGTACGACCTTCTTTTGATTTTGGTTGGTCGTCAGCGCTGATGTCAAGGTGCAGAGTGGAGAGAGTTTCGACCGGCAAAGTTGTGTGACTCTTTTTGCGACGTTCAGTGTACGGCTGAATTGCAGCCCTAGGATGCGTACTCCGTACGCCCTAGTGAGATTTGGAGGGCATCATTGTGACTGCAAAGTCGGAGTCGAATCTTCTACAAGATACGACAATCGTCTCTCGGCATATCCATTATGTGTACAAAGAGTTGACAAGCTTGATAGATATAGTGACGGTCGCCGATGCTTCTGGGAAGCACTACTTAGAGACCCGAGTCTTTGCTATTTTACCGACCGTGAGACTCCACCTTTGCTCAAAACGGAAGTCAAGAACGAGACAAATCGATCTACTGTTTCCAGGACCGATACATCTTGAAGGACATTCGCCCTCTGGAGTCTCAACGTTAAGATTCTTCGAAAAACCACAAGACGACCTCAAACAAAAGGACACCTCAAAATGCCTGAGTATGAAGGCAACCCATCCTCCTACGACCCCTCCCAATTCGTCAAAGGCATGACAGGCTCCTGTCTCTGCGAATCCATCACCGTCAAGATTACCCAACTCGGCCTCTTCGACTCTCCCAACGGTCACATCTGCCACTGCCTCAACTGCCGCAAATCCTCCAGCTCGACGCACATCAACCTCCTCTTCGTGCCCTCCTCCAACCTCCAAGTTTCTGACCCCAATGGATACTTGAAAACCTACATGGACACGAAATCGAGCAGCGGGAAACCTAATCCGAGATGTTTCTGCTCGAATTGCGGGAGTCCAATTGGGGCGTTTGGGAGGGTGCCCGGGCTGAGTCTTGTTGCGCTGGGTCTGTTTCCGAGGATGCCGGAGCCGGAGTTTGAGTTGTATGTGGGGCATAAGCAGGTTTGGGAGGGGGAGAGGATGGCCGAGGGGTGTGCGCAGGTGGAGTTGTTGGAGGGGGCGGAGAAGTTCTTAATGAAGTTTTTCCCGGAGGGAATTTTGAGTGAGCCTTGATGTTGGCGCAGTGATGGACCCGTTTTTGACAGCTCGCTGGGAGAGGCTTGAGCAAGGGTTGCGCGATGATAATTTGCTCGATCTGTTCATTCACTTCGAAACGCACTACCGTCGTCATTTGCAATGTCATTGTGCAAGCACATCAACAAAGGGATAGTACTAAGCAAGCCGCTTTTCCTAACATACAACAAAGGGACAGTACTAAGCCACTGACTTTTTCAAACATTCACGTGCACGAATTGCACATTCGTATCACAGCGTCCTTAAACTCGCGGCGCGTGCTACTCGAATCTTGATCTCAATACCACTCTCAACACACAGACTTCGAAGAACACACACACTGGCAAAAAAAATGTCGAAAGCCATCAAGGCAACCCAGACCACTTCTATCGACCCAAAAATTCCCGATAGTATTACCTGCCACTTCCTCAACCTCTCCCCAGAGCTGCGCCTCATCATCTACGAATTATCCTTCAATTCTTTCGCTCCTATGCCTACCACTCTTACTGCGCCTCTCATGCTTACCAACAAACTCATCCGCAACGAAGCTCGCAACCTCTATACCACCAGCCTGCAGCAGGCTTTTCTCAATAAGCGTCTCGCGCTCCAGCGTATGTACACTGCAACCCTAGACTGGATGCGCACGTAGTCAGTACCCGAGCCCTCCAAGCAACGCATTCGGCGTACGCAAGAGGTGAGTGACAAGCGCATCGCCTGCAGACGGGAGCTTGAGACGATGGAGAAATTTGTGAAGCGTCAGGTTGAGACACTGCGCAAAGAGAAACTGGTAGGTGTGGAGACTTCTCAACAGTAGTAGAATGGTATGCTGACGAGACCTAAGACAGGTATATGAGGCAGGGAGGCAGGTTGTGAGACTCGACGTATGATTAGCACAGTTGTAGAACTTTTGAGCTTCTGGAAGTTTGGAAAATTTGTTTTACTACAGCTCACCAACTTAGGCTTGAGCAGCAGACACCGTTGGCACGTACAAAGAAGCTATAGACGCTTCAAATAATGGAATGTGCAGCACTTGCTTTGCTCTCTCATTGACTTGCAATTTAGACTGTTGCTAGAAGTACTTCTTCCTCGACAGTGGTGCTACTTCGATCAGGATCTAGCCTAGTACCTGGTCAGCATGTTTGAGCAATAGAAACTTCCACCCTTCACTCACTTCCGCAATTACGTGTCCTTGCGCTCGCTCGTCGGGATACCCTCATCTATCTCCTCTCTTGAATCGACCTGATCTCTCTCTTCGCCGTCCGCTCGAACTACCTCCACCAAGTCAGATGGAAAATGTTGTCAAATGTAGCTCTAGCTGAACGGCTGAAGAAATTAGAACCGGGAGACAGCGAGTGGTAGTAAGGATCGTTGAGGAAACCTCCACGAAGGACGTGCTGCAGACGGTGAATGAAGGTCGAGAGGGCTGCTTCGGCGCGGACAGTCTTATTTGTGCGCAAGAGGACGGGATAACAGGCGTCGCCGGGCTTGAAGAGCGCGGTTGAGAGGCTGAAGCTCGAGAGGGCGTAGTCATAGATGGCGAGGCGAAGTTCGGCTGGTAGGTTGAGGAGGTGGCACTTGTCGCCGTCTGGGACGCTAGGGTCTTTTAGTCTGTCGGTGGTGATTGAAGTGTTCGAGGCTGTTGGATTGTTTGAGGCCGCTGTGCTGGCTTGCGCCATGGCGGAAATTTGATTTGAAAGTCAAAACGGCGTGCGACTTGGAATATGTTTCAACCTAACCCGAGCTCGCCGAGACTCAATGCTATGTTGGCCATGATTGTTGTCGAAGTCGAGGTCGAATTCGAGGTGGCGGCTCAAATAGCAAGTCTGAACAAGATTAAGCTAGCAAGCTTAGCGTATTTTTCAGATGAATAACAAAGCAAAGCTGAGCATGCGATCGTAAAATCGACCTTGCACAACAAGTGGAGAGTGAATATGATCCAAATAACCAAACTATACTACATAGTAGCTCTAACCTCATATGCAGGTGCTATAAATTCCAGCAAGCCTTTGTAGCCCAGAATATAAGGATCCACGTACACTTTCCACTGCGGCGAGCGGTCCAAGTTCGAGACTCGCAGGATAGCATATATCTCGGACGACTTTGCTGAAGTGACCCGCAGTCTCTTGCCCTGGTTTACGTCAACTGAAACATTTTTCGGAATCGCTGCATGGCTTTGAAGAAGGCTTACCAACTGGTACTAATAACCACTTATATGAAACGTAGCCGCATGATCCCAGTTCGGCGTAGCCTTGACCTCTATTCGGTACAGTGGCGTGTTGTGGTCGCCAAAAGCCTTCAAAAGCCAAGCCGGTGTTGCGTATGGATGCTGCATATCCATAAGTTTGCGGGTGAAGACTCCCTGCTTGTCCTTGCAGGTGAAGTCGGACTCCAAATCGGCACAATTCGAAAAGCCAGCTCGAGTGCGCAATGAGCTAGTCCAGGTCATTCCCACCCGTAAAGTAACGTATTTCAAGTGTATCATGTAGGAGATTGTATGCCTGGAGGAGGATCAGTCGTTGCCCTCGGCCGTAAAGGTAAGTCAAAATGCTCAGACAGCTTACAAATCGTTTTCCTCGAAAGCCGATATCGAGAAGACAATCCCTTTCTTGGGCACTATGACTCAATCTCAATGCGGGAGTGGTATCGGAATCCAGAAGAGCCTTGGTCAATACGCTCATGTCAAAGGTAATATCCGCGGCTGCCGTGCGCGGAACTTTTGATTGTTCAATGGAATTGTCATCGGAGGGCACATCGAGGCGGTCCTGTAATTGTGACTCAGAGCTAGTCGACCCAGAGCGAGCACTGCCCGTGAACGGTGTCAAAGCATCGATAACGCTGTCGTCGAAGCTGCTATCGTTCCCGCTCTTCGAGTCTGCTTCGACCGACTTGCTCGCCAAAGTGACTCCAGTTGCATCTGCAACGCCTCCATCGCTGACACCTGTCATGATGAACAAGGCGTTCAGCGAGGCGAGAGGTACTTGCAGGAACCACTGGAGAATTGGGAGATCGGCTGGTGGCAGCTCCAGTGCGTCGACCAGTCGTGCTGGAGAATCTGTCATGAGCGCACAATCGCGTTTGGCCTGGTCCGTCGAAGTATTGATCATCAGTTGGTCGGCCTCATATTTTCCAGGGATGACTTTGATGCTACAACTTCCTTCACTTCTCGCCACAGGAGTACCATCCAAAGTATAATGTACCATATGATTTACCAGATTGTCGGCTTTCCAAGCCTCAACATTTTCGAGAAGCGATTGAAGCTTGTACGGTGACTGACATCCGACGTGGTCGAAACATCTGCAATAGCGTAAGCATTCGAATAACTGCGTTTTTCGCTCTGAGGATCACATTGCTTATTTCAAAAGTGCTTGTGCGCGGTCTCGAAGATCATGCGTTGCTTTATGGTCTTTCGTCGGCGAACCACAATGTTCCCTTTCTATCTGCACTCTCTGAGACAGAAACGAGTCACGTCTTTGATGGCAAAGTAGATTTGAAAGCTTTTTTGACGTGTTGATATTGAAGTCAAGGATATGTGTAAGCCAGAAAAGACTTCACAATGGTCCTACCAGTCGTTCACATAGAAGCTTCATAGCTAACGAGAAGTTGACGTACGGCACGGCCAGCACGTTCGGTTGTTGAGTCGTTTCAATTCGTCCTGGTATGGGGATTCTTCGTTGTTCTGCTAGAAGGCCGAAACTTCTTCCACAAGATCCTTGACGTACTGATAGTCATCGTTGTCTGTCATAGATGCGTGCGTCAGTGACAGCAGTTCAGTGACCAGCATACTCATGATTGCATTCGACATTTCCAAAATGTCTCGAAACAAATCACGGTACTCGTCCAGTGAAGGCATCAGAACATGTTTGTCCCGCAAGATCGACAAAGTCCAGATGCTGTCCTCAAGTGAGATCCAGCGTCCTACCTGGGACACGGTGATGTCAAGAAAGACGAGAGGAGTCTCGCGGAATGCTTGACTATCGAAAATGTCAGCCAGTAGTCAATTCTGAGCGGTGATACGGACCTTATAGTGTTGGTGTAGCCGCGACGGTAGCT
Source organism: Mycosphaerelloides madeirae (assembly GCA_002785995.1). Lineage (NCBI taxonomy): Eukaryota > Fungi > Ascomycota > Dothideomycetes > Mycosphaerellales > Mycosphaerellaceae > Mycosphaerelloides > Mycosphaerelloides madeirae. The sequence goes on along the minus strand of NHNV01000074.1, from coordinate 32,127 downwards.
CTGTATTCTCTCGTAGAGCCGGTGCACTCGATCTAGATCGTTGTACTGCTTCTTCTGCTGCAGCTTCAAGTCGAGGAGCAGCTCTTCGATGCCGGCGTTCGGGACTGCCAGGACCTAGTCAAAAATTATGTCGCCGTCGGTGCATGCTGCTTCATGATCCGGCGCATGCTGGTTTTACATTCGAGCCCAAGTCCATTCTGTGAAAACTCGTCGTCGTCCCATACGCACTCAACTGGTATCTTCCAAGTGAGTGCCGATCCTGATGAGGATATTATGGCGATAAATGGTGTCTTCTCATCGGCGCTGAACCTGTTCTCAATCAGCATTGCTTCATTCGACCAGCTGCCTCTTGCTCACGATTTGGCATAATGGGTCTGTAAATACACGTAGACTTCCGTGACCTCTGCCATCGTCGTCGACTGATTCCTCCTCAGCTGTTCGAAATGTTCGAGAGCTTCGGATGCCGTCACGTCTGGGATTTCCAAGATCTTTCGGAACAGCCGATCCAACCGATGACCGTACATTGAGCGCAGGACAGGCTTGATCGAGAAGCCTTGAGGTCCGTCCCAGACACAGCTTTTCAGAGCTTTCGGCTCGTGGTTCGGAAGCTTGACCAGCATATCATTGAATGCATTCCTAGTTAAATATCGTCAGCGTTATCGACCTTTTCTTAAGTTTCCGGTCACTTGTGACTCACTGGACTTTAGTCGCCTTCATGGGCGAGAAAGTTGGAGACCGAATCTCTAGATACAGGCGAGTTGACTTGTCCACTTCTTTGTACTCGTGGATGCCCGGCTCGCGGAGTGTCCACAGGTAGAAGTCGAGGCCTTCTTCCACTCCGACATCTAATCGGGCTAAGAAATTCCAGTACCTCGATTTATCGCCAGCCAAGGCCAGGAATTTGAAGCCATCGAGGTTGCTAAACGCTCGCTCTTTCTCCAGAACTACGGGCAGCGGAACATACGTGCCACGAAAAGCTGCTCGGCGTCATGATTTGCACATGACCTCATGATCTGCCAGTGCGTGCTTCGCCTTGTTCGTCAAAGCTCCGTTGTATATGCTCCAATTCTCCTGCAAGTTATCCAGAATCTTGTCACCTTGGTTCCTAAGCAACCATTGTAAGTCTTCGTGCAGTTCTGATGAAGCGTCTGTCACGAAGCTAGGGATCACTGCGACTCCGGCTGCACAGCCGGTCTGCAAAGTTAGCCGTCTGAGTATGATTGAGCTCCGCAAAAAATTGGCTGTCCAGGAAGTGGGTGTCGTTGTAATCGGAGAAGTGTTGTCGCAGCTGACCACTGTCAGGCTATCGGCATAGATTGACGTGCCCCTTTGATGGCTCTGGCCGGCGCCACAAAACGTATATCTTTCTCATGTCGAGGTCGTCGGGCTGCAGGTGGTTTCTCTTATTGTAGAGGTATGTGACCTGAGCGACGAGATGATCATGTTTTGTTGAATCAAGGTTGGTATGATAGTCCAGCATGCCCTTGCGGCCATGTTTCGCTTCCGTCTCCGCTTCTCGCTGAGAATTTTCTGTAAAGGTTCCTTTGCGTCGCGCCAGTCCTTCGATGAATTCGCCTGCATTTTCGACAGTTGTCACGGAATCTGGACCGTTAGCCATTGCTGCAGTTGACAACTTTACAATTCAAAGGTATCGATGGAACAGAGACCAAAGGTTCTGATGTATTCACACCGGAGCAGTCGATGAGAAACCTGTTGATGGGCTGGAAACGAAACTGTCGATGAAGTAGATGCGACGCGACTGAGCGGCGGCAATTAATACCCACGCGCACGCGAACGCTCCGACTTAACAAGAACCACTATCGCCCTCATAAGCAGCGATTTATCTTCCGACCTTACTGCTGTCCATTCAGACAAGGACTTTACTATAATGTCGGGACATACCAGGCGTCAAGTGTCAGGAATCTTCGCCGGCTCAGGTCGCCGACGTGGTGTGGCGATCGAAGCTCATGCGGTGCCATGTTATATCTGTACAGCCTCTCTTCTCGCAAACAAGAGTTTTCCGTTCGACACGACACGGCTGAAATACGAGGAAGCGCCCAAATCGTATGACTGCGGGATGCAGTAAGTTCCTGGATACAGTAACTTACGGTCCAAAACTCACGGTCAGGCTCGACGCTTTGAAGTAGCCCCATGGCATATCATGAGAGTTCTTATGCAGCTTCACATTATTGTGGTGTTCGTCGTATGGAAGAAATGAACGCCGTCACTGACTCGGAAGGCTCGTAATTGCTGAGAGCACATGGAAGATTGTGAGCACTTTGTTCTTCAAAATGTGAAGGTAGAAGTATGAAGGTAGAGACGTGAGGTCAGACGGTTCGGCGTACCTTTCTCTCCGGCCGTCACCTCCAGGGTCGGTTCGAAATGGACGCCATGCACGTATCCGTCAACACCAGGGTCAGTTTGAAGTGGACGCTATCATCCCACCCACGTCAATCAGCGCTGACGGTTCGTCCTGCGATTTCTTCAGACGAAGATCCCAGTGAATGTCGGGAACAGCCTGTCAACGTGGACCCTTGTGCTGAGTCTAGGTATCGATCAAAGCTTCTCCTGGTTCCAGGCTCCCAGGGTGAACTTGCTCTGCTGCTCCTAGGCACACGTGAGCAATCTGAATCAGCACCGGCAAAACGGGTCCGGCATTTGGCACGTGTCCACGACTCGTGAAGTGTCGTCCGATTTGGACTGTGTGCAATGACATCCTGCGCTGTTGGTAACATCGAATTCGTTTCTCTCCAGATGCAAAATGCTCCATACCATGCCCACGCAATGCCATCCCAAAGGTCAAGACTGTAACAAGACCAAACCGCCTCCTAAAGCGCCGTCACTCGTGAATCTCCCGAACATCTATACATGCCTCATAAACCCCTCGACTCATTAGGTCTCAAGATTGCGTCTTTGCACAGAATCGTGACCTGCTTGAACAGCCTCCTCCATCCAGTCGGATCGCCCTTCGCCTTGTTGAAGCGCACCTCAACCGCCTCAATGGGCATCCCGTAGTCCCCAGGGACCTCAATGCTCTCAAGCAGCACTACACCTTGCAGAAGCTGCATCCGCGCATCCATCGTCTTGATCCGAAGGGAAACAATCTGTTCCTTCCCAGTGAGCGGCGGCGCCGCGACAGGGATACTGAGCCGATGAAGGGCGGACATGAGCATTGGAAGGAGCTGCGTAATCTTGAGAGGAGAGATGAAGCGCGCAAGACTGTGAGCCGGGACGATGTCTTTGAATTGGCGCGCTTGCTGGGTCAGAGTTAGCGGTACCGAGGGCGTTGTGGAGAATTGTGACATGGAAGGGTCCTCGTGGAAGAGGTCGTAGAGGTGGGCGTTGGTGAGTCGATTGGCCTGTGCCTTTTCGCTTTCTCTCTGTATGAAGGATTCTTGGGCGTCATTTACATCTCTCGTGGTCTGTGGTTGGGAGGCACTGAAGTTTGATCCGAGGCGCGGCGGTGCTTCCCAGTCGAAGGGTGCGTCGGTAATGGGAGTCTCCGGTTGTGTGGCAGCTAGGTTTGTCCATAATTGGGGCACCTGGAGGTTGTCGGTGTCGATATCCATGGCATCACTGCCTTGTGATTGTGGCTTCCGCTGCTGTCGTTGAGAGGACTGAACCGGCGCCGAGAAGTCGATGTGCAGTGACTCCAGCATCTGCGTGGCTAGGGCCATTGGATTCGCTGCCGTGCCCTTCTTACTAAGATGCGGATTGTTTCGCGTGAACCACGGATGTCTTCGAGCTTGGTCCAGTGTCAGACGTGCGGTGGGCTCGATGTTGAGCATGCCTCGGACCAAACTGAGCGCGGCACTTGGTATGTTGCTCCAGAGCTCATCACTCGGTCGTCCCTTGCTCGCGACGTAGTCATAGTATTCATAACTTTCGTCCATGATCGGCGTGTCCCAAGGAGTGTTGCCTACGAGCAGCACAAACAGTACGATGGCGCAGGACCACACATCGGCAATCTGCGGATCATATCCAATCTTATCCTCGCCATTCTTCCTCTTCTGGTTCTTGAACCCGACTGCCACGATCTCGGGTGCAATGTACGGTGGACTGCCGCAGAACATGCCGCATACCTTCCTCTCTCCCGTCCTTGGCGATATGAACTTGGTGGCCAACCCAAAATCCGCAAGCTTCAAGTTGCCCTCGGCGCTGAGAAGCATGTTCTCCGGCTTGATATCGCGATGCGCAACGCCCTTCTTATGACACCAGTCGATTGCGCTCACGAGCTGTGTGAAGTAGAAGTGTGCCACATCCTCGCCCACACCCTCGTCTGCTTCAATCTTGTCGAACAGGTCGCCGCCTTCTGCCAGTTCCATGCCTAGCCATACCCAGTTTGGATCCGAGCCGTGAGACAGGAAGCGGATGATGTTCTGATGCGGAGATACGGCAGCATGGAGGGAGAGCTCGAGGTCGAGTTGCTGCTGTCGTAGTTTGCCGGTACGGAAGGCGTGTTCCTTGTTGATGAACTTGATTGCGATTATGGGACCTGTCTTGTTGAGCGGTATTGCTTTTCGTATCCTATACCATCACGTCAGTATCCTAGACTACCAAACACCATGATCGAACTGACGATGCGTATGCGCCGGACCCGATTGTCTTGGAGATAAGGCGAAAGGGAACATCTCGCGGTAGCGGTGCCACTTGCGACTGCGCGGTCAATGGTCAGCTTGATGATGAAACTGGCAGCGACGCGCATCACTTTACTCCTGGCGGTCCTCCCATATTGCGGCAATGCTCGAAGAACTAAGGAAATGCAAGAACAAGAAGAGGAACAAGATGTATGATGGGTCTACACAAGTGGGACGCGACGTGACGCAGGCAATTAAGCCCGCGTCCGGAAGGAGCGACGCCGTAGAAAATGTAAACAGCCCGTTACCCGGAAACCGATAAGATGCATTCACTCCGTCTCAGGCACTAAGGCCACAAACAAACTACATTCGCCAATCGCTCAAGAGAAAACACCTGAAGATCGAGCAGTCGGTGGGATCAGTGGCATGGACATCGTTTATAATCCGGAGAGACGTACCGATCGTTGCATCTTCCCGGCATTCTCTTGTTCTTGCTGGATTTATCCTGATAGTCAATCACCGTAGAAATGCTCAACCATTGATTGTGGTGGGTTCAGCAGACGTAAGACCAGCCGCGCTATCCTGTGCTTGGGATCGAGCAGTCGTGCGTACTCGACCGGCATGGAAGTCTTCAAAAGCTCACATAGATAGCATTCTGGTAAGACCAGGCTGTGCCGATCAGCATACTTCACCATCCGTATACAGGCCAGAGTATCAGACACAGCCTCCTCATCCGGATCATCCGTACTTGCTCCTCCCTAGTGAACAAATATGGCGGCCTCGGGTGACAGTATCAGCGTATCAGAAATGGCTGAAAGCTTGCTCGTCCACCACATCCTCTCAAGGAGTTTGACCGTCAGAGTGACCATAGAATGAGTAGTTGATGTTCCTTTGACCCATAAGTCGTATCTTTCAAGACAAGCGGCAGCCTTTTCGGACAGGCCAATTTCCACGGCGTCCAGCATTCCCGTTCTTGAGCCGAAATTTTGAACATTCCGAAATGCGAAGACAAAGGGGATCATGTCCACGGCATCGGTTCCAGGAGCAAAAACTCCATACAACTCTTTGATAAGAAGCATTGAATGGCTGGTCGGCATCAGCTGAACAAAGCCCCGAAGCAGTTCCAGTTCGTCCATCTGAAAGACTAGGGGCTGGGTTGGGAAACTCAACATGAATCGATGTCGATCGTCTTTTGTCCCACACGGAAGGCAGAACGTTCGATAGTCAAGGAAGCCCCGGAGCGGACAGTGGTAAAAACTCCATCTCCCGCTTGACTGTTCGTTTCGCTGCTTCCTCGGCGTCAGGAATGTCACGGATGATGTTGTGGTGGCAAATTTCGCGGTATATGGTCTGAAAGGTCTTTGAAATATCCGGATAGAGAATGTTGAAGATAACAGCCATCATGTATTTCATCGCTTGTGTCTTGCAATGCACTGATCGTAATCAGCTTAACGACACAGCCGTGAGTATCAAAGATCAGCCGGCCGTCCTCGAGGTGGTGCACTGCGCCGTAGCATCTTCACCAAGTGCAGAATCCACAAATTCATCCTCAAACTCATAGTACTCAATCCTCCTCCTCAGGTGACGCTCCTCGCCACCTTCATCATCAAACGCACGCCTTTCCTCCCGGCACCCAGAATCGACGCATTTTCGTGTAATACATGATCAATTGGTCCCAAGCTGGTCATCTGTGCGCTTCGCAACGCATAATCAGATGTGCGGCTCTGGAAGTATATGATTCGAGGCCGTGATGGCGAGGGGAAGGAGTACTGTTCGCCGGAAGGATGAGCATCTCGCCCTGGTCCACCAGAGAAAGACTTCTGCTTGTTAGGAAGCCGTGGATGCCGCTGGCGCTTAGCCGGATAGTGAGATCTGTGCAATGTGTGTGGGATGATGCGTGAGATGAGTGTCGTGTAATTGATCGAAGATCGAGAATGTTCGCCAGTGTCGTAGGCAGGCAGCTACGGGTGAGGACGATTCGCACCTTCCGTCCTAATTTGCTCCTTCCGTCACCAAACTCGCTTCTTCCTTCCCTACTTTTGGCACATGTCAGCTCATTCCAGCACGTCTTGGCGAAATCTAGCCTCTTACCTGTCTAAAGCAGAAAGGGCCCAGACCCAGATTTCAACAGACGCCGGCTCTTTCTTCTCCTTGATTGGCCGTGCATTATCGTTTAGTCTATACTTATGGTAATAGTGCTTGGAGCATTCGAACCCTAAATTGTGAAGTGGACTTCGAGCATTGAATGGGCTTGCTATTATCGAGCAGATCCGAGCCACTGAGCTCGACGACAGACTTATTAGGAACAGATCGTTGTCGAGATCGTAGCCTGAGTGGACAGAAGTCAGCAGCCGTCAGAATTCCGATGTGAGGTGGATAACATACCCGGCTGCAATCCAAGCTCGTTGTCCACGACATCACGTAGCCTGCGCACAGTAAGGTTGCAGCGGGTGCTGGGTCGGAGCTGAAAATTATGTGTAGGTCTTAATTGTTCCATTTACTGACGCTGACTACTGTCCCCAGGTGTCGCGGAAGCAGCATCAGCATGGCCTACATTCCTTCATTCCATCTCCAAGCGTTCCGTCTCTGCCTGACCAAAAATTCCAGACCAAGTCGTCAATCAGGCTGGATACCGCCAAAGTCCTGCTGTGCAACATTACCAGTGTATTGCAGACAACCATCCAGTGATCCCTTGTATCCAGACATTGTTACGAAAAGAAGCACAGAAGAGCCAGAAGCGCCTCCCGCCATGCATGCAGAAGGCGCATTTTCCCAGGTAGCTCCAGAACGCCTGACGCTGAAAACGTTCACATAAGTAATCCAAAAAGATATCCAGCCGCTTCCATGCCTGGGTATTCGGAAGGGCTAGGCACGCTGCAAATCCGCTCATTTTGTATCGAGAAACTTCAATAGGTGATCCTTGGGTAACCCTTCTTGTCCACGGCAGATCTAACGAAGTCGAATGGCCATGTCCAGATAGGGCAGATTCGGGAGAGCTACTCTGGTGGCACGACACGTGTTCGTGAGGTGGCGGAGAAAGCTTCTTTTAGGGCTCAACCGTTCAGCTCTTTCCGCTGTCCATGAGCAAGGACTCCATGTCACGCTCACGTAGGACAGCGGCATATTTGGGCTCGCGGGAGAATTTTGGCACAGAGTCCTAAATAGTCGAGTCAGTAAGTTCAACATGGCACCAAGGATCGTGACCACACTTACACTTGCCATCAGCTTGAAAACGCTGCTCTGTGCTTGGTCGAAGAGGACAGCGACCTCATCTAAGCTCTTGATCATCTCCTCGTCCTCGCCGACGGCACGAGTCATTCGGCCCGCGAGAGCATTTCGAAGGTTATGGTCGATGTTCAGTTCGCATGGAGAGCCAGGTGCAAGGTAGGCGTTGTACAAGCTGTACGCAGAGGCCAGGGTTTCCCTGATGATGTCTGGCTTGGGCATTGACGAGCCGCGCTTCGCGCGTTCGTACTCTGACAGGAATGATTTGACCTCGATGTAGAAGGCCAAATTCTCTTCGCAATGCGTCTCGCGCAGATATTCCCTAAACAACAACCGGAGCGCAGTGTCACGAATAATGACGGTCATGCGGTTCGTATTGGAGTCGCGGACGACGCCGTTGGGTATACTCTTGGAGGCGGTTGCGAGGCTGTTGACTGTTCCGTTGGGAGTCGTTATCCATCCTGCAATTTGCATGCCTTTCTGAGTGACGGCGTAGAGAACGTGCTTCGAAGCGATGAATTTTAGTGGGTCCACGGCCTGGCCGTTCTGTCGTTCGTCTCCAACGGGCTCAATCAGCTCATTGCGAATGAACTCTTTGCAAATATCGAAGACTTCTCGCTTGTCCACGACGGTGGTACACTCCATCAGCCAGTCGAACGCCGACTTCCCAGTGAAAATGTAGTGCGGCCTGTGTGGATCCTTGTCGCTGCGTTTTGACCGCTGCATCCTCACGCCCACCAAGCCGGTAGCATAATCAGTCATGGAATCTGAGTCCGATCCCGACGAGCTTGTTTTGATGTTTGGGCCAGTGTCGCCTGCGAACCGGCGGAAGATGACGTGAGTGGTGGGTAGATCGGAATATATCTTGTCGGTGACGGGATCTCTCTCCAAGATGACGAGCTGCATGATGTTACGAGGACAGTCCAGGGCTTCGTTGACGTGTCGTAGATGGATACCGTTACGCTGACAGAACCGGGCAAGAATGTGCATGCCCTTGGGCGTCAATCGCCACACCGATCCCCTCGAGTGAAAGTCTGTCTTGCCATCCAGCGACTCGATGAATCTGGCATCCAAAAAGCGCTGGCACACTGAGCGTGCCATTTCCCTGGCCATGGAGAAAGTCGTCGTCGTCGTCGTCGTTACTAATCTCGAAGGATCTCTCGGATCTGGCATGCGGTTTGACTGCGAAAACTTGAGCGACCCGAGGTTCGTCGACGCTTCTTCGGTGGTGAAGGTATGTTCTATGCGGGTGAATCGAACTCGGTGGGTGGTGAGCGGCAAGCTGACTATCAGCGTGGCAAAGAGGTCCTTGAAATCCTGAAATGTGTTATTATTTAATTTTGCGTCATTTTCGCAAGGAGTCGTATGGGTGTGTTCAGCGGCATCGAAACGCCACGATCGAAAGAGAGATGAGGGGTAGGACATGGCGTCGAGGTGGTAGTAGCACAGTCAGGGTTGAGTGAGATGCCGAAACACCACTTCGTGCTCCCGACGACGCCATTGAACGCACAAAAACACAAATTGGAGACTTACCCTCGTGAATGGCCGATCATCGTCCGTCATGCGGAGCAGTTTCGAAGAAGTCTGATGCATCATGCGTGGACTCCGCTTCAATCGTCTCTCGTATTCCAACAGGTCTCTGAAGGAATCGTACTCTTTCTCGTTCTCCATCCAGGTTGCGGCGTCCTGCAAGCCAGGGCGGTCCTCGTTGAGTGACTTTATATCAGACTTGGAGTCGTCGCTGAGGGCGGTCTCAGACGAAGTGTTAGACCGTGATGAGACGTTTGAGCGATTGTGGTAAGAACTGGAGTCCGAAGGCGAGACAGGTGCGTGCAGCAATGTCTCGCCTTGGGGAGGCGGATCGCTGGAGATGTTGGGCACAAAGCCACGCAGGCGATGGCGGCCAAAGGAGGCCAGACGGGAGTGAGCCTTGGACTTGCTCGCAGCCGCGGCCTGGTCGGCGCGCTGTGGGGGATCCACGTTGCCGGCTGGGGGGGCGTGCTGGCAGACGGAGCGGATAGCGGAGGGGGGGCCGGTGGTGGCAGCAGTGGTGCAGACTGCTGGAGAGCGGCGGTAGAGGCGGCTGGCGGAGGCAGAAACGGCAGTTGACGGGCGTGGTGGTGGTTAAGAAGACGGCGGGCGAGAGTCGCGGCGCAGAGTAGGGATGTCGGCGGAGCTGCCCGCAGCGAGCGCTGTGCAACGATGTGTCAGGGTAGGCGCATGCGATCGACTCGTGGTGGAATGCGTGGTGAGAGTGCGAGGGGCCGGATTGATGTGATGGGCATACACGGAATGCAGTGTGTGGTCGTGGGTGGGTCGGGGTCGATAGGTATGGAGCAGAGCAGCAGCGTATGAGCAGCGATGCTGGACAGAAGAGCAGCAGCCGGAGGGCTCTTAGACTCTTGCAGCGACGAGCGCACGCTTTGCCAGGGTGCGGCGCGCTACTGGGCACGAGTCCTCTTGCGATCGTCTGCTCTATACTATCCCTGTCGCGGGTGGGTCTGGTGGCGCATCAAGCAGCGCTAAGCCGGCCAGGATGTGGATGCCATGTGCCCGCCGCGAAGTGAATCCTGTCCCAGGTGTTTTGTCACTGTCTCTTGTTGACCAGCCGCCATCCACCCCGTCGCGGTCGTCGTCGTCGTCGGCTGCGGCGGTAGGCCAGGAGTGGCGGTGGTCTGCGGCGGCGGCGGCGGTGATGATAGTGAGAGGGTGCAAATGCTACTGCATCAGAGCGATCAACACACGAACGACCACTCTGATACACGCTCCTCCTCCCCGTGGAAAGACATGTCTTGCCGTAGCAGGCACAACTCGCCCCTTTGTCACTGCCCTACCTGCGTACATCCGACCGGGCATCTTACACACACAGACAGTGTTATTGCCCCCCTACCACTCAGCATTCACTCACTACTTCATTCCTCTCTGCATGCACCCCCGGCGTGCACGACAGCTGCACCTGCGATCGCTTTTTGCAAGAACACACACTCCGCTCCGCCCAACAGACAACAGCGACGTTCCACCAAAGTCTTCTGCACTGTTCGCCAGCATCACCCTCGTTGTCGGGCCACGCTGCCTGCCCGTACGGCATGCATCACCACGCTCTCCGGCATGCGTCTCTCACGTTTCCTTTGTCTCGCTTCGTGCCCTGTCCGTCGCTCGGGCGTCATTGCTGACTGCCGGTTGCACGCAAACGGAACTCCGCGACAGAAGACGCACAGAACGTACACTTCTGCTTTCACCGCATGGATGCCACGCGCGGCCAGCATTCCTCAGGAATCCCCGGTTACTGCACCTTCTGCTGGGGACGGACGTGAATACATCGCACGTATCGATAAGTCTCCTGCGTGCTGACCAAACCGCTCATCGACGCATCGACATCGCGCGGGAAACCGCCCCGTTGACGGTCAATTTCTCCGTCTCGCCGACTGCTACTTTCGTGAGACTTCGACATCTCTTTCCTGTCTTACCCGGCCTGCTGCATCAAACTATTACCACCACGCAACTGATCCATGACTAAATGCCTCTCGTGACGGAGATTGTAGCCGCCTATAAAGTCTGAACCCCGGTTAAATGGTCGACGACTCTCACCGCGACTGCGAATAACCTCGGTGCCGCGTGCGCCTATTGCGAGGAGAGTTTCCTCGATGTAACCTCAGCCCAATTCGGCAATACGAGAGACGCTTAAGGTCATGGTCGTTTTCTTTCTGATCAGGATACGTCAAAGAGAGCCATTGCTCAGATACCTCGACGACTTGCCACAAGACAGTCGTCTCACGCACGAAGACTCGTTCGACAGCGTGTGCTACGCTTAACCCAACACAGTGCAACATCAACGCCGCAAGACCAGGGTCGACTTGGCAGGAATGTGGGTCGGCCAAAGGTCGTTGTGCAGGAGTGCCTTGAAACCTATGGCTCCAGGCTTGGCGAACTCGTGGCAGCCCAGGGCGTCGATGAGCGTCTGTGCGTTGCGGCGTGTCTCTCGCCACGTGGTTTTTCTGGGTTTTCTGCCCATGTGGCAGCGTGGCTTTCTGTTGGTCGTCCCATCTTTGTTTGGTGGGGGTCCCTTTTGGCAGCGGTAAGCCGCGGAGAGGTACATGGCCCAACACCTTCGATCCTGGAGGCATGCTGTTGCTGGCTAAAACAAACATACCCCGACGAGTCTATTCGCCGCTGTAGCCGGGCAGGCGCCTGGATCGACACGCTAGAACTCTCTTCGACCTTCTGCACTACTAAAAGTGTATCAAGTGGAATTGATCCCGCCCTCGCCAAGATAACGAACACTCACTTCTGCATCATTACCCAGACGAAGAACAACGCTTGATCAACACACAATCTAGGTTTGACCGACAACAGATGTCGAGCAGTGCGTCCTTGCTTCGGCGAGCTGCTGCTCACCACGAGAGCGAGTACACCCAAGCTTCCTCTGCGAGCTGCCACGGCGGAGCAAAGCCGCCCCTGTCGCCGCAGGCTCGCAGCATTGCGTGCGTGCAGGCTTCCCCTCTCACACCTGCATGTCGTGCTACTCCATACATGATACCGAGGACAGCCCGTCGACTCACATCGCTGCTTTTGTGCTCTGATTCGCTGCGCCTCGACATGGTGACTGGACGGGAGGGCGGTCGCTTGCCATTCTGCGTGCTGCGGGAGAACAGATCCCTACGGCCTCGTGTTTGAAATTGAAGCTGCACCGTCCCGCTTTCGGCAAGTTGCCTAACGCGTTTCAAGGCATCACGACAGGACAGCAGCACCGAGAACGCGGTTTCGTCCGTTCAACCTGTGGTCACAGCATAACTCGAGCGTGCGAGCAACTCCGGCATTTCACGGCGTACGACCGCTTGAACTCAGCAAGAGCCATGCTCCTGTCCGTTCGGAGAATTTCTCTCATGCCGCTGTTGTGATGGGCTACACACAAACCACCAGGCGTTCTTGCGGCTCGGAGATTGAGTCGTGCCCCAAAAATAAAAGCGGTCGTGGCGTTGCGGATTCTTGAATCCAGCCTTCCTCCCGGGCACACGTCGCTTGCTGGCCACAAGTCGACGCATCGCTGTCGAAGCAGTGCACTGCTGCCCGGTTCTGCCCTCATCTCACACCTCGCGTGGCCTTTGGGTGTGGCGACTGTCAGCAGCTATGACGACGCTGATGAGTCCACGCGAATAATGGCTTCGCAGCGGACTCCCAGCAGGCATCGTAATCACCTGGCATCATCGGTCGGAGAAAGAGACGGGGCTAGCGCGCGCGATTGGAGAAGGCCATGCTTACCACGTGGCAAGCGACAACGCTATTTTTGACGGCAGAATTACGCCTCGCCGCCTTATCTGCGAAAACCAACCGATCTTGGCCCTTTTAGAGATGTCGTATTGTCTGCACTGGGCAACAATATCGGGCCTTTCTAGGGCTCGTCTGTGCCCCGTCTGCCATCATCTCACACCGATCGTTGCGAGTGCCGAGCGAGGCAGCTATAGAGGCTTGGTGGCTGGGCCGTCGGCTTCAGGACCTTGTTCACACGTGGCCGCCGTGTTGCCAGGCATGGAGCCATGGACGCCATCGTACAGCCATCTTTTTCGGTTTTGGAGGCGTCTGCCGTCGGTCTCGAACGATTACACCCGGCCGTCTTCTGGAGGCAAGCCGTCACGTTTCGAGTCCACGCCGTGTTCTACCGTTCAGAACATTACAACAATCAGGTCTAGGTTGCCGACGGCGATAGATCTCTTGCCTCGTCTGCTTGGACGCTGCAACCGAGCCGCAACTACCACTCAACGACATGCCATCAATATGTTACGATATATTCAAGCATCAAGCATGGTCTGTATAAGTACTTGGCATCAGCAGTGGAGCCGTCCGGTTCGTGGCGATGGGCCGTGTGTCACTCTAGTGGTGTGAATGCAGGCATTGCGTTTCAGCACTGTACGCGATGTGGATTTCGATATCGCGGTAGGAGAAGAAGCGAGAAAACTGGGAGATTCGGCCACGGCGGCGGCCCGGCGTATCATCGTCAAATGACCAGAACTACACAAATGACTCTCCGCAAGCGAGTCGCGACACCCACATTTCGACAATTCGATCATCGGCAGTTGGACCTCACATTAAAAGGTGGATTTACTCGAAGTTCTCGCAGGAAAACCTATCGCGGGAACCACGGCATACGGAAATGCCCTCTCTGGCCACCACAAGCATTCATCATTGCTCAGCCGAGACGACTGTACCGTCTTGGACGCTGACATCGTCCATCAAGAGTCGCCATCTCTGATCTGCGAAGATCCCTCCCTTCTCTTCCCTAGCGGCTGCACGCGGAATTTCACGCCTCTGCATGTTTCTCCTCGCTTCACATGGCCGACGATCAATCTCAAAGTAGCAGAGCACTGTGAGCTCGCTACCGACAAGCTTTGTTGTTCCTTCGGCCCTCGACTCGAATTTGAACCTTTCGTGTTTTGCTGAGGCGCCCCACCTTCGTGCGTTCTCCTCTATACTACGTCTCCACATCGGACTACTCTTGATTGCTCTGAAGAACTGGTAGCTGCATGGCCAAGATGACACCTGCAGCTGATCTTCTGCGAGTTTGACTACCTGCTATCGCCGACGTCGATGAGAAGATAATAATCGAGTGTGGAGTTCGAGCTGTCAATCAGCGGTCAGTCCCCACTATCTAGTCGGTCGAAGGTACTCGCTTGAAGAACGGATGCTTTGATTCTCAATCGCCCTCGCTCCGAGTGTGACTGTGAAGACTGCGGCTTAATTGGCTGGCCTTCCCCGCGCCAAACTACATCCTCTCAGGCACAGCTCACTCTCTCCACAAAATGCTTTGAAGTCTCCTTCTTACGAATGGTCCGTCCCTCAACGAAGAGATCGGCAACTCAAAACTCCACCCAAATCCTCCTCATGCAAATTCGCGGCAAGGGCTTGCGATGCCAAGACAAAGCTGACTATAGGAAACATGCTACCGCGCCAAATCGCATGTTCGAAACTTGCTTTTTGGGCGCTGGTGCTTGTAATATCACGATGCACACTGCGGCATCTCCGATGCTTTCGCTTCATTTTCGAGCTTGGGTCGACGCGCACATTCATACTACGTTGATGATACGGGAGTCGTATGCCTCGGATCTTCGAGACTCTGAAGGATCAGGGAACAAACGGAGAAGACGCCTTGTGCGGATTCGAGTTACACCATATTTCACTCCTCCAATGGCCAGGGGTACGGACCTGGCGACGTACTTTGGCTGGCAGGACCTTCTCAAACGCCACCGGATGTTGAGGTCCACTCATTCAAGCGATGAGGAAGCGTTCCATCCTTCACTTCCTTCCGGTCCAAAATTTCGTCCGAAGACTATGATTCGGAATTCTTTTACATGCTTCAATCGGCACATCTCAAGTCTTTCTCGACGAGTACTCAGTTCTTCTGATAAAATCAGATCTCATCAGGCTCCGGGAGAGACGTCGTTCGGACCTCCATGTCGTTTGATGCTGACAGTCCCTTAGCCACGGGAAGCCTCGTACCTATACGACTTCGAATTTGACTACAAATGTACGAGACTCAGCCGCATTGGGATCGACAAGTAAGCACAACAAAGGTTCTCACCTGACTGAAAACACAGATTGCGGTACAGCTTACCCGATTCGGAGGATCTGCCGCGCATAGTGAAGTCCTTATGGTGAGAAGGAAGTAACTGATCTCGATGCTTGTTGACCGTCTCTTAGACGGATGGGTGCTTAATGCGGTATGTCGCCGTGTTTTGATATTGTTCCTTCACCGAAGTTTGCGAAAGGTGTCGTTTTGCGAAAGCGGTCGTTTTGAAGGATTGGGATTCTTCGGGCTGGACGATCCGGTTCTATTGTTACGACGTTATTTCGCTCTTTAGGCCTCCCGTCACTACTTCGTGAAGGAGCAGTTCGCTGGCGCTTCCTAGGGTGACGTACTCGACTACTCTGGAATCGAGATGAGTTTACTCAACCTATACGAAATCGATCACAGCAGGGTTTGATGTAACAGAGCATCGTGGGGGCTTCGATCGCAGTTCCGACGTCTGACCTCCTCGGAGGAATGAACGAAACGCAGTTGCCTCCTGGGGCTGCGTGTCTTGAGTTCTGTGGGAGTAGCCCGAGATAGGGTGTAGAAACTGACGACTTAAATCCAAAGCTTCCACGTTCGTTCTGACCTCCTTGGAGGCATGAGTGAAAGATCCTCACCTTGGAAGGTATGTACCGAGTACTTCAGGAGGAGATCAAGATGGGGCTTTCGAGATGACGACTTCGCTCCAACTCCTTCACGTTATGGCCTCGTCGAAGGAATTGGAAGAACACTGGCCTTCTCCGCGAAGACCTCGATTGCAGGTAGTCGTTCCTCGTCCTGACGTTCCTGGAGAAATATGTAACACTCCTCCGGCTGAGAAGTTCGAGCTCCTGGAGCACATCGAGATGGGAATGTGGATACTCACAATCTCATCCCAATCTCGATGCTGCTGAGAACTTACTCTTGACTTCAAGGTAACTCGTGACAGACTCGCCAGGCTTTAGCAGTCTAATCCTCCTCAATACACTCCCGGATGTTTTGCAAACGAAGATCGAGTTGCCAGCGTTGCCTCGAAAGGGCCATGCAAGAACCATAGTTGCCGGCTGCCGGCAAGGCCTCCGACGAAGCATCGTCACAGCAGACTAATGTTCCAGGGCACGAACGAAGTGTTGCAAAAGGCTCGCTTTGTGCTCAGGGACAGCGTCTGCAGGAGCCGGAGCTGTTACGAATAGAGGTATAGATTCGATCTGGTGGCTTAATGTTAATCTCACTTCACAATGTCGAATCGGGGTCCATGGACAAACGGCTTCTTTCGAACACATTTAAGTGCAAAGAAGCATTTTCCAGTGTTGGCTTTTCCCCGAGCAAAAGAGCGATTGGAGTTGTAGTTCTGCTCAGCCGCTATCCAACCGGCCGTGCTCCACGGAGCTGCCTTGTCGAAGGATTCAAAAGCTCGCGTCACCGAAGAGCCAACGTTCAACTCTCTGAAACCAACAACGCACGATGTCACGGTAGCGGAGCCACGCGCTCCTAAGTCAAATTCAGTCCCCAATTCATGTTGACCCCCGAGGGTTCGGCTAACCAGCCGAGGGCCCTTGTTTTCTTCTCGGGCTCTCGTGCGAAGAGTTGGGCTAGCACGTCCTCTGTGAGGTCGGCGTCCTCCTGTGCGGACACCTCTGTGCGGACATCGTCACCGACGCACGCTTCGACCAGTCCAACGCGCCACCAATGGGTCGAAGCAAATAACCTGTCAGCCTTACCAGGCACGAACAGTCGGCGGCTGGCATTCCGACGCTCGTGCCTGACGCCAAAAGGCACACAACCACGAAAGTGTCGTGCGACAACTTGCCCTTCCGTCATCCAAGACGCATACGCTTTCCGTTTGAGAACACCTCCGACAGTTGTGCGATTAAAGGCCTGCGTGGATCTTGCCACACCGGGAACGGACGTTCTTTCTTTTAAGTAGGATGGCCGCTTGTCAGCCTCTTTGTTCTGACCATCCCACTCGATCGAGGATTGATTCCGTCCTTTTGTATCCACTTTCTTGCCGATCTTTGTTTCTGATCGTCGTGCTGGGGTGCATGAAGGATCAACAAACACCGTCAGACTCGACTTCTGTTACACTCATTACATCAGCTTAAGAGCGATTCAAGTACGAAAAGACCGGCTGCTACACATCCACACAAGCAGAGAAACGGAACCATGATGACCTCAATCTTCAATCTCCCACCGGAGCTCCGTCTCCAAATCTTCCAAGACGTCCTCTCCTCCTTCTCCCTCGACCTCACCTCAGAAGAAACCTACCTCAACGCCTCCTCCAAAGCCGGCCATGGCATCGAACCTCCCCTCCTCCAGACTTCCCAACAACTCCGCTCCGAAGCGATGAAAACATACTACCGGCGCCTCGTCTCCATCAGCGAGCAGATCAACAAGCAACATTCCGCAGCACACGAGAAATTTGTTAAGCTTTTGGTTAGGCATCCGGTGAATGCTATGGAGGCCTGTGCGGTGGCGAGGGAGCTCGATGAGGTGCATGAGCTCTATCAGAGGACGAAGGAGATCGTGTTGGCGGAGTTGAGGAAGATTGGACGGGAGGGGTTTCCGGTGGAGAAGTGGTGTGAGAGGGATGGGGAGGTGGCCAGTGCGGCTTTTTGGACGATGGCGGCGCAGATGGGGAGTTCGGTTTTGTTGGGGGGTGAGCAGGATTTTGCTTGTTAATGTTGGTTGTTTGTTACTGGTGCGAGGGCATTTTGATCTTAGCGTTTGCATGTGATTGCATGGACTGGCGTCAGGGGAATTTATATGTGACAAGCTTAAAATTTTATCGACGTCAAATCGCCTGAAACTTCAACACCAGACTTCAGCCTTGAAATCTACTCCAAATCTTGATCTGCGTCTCCCCGCGAGTGCTCATCAATCACACGGTACGTCTCAGCATGCAGTATCATCTCGAGCCTATTCACTGATATCGGGCGTGTGCAGTTGCCGACGGTCTTATGGACACCAAGCACAACCTCGAGGCTACTTCGGCTGCCGGTCTGCCAGCATCTCGAGATCCGATCATTCCATCTCCAGTCGCCCAACCGCCCCCCGCCGATTTTCCGATCACTCCCTCTCCTGTCTCTCAGCAGGGCGCGAAGGACAAGACCAAGTGCTACATCCTCGAGATTTCACCCGAACTGCGCCTGCAAATCTATGAATTTACTTTCGTCTCCGCCTACGCGACCTTCGACTCCTTCAAGCACAGCATCAATATGGCGGGCCGCACGCAGCCACTTTTCCGCTCATGCCGTTTGATTAGAAACGAGACCATGGGCGATTACCACCAGCGCCTTGCCAATCTCGAACAAAGATTGCACGAACGCATCTCTGTATACAAGAAGGAGCACAGACAGTGGAATACGTGCTTGTGGCCTTTTGAGTATCTCCAATGGGACATGAAGCAGCAGTGGTTCCAGTTCGCCGTCAAGTTGGAGAGATGGAGAGTGGCATCAGAAGGATATCCGGTAGCCAAGTGGGTCGAGATGGTGAAGATGAAGATCGAGGTAGGCCGCTTTGGGAAGGAATCGACGTGAGTGGAGTTCTGGGTCGTGAAGCATGGTTATTACCGTCATCAAGAAGTGGTATTGAACACCGTTTGCCAGCGTCGTAGGGCAGGATGCTACCGCACCGTTGAACTGCGTGCGGTGTCTCTCTCAGTAGGTCGGCATTGCTATAAGCTTTTTGACTGCGGGAGCAATACGGTATTCGAAGGATATCCATGGGATACTACACGTCGTGGCAGACGTTGTAAGGACTCCATAGACTCTGGAACATGTCCAGCGAGCGATGCATCCAAGAGATAAGGCTCACAAGTTTCCACGGTTGCCTCCAGAACATCAAATGCCCTTGGAAATATCACATCAGCTCCGCCTACAAGATGCAATAAGTCCATGTCGGTAGGTTTGCTCCAAGCAACCTGTCGTGGATCTCACTCACCTCCCACCTCAATAGCTCGTCCTGGCCCTCGCCCTCAGCTTCGCTCCATATTTCCACAACACCGCAAACGCCGGGATCGTAAGTCCCACCACTACTCCCGACACCAGCGTATTACCCCAACCATATCCCAACTTCTCATACATATATGGGGCAAACAGCGGGAAACCGAATGCTGCTAAGCTCCTCAAAACCTGGCTCGCCGCTGTTGCAGAGCTCGTGTGGTCTGGGTAGCAGTCGATCACATACCCTTGCAATGGCTGACCCGCCATCTGTGACGCAAAAGCGTACAGGAAGACGCCGATATCGACGACGATCCAGTGGACGCGGTATTCCGCGGACCAGCCGTAGATTAGGAGACCGATAGGGACGAGGAGTGTAGAAGGTAGCAGCAGTGGAAGGTGAAATTCAGAGGCGATGCTTCCGTTGGCTCGGGTTTTCAGTCTTGCGAAGATCTTGTCCATTACACGACCACCGATTTGAGAGCCTGCAATCTCTCCTGCCGCGACAGCGATGTAGTGAAGACCGGAAATGTCGACTCGTTGATCGTATCGTGTCACCCAGAGATCTGAGAAGGTGGCGAGGACGAGGTAGAGGATGCCGTAGGAGAGAGCTTCAAGGCAGGCGCAGAGTTGGATGATCGGGTGGAGAAGGAGGAGGCGAAGCGGACGGGAGAGACTGCGAGTTATGATGCGGAGGAGGGAATGGTGATTGTCGAGTAGTTCGGCGGAGGTGTGATGGCGAGCATCACCTGTCTCTTTGCGTTTCTTCGAAGCACGGCGGCGGAGGATGAGCTCCGGGTAGGTCTCATGGAAGGCAAAGATGGAGGCCAGGATCATGGCTGCTTGGAAGATAGACGTACTCCAGAACATCCATCTCCATGTGGTACGGTCGGCCATGAGGCCTCCTATAATTGGACCTGATCCTCGTCAGTATCGCCTTCGCCTGCCGGTATTCAGTACATCTCACCAACAGCAGCTCCCAAGAGTGGGATCAACAAGTATACCCCCAACGTCGTCCCTCGCTGCTCAGGCCTCCATACGTCGCCCAACACACCCCCAGCCAATGCATAGATTGCACTCGCCCCAAAGCCAGCCAGAAACCTCGCGGCAATCAAGACTCCCTTGGTCTTCGCAAACCCACACACTATATTCCAGATAAGAAACCACATATTCGAAGCATGCAGTATCGGCTTCCTGCCCCAGACTTCAGATAGGGGTCCGATGAGGAGCGGTCCGAAGGCTGTAGCGAGGAGGTAGATGGAGAGTGCCATGACGGATTCTGCGCTGTTCATGTGAAGATCGGAGGCGATTGTGGTGATAGCAGGAGCCATGATCGTAGAAACCATGATGCGGTTGAAGCCAGTAGCTGAAAGGACGTCAGTCACTGTCCATTTCTTGTTAGCTGACCAGTCTTTGGGGCTATCGATTGATCAGTATGGGTTCGGACAAGGGGGTTCTGCTGGCCGATACTTCTCAGCGTCGAATGGTAGTTCGAAGGTGATGAGGTATGGATCGTCTCTCTTCGTAGGCGAATATGTGGCATTTGGAATTGTGGCTAGTTCGATAACATTTTTAGTAGTTTCAGTTGCTTGAGCTGTAGCCGAAATAGACGAATTCTTGGGCGGAACGACCATAGTTAGGCAGCGTGCTGTGGTAGAAGCTTGGAGAACAGATTGAGACGTAGCAGAGGAAGCAGTCGTATTCTTATCAGATCATCGGATGGCGCCCTTCACGCAAAATCATTCCGTTCTTTCGAATGCACTCAGCCGTTTTTCGTACGATTGATGCTGCAGGCCGGAATGAAATCGGAATCGGAATGCCTCAGAGTAGAGAGGAGGGGTGGGGCAAGCCGAGCATATCGGATGAGCCGATTGTAGTATGCTTGAAATCTTTCGGCTGTGGCGTTCTCGAGATGAGAAGACAGCGCTGGTGTTGTTGGCGAGGTTGCAGGTTGAAGAAGGGTACATTGGACGTGAGATCGAGTTCGATGAGGAAGGCGATAGCGTAGAGTTCCCACATCTCCCTCCTTTCTTCGACTCTATGTTCTTCTTACCACGCAGCAACCCCATTACACCCAAATCTGGCAGATGTGGTCGAGATCCTGGCCAAAAGACGATACGAATGGACCTGTAATCACGATGGAGCCAGCGACAGGCGGCCCTAAGTTTCGGATTTGGAAAACGAATCCGCCTGCACTCACCGCGCAAGACACAATATAAAGAAGAGTTGGCAACACACCCGGGCGTTATAAAACAATCAAATGTCATCTTCGACAGAGGAAAGATGTTGCACGGCTTCCCCTGCTACTCAGTCTGCACTTCAGCAGCTGACCAAGTGGGGCAGCTCTCTCCGACCTTCCTCACTGGTCAGAAGGGGAGCATGAAGTGAATCGGAACTAGGAGGTATATGCTTCAACACTGCTCGCGCGGTCACATTACCCGCGGACTTCGCGGGAAAGTACTCAATGCGAATCGATGTAGCAGGTTACGCCGCATGAAGCCTCTCTCACGGCGACGGCAAGTGACGGCTTCAGCCGACCTCACCTCCCGTTTCACTACGTTACCACTCCGCTTCGACGAACCGCATCGCTGCAATGGTCGTCATGCAGCTCATCCCCATATTCCCGGACCCCATGGGGAAGACGTGTGGCGCCTGACGGCTCCCGCTTGGCCGTCTTGGTGCGCATCTTTAATGGAAACTACACCCGTTCTTGCCAAGTATCGCTGCGTGGCTGGGTCACCACAGCATGCGGCGAGATCTTTGAACCATATGTGAAGTTCGAGCTTAAATAGAACGTCTCTGGTCGCACGTTCTCATTCCGACTCACTTCTAGCAAACCTTGAACTCCACCACACACCTACTCAACCTCCCCTTTCCCACCACTCCTCTTGGCACAGCCGGGTGAGGGCTCAAAGCACCCATAATTCCGAGTCTTACGAAGGCTGAAAGTCTCGAAAGACATCATTGCTTTTCCTCGGACTTCGCAAGCATGGCTGCAACTTGGGACGACAAGCAGAAGCAGACATGGGCTGCCGACGAACGCATCGAAGAAGCGGACCTCAAAGCTGGGATACCTGCGGATGTCACAGAGCTCTCAGCCATTGAAGCAACGGCAGCGTCAACAGCGGCATGGCTGATATCGATTACTGTCTCATTGGGAGGCTTTCTCTTCGGTACTCACTTATATTACCACATGCACTCAAATCACAAAAAGCTAATTAGATATGTTCTCCAGGATACGACACAGGCTACATTTCCTCTGTTCTCGTCAGCATTGGCGACGCCCTTGGCCATGCTCTCTCTTCCAGCGAAGAAGAACTCGTCACATCTCTTACATCCGGCGGCGCTCTTGTCGGAGCTGTATCCGCAGGTCTCGCTGCAGACAAATATGGGAGAAAAGCACCTATCTGGGCTGCATGTCTGGTCTTTGTCATCGGAACAGTCCTACAAACAGCCGCCTACTCTGTCGCTCAGTTCGCAGTAGGCCGATTCGTTGTTGGCTTGGGAGTTGGATCAGCTGCCATGGTCGTCCCTCTGTACATCGGAGAGCTTGCGCCAGCAAAATACCGCGGACGGATGATCGCTTTCAACAACATGAGTGTAACCTTCGGTCAGCTCATTGCTTCCTCCATCGGTGCTGGACTCGCACAAGTTCCCAATGACGGCTGGAGAGGCACTGTCGGAGTTGGCGCAGTACCTGCCATCGCTCTCTCCATCATGCTGCTGTGGTGCCCGGAGTCCCCTCGTCAACTTGTAGCTCACGGAAGAGTCGAGCAAGCCGTGATGGTGCTCATTCGCCTCTACCCGACATCGACTTCCGTACAGAGAATGGCCAAGATCCGCTCCATCGAGATGTCAATTGAAGGGGCCACATCCAGCATCGAGCCGGAAGCACTCTGGAGCTCCTTCAAACGCATCTTTAGCACTCCTCCGACCGGCCGCGCTGTCTTCGTTGCTTGCATCACGATGGCGATCTCTCAACTTGGAGGCTTCAACACTCTCATGTACTACAGCGCCCGTCTATTCGCCATCGTTGGATTCGAGAACGCCGCTGCCGTCGCTATCGTTGTATCCGGTACCAACTTTGTCTTCTCGATCGTGAACCTTCTGCTCGTGGACAGGTTCGGCCGTCGCCAACTGCTCACAGTCACCGTCCTCGGTATGAGCATCTGCATGCTCGTCGCTTCGGTGTCGTTCAGCTACATCCCTATCGATCTCAAGACACTCGAAGTACAAACCGACAACACAGGCTGGGCCGGCACACTCGTCCTCGTCACCATCATCGTCTACGTCGGTTTCTACTCCTCCGGCGTCGCCACAATCGCCTGGATCGGCACCGAGCTCATCCCGCTCGAAGTCCGCGCTTTAGGGACGATGCTGAACACCATCACTTGCTGGTCCACCAACATCATCATCTCGTCAACATTTCTGAGTATGATGAAAGGTATCACGCCCTCAGGAGCTTTCGGTTTCTACTGTGGGATTTGCTTTTTCGGATGGCTGTTTGTCGTCTTTTGCTATCCGGATGTGAAGGGCATGCCGTTGGAGATGATCAGAGAGGTGTTTGAGCATGGTTTCGGGTTGAAATATAGTAAGCAGTGGCAGAGGGATAATAAGGGGGTGGCGAAGGTTGCTGCACAGACGTTTGGGCATTGATACTGAGCTCCGTATATGATTTGAAGCTTTTATTCAACTGAGAGTTCTCATACATTCGCCCATTTGAGATCAGCATAGTCAGAAATGACATACAGCTTTCTTCTTCGGTCCGGCCGCGGCCCAGACGCCCGTAGAGTTGTTGCAAAAGCCGAAGCCATGGCCATGAAGTACGAGAGGATCGCCGAATCGGTGTTGAGGGTGCAGGAAACAGTCGATGGGCTTCTTAATTTGGATCACGAGGACAACGATGTTCTGAGGCTGACAAGACAGTGTCAGACCGAGGCGAAAGAGTTACTAGCGGCTATTGAGAAGCTGAACCTGAGTTCAGCTGCCAATGGGTGGTCTCGCATTCGAGAAGGCACTCAGAAAGCGGTTCGATATAATATTAGCAAGTCGAAGATTGACCAGCGGCATCGAGGCTCCAAGAGCTCAATGGGTTGTTGAAAACCGCTATCTTGAATTCCGCAAGGAAGTACCAAAAGCTGAATAGCTTTTTGGACGACTTGAGGTTTCAAGATATGCAGCTGTGACGAGAGTCGATACCGCAAGCATGGCGAGGCACTTACGAGTGGGGTTTGAACGAGAATAAATTCGGAATCAAGCCGTGGCTGCGGGACAGAGGAGGATCAATTTTTGTTTTGGATCAATGGAAACCAAGTTCAGGAAAGTCAACTCTCGTGAAATTCCTCGGAGGTCACAGCGATCCTTCCCACCTGTTGCGGCAGTGGAGTGCGGAATCCCGGCTGATTCTTGCATACCTCTACTTCTGGTATTCTGGCTCATCAATTCAGCGACGCACCGAAGGTTTACTTCGAAGTACAATATTCCAGCTCATGTTCTGTTGTTCAGGTGGTGAACGTAGCCGAGTGCGCATAGCAAAAGTGATTATTGTTATTGTTGTATATATTATTGTCTACAAGTACACATGCAAAGAGAAGAGCAGGTGTACGTCAGCATTGCAGCATTGTAGCAAAGCGGCAGTGGCACCCATATGAGTATGCTCCTGATAGAAGGAGCATCCCCAAATCACAACACACCCCCTTGTCACAGACGCTGTAGCTCCATGGTTTCCAGCTTCCGCAAATCAACCATTGTTGTCAACAATGTCGTTGCAGTCAACAATGCCAAAGAGCTGCTTAAAAGTAGCATGCTTGAGACGATTAAGCGGCTTGGTAAGGCCATCGGCGGCCTGATGCTCAGTCGGAATCTTGAGGACAATGATTGCACCACGGTTCACCTCTTGGCGAATGTAGTGGAAGCGTACGTCCATGTGTTTAGTGCGAGAGTCTGCACCAGGAGGCTTGCGAAGGAGGTCGATAGCTGGTTGGTTGTCTTCATGGATCACAATGTCTTTCAAGTTTGATGGCTGAGAGCCAACAGTGCCATTCAGTGAGGTCATGAAGACGTAGTGCATACGCTTCACCATGTTGATGCTCCTGTTCTTTTGACCAAGGCTTGTCTTTCCCTGATCAATGTTGTTCTGAGCCTTGTTAGACAGATGTCTCTCGCGGACACTGCGGCGAGGTGTTGATTCTGGTCTAGGCTCTGGCTCAGTTGTCTGCGCTGGTTGCGCAACCACAGCGGTGTCAGAATTGGTATCAGAAGATGTGGAAGATGGAGCATAGTGATTGCCAAGTTCCGGTATACCAGAATCGATAGAATCGATGTTTTCCATGGACGACGGCGGCAATACCAGTGGCTCTTCATCGTCAGTGTTGCGCTCACCCCCTGAAGAGACAGAGTGGTAGAGCGGCTGGTCGATCATGATGTAGTCGTCATCTTCATTGTCTTNACATGCGAGTAATGTAGGCATCTTGAAGGATCCAGACTTTACGCTGTGTGCGGTTGCGGACAATCCTACAACCAAGGAACCATGCCACATCTCCAAGCTCTTTCAAACGGAATCTCTTGCCAAGCAGTGCAGCAAGTCTCTCCACGGTAGCAATGGTCTTTGCAAGTATCAGAAGGTCGTCCACGTAGATGAGAATGAATGAGCCAGATGTACGGTCCATGAATAGGCAGGGATCGCTCTGTACCGGCTCAAGGCCAACTGACCGTAGAAAGGCAGTGAGCTCCTCATACCACAGGAGCGGTGATTGTTTCAAGCCGTAGAGCGCTCGGAGTAGAAAGCAAACCAGCTGAGTGCCGTCCTCAGCGTATTTCTCAAAACCATGTGGCATCTCAACGTAGATCTTGTATTTCTTGATCAAGGCATTCAGGAAAGCCGTAACCAGGTCAAATTGCTTGCACTCCAGGTCGAGATTTGCAGCGAGAGCAAGCATGATCTTCACTGTTGCTGGCTTTGTTACTGAAGCGTAGGTGTCCTCATAATCCAATCCATAGCGTTGGGTGTAGCCACAAGCAACCCAGCGAGCCTTAAATCGCACTGCATGGCCATTGGCATCGGCCTTCACACTGTATACCCATCGGCCCTTAATAATATTGGCATCTTGCGGTACCTGCAGCAGGTGAACCAGCTGCCAGGTGTTGTTGATGTCCAGGCTCTCAATTTCGGATTTCATAGCGGCAAGCCAGTAATCGGATTGAGGAGATGCCATTGCCTCAGCAAATGAGTTTGGGATCACAATGTCTTTCAAGTTTGATGGCTGAGAGCCAACAGTGCCATTCAGTGAGGTCATGAAGACGTAGTGCATACGCTTCACCATGTTGATGCTCCTGTTCTTTTGACCAAGGCTTGTCTTTCCCTGATCAATGTTGTTCTGAGCCTTGTTAGACAGATGTCTCTCGCGGACACTGCGGCGAGGTGTTGATTCTGGTCTAGGCTCTAGCTCAGTTGTCTGCGCTGGTTGCGCAACCACAGCGGTGTCAGAATTGGTATTAGAAGATGTGGAAGATGGAGCATAGTGATTGCCAAGTTCCGGTATACCAGAATCGATAGAATCGATGTTTTCCATGGACGACGGCGGCAATACCAGTGGCTCTTCATCGTCAGTGTTGCGCTCACCCCCTGAAGAGACAGAGTGGTAGAGCGGCTGGTCGATCATGATGTAGTCGTCATCTTCATTGTCTTCATTGTCGGCAGCAGTGTCAAAGCGTGTCTCGTCAAAGGTAACATTGCTTGTACGCACAACCTTGTTGCGTGTAGGCACGTAGACATAGAAGATGTTGTGAGTGCCTCGCTCATAGCCAACAAGCTTCCCAATCTCGCAGCGGGTTGTGAACTTGTCACCGCGAGGTTTTGATTCGTCATAGATGTAGGCCCTGCAGCCATAAGCTCGCAGATGGCCAAGATGGACAGGTCCGGTGAATTCCGGACCAAGCTCTGCAAGCATTTGAACAGGAGAGCTATAGTCAAGGGCTGGTGATGGCGTAAGGTTGAGTAACATAACGGCAGTCTTGACTGCCTCTGGCCAAAGGTGCTGAGGCACCCTGCCAGCAATCATTATTGTGCGAGCAGTCTTCTCAACGATGTAGTTTGAAACCTCTGCTCGACCATTCTGCGCCGAATTGTGTGCTGTTGAAGGAAGGAGAGCAATACCGTGAGACTTGCAGTATGCCTTGACTTCAGCAAATTCGCCACCGTTATCAAGTCTCAAGCGTTTGATGCAGCGGCCAGTCTGGTTCTCAATGTGGACAAGTAGCTTAACAAGCTCAGGTCCTGCAAAACTTTTGTGTCGATGCGGAATTGCATGACGGTAGAGACTCTTGCCATCAGTAGCAATTGTCAACCAATTGACGCCACCAGTTCCGTCAAGCTTGCTTTGAACGACGTCAACGCTGATCTCGTCGTAGACGTGTTTTGGTCGGGGTACTGGCACACGTGAGTGCTTCCGCTTGAATTTGCCTTGCTTGCATGCATCACAAGGGCCAGAGTTGCGGTCTCCAGTAATTGACACCCCCTCACTGGTGGCAGCGAGAGAAGTAAGTGCTTGGTCTGAAATATGGCCAAGCCGAGCATGCCATACAGCAGTGGTTGTAGCTGAGGATGGAATGGCCCGAGAGTTGACAAGAACACGTTTGTTTGATGAGCCAGCAAGGCCGTCGATCCGTGCCTGTCGAGANACATGCGAGTAATGTAGGCATCTTGAAGGATCCAGACTTTACGCTGTGTGCGGTTGCGGACAATCCTACAACCAAGGAACCATGCCACATCTCCAAGCTCTTTCAAACGGAATCTCTTGCCAAGCAGTGCAGCAAGTCTCTCCACGGTAGCAATGGTCTTTGCAAGTATCAGAAGGTCGTCCACGTAGATGAGAATGAATGAGCCAGATGTACGGTCCATGAATAGGCAGGGATCGCTCTGTACCGGCTCAAGGCCAACTGACCGTAGAAAGGCAGTGAGCTCCTCATACCACAGGAGCGGTGATTGTTTCAAGCCGTAGAGCGCTCGGAGTAGAAAGCAAACCAGCTGAGTGCCGTCCTCAGCGTATTTCTCAAAACCATGTGGCATCTCAACGTAGATCTTGTATTTCTTGATCAAGGCATTCAGGAAAGCCGTAACCAGGTCAAATTGCTTGCACTCCAGGTCGAGATTTGCAGCGAGAGCAAGCATGATCTTCACTGTTGCTGGCTTTGTTACTGAAGCGTAGGTGTCCTCATAATCCAATCCATAGCGTTGGGTGTAGCCACAAGCAACCCAGCGAGCCTTAAATCGCACTGCATGGCCATTGGCATCGGCCTTCACACTGTATACCCATCGGCCCTTAATAATATTGGCATCTTGCGGTACCTGCAGCAGGTGAACCAGCTGCCAGGTGTTGTTGATGTCCAGGCTCTCAATTTCGGATTTCATAGCGGCAAGCCAGTAATCGGATTGAGGAGATGCCATTGCCTCAGCAAATGAGTTTGGGATCACAATGTCTTTCAAGTTTGATGGCTGAGAGCCAACAGTGCCATTCAGTGAGGTCATGAAGACGTAGTGCATACGCTTCACCATGTTGATGCTCCTGTTCTTTTGACCAAGGCTTGTCTTTCCCTGATCAATGTTGTTCTGAGCCTTGTTAGACAGATGTCTCTCGCGGACACTGCGGCGAGGTGTTGATTCTGGTCTAGGCTCTGGCTCAGTTGTCTGCGCTGGTTGCGCAACCACAGCGGTGTCAGAATTGGTATCAGAAGATGTGGAAGATGGAGCATAGTGATTGCCAAGTTCCGGTATATCAGAATCGATAGAATCGATGTTTTCCATGGACGACGGCGGCAATACCAGTGGCTCTTCATCGTCAGTGTTGCGCTCACCCCCTGAAGAGACAGAGTGGTAGAGCGGCTGGTCGATCATGATGTAGTCGTCATCTTCATTGTCTTCATTGTCGGCAGCAGTGTCAAAGCGTGTCTCGTCAAAGGTAACATTGCTTGTACGCACAACCTTGTTGCGTGTAGGCACGTAGACATAGAAGATGTTGTGAGTGCCTCGCTCATAGCCAACAAGCTTCCCAATCTCGCAGCGGGTTGTGAACTTGTCACCGCGAGGTTTTGATTCGTCATAGATGTAGGCCCTGCAGCCATAAGCTCGCAGATGGCCAAGATGGACAGGTCCGGTGAATTCCGGACCAAGCTCTGCAAGCATTTGAACAGGAGAGCTATAGTCAAGGGCTGGTGATGGCGTAAGGTTGAGTAACATAACGGCAGTCTTGACTGCCTCTGGCCAAAGGTGCTGAGGCACCCTGCCAGCAATCATTATTGTGCGAGCAGTCTTCTCAACGATGTAGTTTGAAACCTCTGCTCGACCATTCTGCGCCGAATTGTGTGCTGTTGAAGGAAGGAGAGCAATACCGTGAGACTTGCAGTATGCCTTGACTTCAGCAAATTCGCCACCGTTATCAAGTCTCAAGCGTTTGATGCAGCGGCCAGTCTGGTTCTCAATGTGGACAAGTAGCTTAACAAGCTCAGGTCCTGCAAAACTTTTGTGTCGATGCGGAATTGCATGACGGTAGAGACTCTTGCCATCAGTAGCAATTGTCAACCAATTGACGCCACCAGTTCCGTCAAGCTTGCTTTGAACGACGTCAACGCTGATCTCGTCGTAGACGTGTTTTGGTCGGGGTACTGGCACACGTGAGTGCTTCCGCTTGAATTTGCCTTGCTTGCATGCATCACAAGGGCCAGAGTTGCGGTCTCCAGTAATTGACACCCCCTCACTGGTGGCAGCGAGAGAAGTAAGTGCTTGGTCTGAAATATGGCCAAGCCGAGCATGCCATACAGCAGTGGTTGTAGCTGAGGATGGAATGGCCCGAGAGTTGACAAGAACACGTTTGTTTGATGAGCCAGCAAGGCCGTCGATCCGTGCCTGTCGAGAANGCTCCAACATGCGAGTAATGTAGGCATCTTGAAGGATCCAGACTTTACGCTGTGTGCGGTTGCGGACAATCCTACAACCAAGGAACCATGCCACATCTCCAAGCTCTTTCAAACGGAATCTCTTGCCAAGCAGTGCAGCAAGTCTCTCCACGGTAGCAATGGTCTTTGCAAGTATCAGAAGGTCGTCCACGTAGATGAGAATGAATGAGCCAGATGTACGGTCCATGAATAGGCAGGGATCGCTCTGTACCGGCTCAAGGCCAACTGACCGTAGAAAGGCAGTGAGCTCCTCATACCACAGGAGCGGTGATTGTTTCAAGCCGTAGAGCGCTCGGAGTAGAAAGCAAACCAGCTGAGTGCCGTCCTCAGCGTATTTCTCAAAACCATGTGGCATCTCAACGTAGATCTTGTATTTCTTGATCAAGGCATTCAGGAAAGCCGTAACCAGGTCAAATTGCTTGCACTCCAGGTCGAGATTTGCAGCGAGAGCAAGCATGATCTTCACTGTTGCTGGCTTTGTTACTGAAGCGTAGGTGTCCTCATAATCCAATCCATAGCGTTGGGTGTAGCCACAAGCAACCCAGCGAGCCTTAAATCGCACTGCATGGCCATTGGCATCGGCCTTCACACTGTATACCCATCGGCCCTTAATAATATTGGCATCTTGCGGTACCTGCAGCAGGTGAACCAGCTGCCAGGTGTTGTTGATGTCCAGGCTCTCAATTTCGGATTTCATAGCGGCAAGCCAGTAATCGGATTGAGGAGATGCCATTGCCTCAGCAAATGAGTTTGGGATCACAATGTCTTTCAAGTTTGATGGCTGAGAGCCAACAGTGCCATTCAGTGAGGTCATGAAGACGTAGTGCATACGCTTCACCATGTTGATGCTCCTGTTCTTTTGACCAAGGCTTGTCTTTCCCTGATCAATGTTGTTCTGAGCCTTGTTAGACAGATGTCTCTCGCGGACACTGCGGCGAGGTGTTGATTCTGGTCTAGGCTCTAGCTCAGTTGTCTGCGCTGGTTGCGCAACCACAGCGGTGTCAGAATTGGTATCAGAAGATGTGGAAGATGGAGCATAGTGATTGCCAAGTTCCGGTATACCAGAATCGATAGAATCGATGTTTTCCATGGACGACGGCGGCAATACCAGTGGCTCTTCATCGTCAGTGTTGCGCTCACCCCCTGAAGAGACAGAGTGGTAGAGCGGCTGGTCGATCATGATGTAGTCGTCATCTTCATTGTCTTTATTGTCGGCAGCAGTGTCAAAGCGTGTCTCGTCAAAGGTAACATTGCTTGTACGCACAACCTTGTTGCGTGTAGGCACGTAGACATAGAAGATGTTGTGAGTGCCTCGCTCATAGCCAACAAGCTTCCCAATCTCGCAGCGGGTTGTGAACTTGTCACCGCGAGGTTTTGATTCGTCATAGATGTAGGCCCTGCAGCCATAAGCTCGCAGATGGCCAAGATGGACAGGTCCGGTGAATTCCGGACCAAGCTCTGCAAGCATTTGAACAGGAGAGCTATAGTCAAGGGCTGGTGATGGCGTAAGGTTGAGTAACATAACGGCAGTCTTGACTGCCTCTGGCCAAAGGTGCTGAGGCACCCTGCCAGCAATCATTATTGTGCGAGCAGTCTTCTCAACGATGTAGTTTGAAACCTCTGCTCGACCATTCTGCGCCGAATTGTGTGCTGTTGAAGGAAGGAGAGCAATACCGTGAGACTTGCAGTATGCCTTGACTTCAGCAAATTCGCCACCGTTATCAAGTCTCAAGCGTTTGATGCAGCGGCCAGTCTGGTTCTCAATGTGGACAAGTAGCTTAACAAGCTCAGGTCCTGCAAAACTTTTGTGTCGATGCGGAATTGCATGACGGTAGAGACTCTTGCCATCAGTAGCAATTGTCAACCAATTGACGCCACCAGTTCCGTCAAGCTT
>NHNV01000073.1:0-123855 GCA_002785995.1 Mycosphaerelloides madeirae | reverse complement strand
ACACACACACACACACACACACACACACACACACACACACACACACACACA
The DNA here is from genome assembly GCA_002785995.1 of Mycosphaerelloides madeirae. Taxonomy (NCBI): domain Eukaryota; kingdom Fungi; phylum Ascomycota; class Dothideomycetes; order Mycosphaerellales; family Mycosphaerellaceae; genus Mycosphaerelloides; species Mycosphaerelloides madeirae. The sequence continues at coordinate 123,804 of NHNV01000073.1, read as the reverse complement.
CACACTCATCACCGCACTCATCACCGCACTCATGGCTAATCAGTCGCATCCTGTTCATGCACCGGTGATGCGCAGGATCAGAAAGGCAGTCTACAGGCGCAAGAAATATGGTACGGAACTCGAGGATTCTGAGAAGCGCTTATTGATAATGTGGACAGGAGAGATAGAAGGTATATTGCGCCCAACTTGAGACACGCGCCCGCTTTCTCCATCGCGACTCAAGTAAGAGCCGGTTAATCGCTGAAGGAAACATAAGGCCTGCGACGGCGATTTGGCCAGCCGGGAGGCCATCGAGGCTGTGTTTGAGGAGTTGAAAGAAGATATCGAGGAGATGAAGACGAGGGCGAAGCATCATCAACCCTACTCAAATTATCACCACAAGAAGTTTCGCTTGCTTGAAGGTGTCGAGAAGCAGATTCTCGAGTTGGAGAAGGCCCTGGATGCGACTGGGCAGAATATCGTTGCCACGGCAGATGAGGACGAGAGCGAGCAGGATCGCAAGGAGCTCGATACGGCGGAGACGAAGGAGGAGAATCAGGTCGCTGAGACTGAATTGCTTGGCCTACCAGGTCTAAGGTCGCTGCGATAATCCGCTCCTACCACTTTGCACAGCGCTAGCCATTCACTTCAACGCCAAGTCTCGGCTAGACTAGCGTCTTTCTTCCGCTACCGCTCCTTCCTCGTTCGAAACTCGAGCTACAAACAAAAAACAAACACTCTACCGCACTATGGCGCAAAACTCCGACACGGAGTTCCTCATAGCCCTCTACAATACCTGCATCTTTGACTCGATCGTCTCCCTCGAGTCGACCGTTGACTTCTTCACCGCCCTGATTCCTCTCCTCGGCCGCTCTTCCCGACTTCAAGCGCAGATCCAAAGACACGTCGCTGTAGCCCAAGAGTGTGCCGCATAGCTAAACCTGCGTCGCGCAGAACTTCTTCAAGTAAGCATTTCCTTTCTCCTCTACACCACACCATCGAACTGACCTTCGCCACTACCCAGAGAATCGCCCTCTCCCCTCCCCAACCTATCCTCCCCGCCACTTTCGCCGCCACCTCCCCCACCTCCCCCGCCTCCCTCAATGACTGCATCGCCGCCCACGACAGCCGTAAAGCTCTGCTTGAGATGTGCAATGAGCTCAGAAAAGCAGGGCGTCGCCTTAGAGATGCCAAAATGGATGAAAATGGACAATCGTTGTGGGATGAGTTCGGAGCAGTTGTGACGATTCGTAAGAGGCACCGTCATCGGAAGGAAGGAGAAAGCTCGAGAGATCCTATCGAAATGCAGGCCTCCAACACCGAGGAGGTTGCGAAGAAGGAAGAAGACGAGGAAAGGAGTGGTGAACTGATCGTTCCTGTCAAGGAGCTAGAAAAGGCCAACAACACGAAGGCAAAGCGCCATCGCCGCAGGGTCGCAAAGGTCGATAAGAGCGGACAACCGGTACGGGATGAGTTCGGAGCAGTTGTAATGATTCGTCACGAGAATGGTCATCGCAAGGCAGAGAGAGCACGTGGCACACCCAAAGAGATTCCTATCGAGATGCAGGACTACCACACGAAAGAGGTCGAGCAGGCTGATGAGGTGGAGGAGGCTGGAGAGGCAGAGAAGGCAAAGAAGAGTGTCGCTATTGAGACGCATGAGGAGCTCGATACCACAGAAGCAAGGTGAAAGGGCCGTCGTCCTCGCGTCGCTGTGGTGGGTCCAGATGGTCTGCCAGTGCTGGAAGTGAACGGCGAGGTGAAGACAAGGCGGAAGAAGAATTGTCAGGGTTCTCAGTCGCAGGAGTAGGGGATTGTTGTAACATAAGTCTCTGCATGGCCAACCAAGGTGATGCTCGCAATTGCGGCAGAGGCATTTTAAGCAGCTCGAACGTAGCGTAGACGAGATCAAACATATTGCATGTCTCAAAGCTCGGGTTTCCATACGGATATCCTGACGCTAACAAAACCCAGCTATCAAGCAGCCTCCAAACACAGCAGCAGTCTCTCAACATACACATGAATTCTTGTAGAACGAAAAGCTCGGTCTCTTCCTACTTCGCGCCACCAGAGTTCAGCCAAGAGAATGCCGAAGCCCCACCTATCGGATTCGTCTTCGTCTTGGGTGCCGCTGCGCTCGTCGGGGTATTCTCCTTCGGGGCGGCAGTAGCCGCGGGCTTTGAGGTTGTGCTCTCCGTGATGCTCCGTCGCCGGCCCTCGTCGAAGAATCGGCTTTTGCCATCGCCTGGGCTCGGAGTGCCGGTGCTGGAGGTAGCAGTGGTCGAGAAGGTTCGAGTGGCAGTCTTCGGTTTGAGGACTTTGATGCCTGTGTCTTTGCGCTGGTACACGGTATCCTTATTCTTGCTTGCCGCCGCCCAGTCCAAGCCTCCAGAAGGCGCAGTCGAGGAAGAAGCTGAGGCCTCTCGGCGCCAGCTACCCCAGATCCCGGTATTGCTATTCGATCGAAGCGGTCCTGATTGCATACCGGTGTCGGCCGCTGACTCCTCCTGTTCAGGCTTTGTATTGAGAAGGCTGAGGGAGGGTCGTGGAGCTACGCTTGATTGTCGGCTTGCCGGTCGCATTTCCTTATCAGAGCCTGTAGCACCATCTCTGGGAGCGTCTTCGCCGCCGGCTTCTACTGCCAGAGCACCCGGCGGTCGGTACTTGCCTGGTGGGGGACTAGCGGCAGTAGATGAGGTCGATGCAACAGAGCTGCTCTGGCCAAGCCCGTTCAGATACGGCAGCTCCTTTGCGACGTTCGCAGTCTTTTCAGGCTGAGACCGCGCTGGAGGTCCATCGCTCGTGACGAACAAAGTGTTGAACGCAGCCTCGTTTTCAGGACGCGCGAGAGGAATCGAGAGCTTGTTGCGCTCATTATCGTACAGCGTCATACTGTTCGATGAAAACATAATGTCTGCGCTGTGTGCCCGAAGCACGTCGCTTCCCAAGAAGATTTGAATAGCTTTACAGTCACCATCCGACTCAGTACGCTCGATTACGCAGAATTCGACCTGGAGGGATGGCAGTTGTGGAGCCGGACTGCTCGTCCTTGAAGATGCGGGATGCAGTACAGCCTCTGGAAAGAAGACTGGCAACTCGACTGTGCGATGACCTTCATCGTCGGCATGGATCTCGTTCTCAAACCCCAGCTTCGTGATCAGCCTCAAATCTAGGAAGGACTTGTATGAGCCAGTGCACACCGCAGCATACAAAAGAGCGTCGTGCTTGAAATTTGTGTTCATCCAACATCTGATAATCGCCGGAGCCGCACCAAGTAACATGAGACCAGGAGCGATGCTGGGCGGTTCCAGGGGCGACCGATGTGAGTCGCCCAGTCCGTACGTCGTCGAATCCAGGTTGAGACTGTTAGCACGACCAGAAGCAAGAGACCTGACGGAATGCGCCGAACTCGCACGTCCGTCTGACTTGTGTGATGAGGTTCGCTCGGTCATCTGCACACCACCGACACCGCTGCTGGACCGTAAGAGGAAGTCCACGGAAGGCCGCGAAGAGTGTGAGAAGTGATTTTGGTTCGCTGATTCATCGAAGCGGACGCTGTTTGCTCTCGATGTTGCGCCCATACCTCTCCGCGGCTCTTCTTCCGTGTCGAGATGAAGGCTGCTCATCAGGTTCGTCGCTTCGTCGTCAAAGTTACGAAATGCGTCTCCTGGTGGTTGTGGAAGAGGAGCTACAGTATTGGTCAGTCTTGACATATAACTTCACAAATACACCTTGGAGAGCTTACCTTGCTGAGGTGTCCCACTGAGCACGCTCGGAAAGGGCGAACTGTTTCCCCAGACGCTCTTCATGCGTGCATCGTCGTCCTGCCTACGCTCCAGCCTCGCTATGCGATCGGCGTGCTCGGCCTGGACCTGCTGGATGCGCACGACGTCGTTCTGAATGCGCCAATTGTCGCTGGCGGTCGTGCTCTGACTATACGGCGTGAAAGACTGGCTTTGCGGGTCCATCGCTCGGTGACACCATCCGAAAGGGCCGTCCCAGCGCTGACGGCCTCAATCGGCGGACTGCTGGCGTATATAGACTGCTCCTGGTGCCGACCTGATCGCCGCTGCCACGTCCGTTCCCAGCTCCTCCACCTCTCCTCCCAGTGTCAGGCGACGGCACGCGCCGCAAACTGATGTTGTCTTACGCCACGGCTGTTATCGTTCCAGCTCTTGGATGTTGCAATGTGCTCTTGCTGGCTGCTCGATGACTAACGACGGTGCGGGTGCTTCTGAGAGCGGTGCGCTGCTAATTCGATTGCCTTGTGGGTGGACGTAGTGTGCAACAGGAGGTATCGTGTAGAAGGCGGCGTTGCCCACGCAGGCGATGTTTGTGAGTCCAGTCGTGCTCGTGCGCGGCGGTGCAAGCTTGTTCGTGGATCGTGGCGGTCAGTCTGCAGCAGTCGCAAGATGTCCGGTGTCGCAAAGAGATTGATGCCCGTCGAGAATCGTTGAAACGTATGGCGGTGCAAGCCGGGATCAAGGGTTGGGAATGCCAGAGAATGGTCTGTGTCGGTGCGAATGAAGATGAGAATGGAAACTAGATGATGATGCTGCATCTCGAAATGGATGGCACGGGTATGCTGACTAACTCGCTAGCGTGACGTGATCTTCACATGTCTCTTGCAGGTCTGGGAAGGCATCTTGCAAGACCCATACATCAAGGAAAGAAGAAAAGGAGACGTTCGCAGAATGAATAGGATTTCCAGTTGATTTCAAGTGCATGCCAGCTCTTAATGAAAATGCTAGCATCAACGTAGGAACACGAATTAGAACCGCTACGATAAACTCGTGTCTCATATCTCATGCTGTTTTTGATGTCCTTAGGAGGTATGCATACGAGAACTTCAATCTGAGGTGCCCACAATATGCTTCTTGCGACGTGTGATTGAGAATGTCTTCGCCACGAAAGCATCTCAGCGGCAGCTCCATCAGAGAACGATATTGTCGCTCTTAGTCTTGATGTACCAAATCGAGAGCGCCGCAGACGCGGCGGCAAGGGCAATGGCAAGGCCAACGGCACTGGAGATCGTCAGTATGGTCTCGAAAGTCTGGGGGCGCTGTATCTTACATTGCGGGGAGGCTTGAATCTGCGGCCTGCTTAGTCTTGTGATGGACTCGCTTCTTGATGTGGAGGACCTTGTCATGCACACTCATTGGAGTATCAGCTGCACTCTCGGCCGAATCTTCGCTAAGCTCCGATTGACCTCCTAGCTCTTGCTCTTCCTTTGGTGTCATTGGTGGCGTCATGGGCGCAAATGGTCTATCCTGCGGCTCCGAGATCATCACCTGCGGAACGTCTGCATTGGGGTCCAACTCTTCAGGTTGCGTGGCCGCCTCATTTTGCGTGGCCGCCTCATCTTGTGTCTCCTCGCCGTCATCCTCTCTGACACTAGGCAGCGAAGAAGGCGTGCTTCCGAGCACTGAGCCAGGTGGTGTGTGCCTCTGAGGACTGCCGATGTCCTCTGATGTTTCGTCCTCTTGCATGGATCTGCGGGTACGATCGATGTGCTCAAGGATACCTCTGTGATCAGTGGGGAATCTTTCCAGCGTGGGATCGTTGGGATCGGCTTCCTCGGGAATCGATCCAATGCTTTGCTTTCGACCGCTATTGCGAGGAGAAGAATATCTTCTTGTCTCATCATGATGTTGTTGGTTGTCAATCGCTATGCTCTCGTGCCGGAACAAGGGACAGTGATCCTGTTCTTGCGACGACGGCCCAATAGACTCGTGTCGTAGGAGTGGGGAGCTCTCAGGTTCGACATCACCATCGTCCTCCGCGTAGGGTATGTTGTCTGTTGCCGGCGGCGCTAGAGACTCGTGACTGAACAAAGGGCTATGAGCTTCAGGTTCGTGCAGGTTCTCTTGGGAGTGTTTGTGTGTCAAGTGGTCATGTTGATGATGGTCGCTGGCAGCCTTCTCAGATGGTGGCATCTCGTGCGGCAGAAGCGGAGCGAGACGTGCGTTGTCCGTTTGGTGTGAATCTTGACGAGCCGCATCATCAGTAGCTGAGACTCCGTTGCTGTCTCCTTCGGCCACATCGGGAGTACCGTCCCCCTCGCCCTTGACCACGACGGCGTTGTTCTCGTTGCCAGCCTCATCCGTGACCTTTGGCACGCTGTCATCGCAGATCCACCAGTCTCCAGGACCCAGACGGAGCTTGTATTGGTACTCTCCCTCCTTCGCCTCAAAGGTCATGGAAAATCTGTATTCACCCTGCTCATCCTGCGTGCTGTCCATCTCAACGGGCCGCCATTGCGGTTTGCTGAGATCTGTTCCAATATAGACGGGCGGCTGCGTGCCTGGCAGGTAGAACTCGATGGTGACCGGATACTCCATGGTCGAGATTCCGGGAGTGGTAGGTCGCTCAGGTGGCTTTGGCCCAACCCACGAAGGATGCTTGGAAGTGGAAGGCCGAAGATTAGAAGGCGCTAGATTTGCAGCAGTGCCAAGGATGGCATCGATGGAAGGTTGGGCGGCCTGCTGGACCTTGGCGAGAGTCTTCTTTTGAGGCATCATATTAGCGAGCAGGCCTGGCTTGTGATGCTCTTGCTTGTGATGATGGCTGGATGAAGGTTGTGCGGAAGGATCGCGGGATGTTTGTTCGAAGGACTGTTTGAGGGTGGAAACTGTTTTGCGAATGGACATAGGATGGTGGTGGTCTGCGGAGACAGCGTGGTCTGTAGGATTCTACACGTGCAGGGCAGTGGTGTGAAGCGTGATGGATCGGGTGAAGCAGGAAGGCGAGTGAATAGTATGATGATATGGCAGGGCTTACCTCGTGGACAGCTGGCGGGGATCTGATCGTGGGCGGGCAGCAAACAGTACCTAAGGTAGTTGCCCAAGGAGGTGTAGAAGGAGCGGTCGAGGGTGGAGATGCCTACCCTCAGACGGTGACTTACAATTCACACACAGCAGGCGTAGGAGGTAAGATGAGATGAAAGCAGGTGGGAGAGGGGACCGTCAACCACGAAGGACATCCCTGCCGCCTTATTCCTGCCCACGTTCCCAAGCCACGGCGTGCATGGCAGAGAGCTCGCGCAAAGAGTTGGTTGAGACGGGACACAGCACCGCATCCAAGCCCATGTCCGTCCCGTCGAATCCAGCTGCGAACATCACCACCGCCGCATCATCATCATTCCATCGTCTCATCATGCCGCGTCACACTGTGTACCGAATCACAGCTGTCCGTGGTGCTGGTGTGCCAGGACTCGCATGCCATGATGACAGGCTCGTGTCGAAGCGAGGCCAACAACAGGAAGTGGGAAGAGGTGGGAACAGAAGTTGGGGACGCGAAGTGCCAGAGCCGGATCTCTTGCCGCCGCCAAGGAAGCGGCGCCACTGCCGACATCACTTCACCTCAACACCCACCCACCAATAGATATTCATCGACTCCATTTGTTGTGCTACTAATGTCATCTACAGAACACAATGGCTACAAACATCTCTTGATCCTTCGCTTTTGCAGCGAGTGAGCACTGTCGTGCGCTGAGCATCAGCTCACAAGCAGGTTACTCTAGCGACACTCGGCATTGCACAACTTATCAAGCTCCAGGACTTCTCCAAGTGTACGACATTGTTGGCACAGCCTTTCTAGACATTCTCGGTCTATGAAGTAAAACCCTGAAGCATTAGTCAAGTCCAACGGTGACTGTGTCCACCTCAGCTTCCCTCAAACGCGCACTTCGCTCCCAAAAAGCACCGTTACAGTGCCTCGAACCAAAAAGGTTATCCCGAAATGTCAAACAAACTTTGCCACAAAGAGAAACCTCGAAAGCGTGTATCAAGAGGACAAGAGTAGACTCAGCGAAGGGAGTCGAACCCAACTTTGGTTTTACTACTCGTTTCTGACGACTTTGAAATTTCATTATGATCATAATGATCGTAAGGTTTTCGGGGGAAAGTCGGCAATTCCCTCTATACAAATCGTTGGAGCCGCTCTACTTCGACGAAACAGACCTGGCGTTTGAGGTTATATGATTTTGAATGCTAGCGTGCGAATTGCTGAGAGAAGCAATTTCGAAGAGCGACCTGGAGTGAGCTGCCCGGCTGTGTTCGAACACAAGTGACACATCTCGAGAATGTCAACTGGCGCAAAGAGCTGTTCGTGGGTTAATTGCCATGTAATCTACGCATCGACATGGATGCGGCCGATAAAACTGTCCTCATTTGCAACAATATTCGACAACGCCGTGCTCCCATGAGGTCGTTCTCGAGACGTGCCGCTTTGGTTTGGATATGTACAGACTGCCGAGGCGTCGGCAACCGTTCGAGTTGTGGACGGGATTCATTCAAGACTTGATCGAAGAACCCTATGGATCGGCTTATTGACCATCTTCTCGAAAGCACTGGATTCGCCAGCCATGTGGACATCCATTTGTTGATGGTCTCCCAGGTCACGGCAAGCTGCAGAGCTGATGCCCACCTCCTTCGTTTGCTGATAGTCTCCAAAACCGCGGCGAACCACGGAGTTGATGACCGCCTCTTCCATTACTTGATGGTCTCCAGAGCCACAGTGAGCCGCGGGGCTGATGACCACCTCTTGCTCGTTCACTCGCTCCCGAGTCGTCTAGATTGACTGCGTCCTCTTGCCCTCTTGTTTCTGTTTTGCTCATCTGTTTTGCGGCTCTTTTCATTTCTTTTCGGTCCTTTGCTGGCGGAACCTTTTTTTCTGCAGTCTTTCATTCTTGTTTTTGGTCCTGGTTCTCGGCCGTCTCTTCTCATCGGTTGTGTCTTCTGGATTTCGAGTTGAGCTAGGGAAAGTGAGAAGGACTCTGCAGGCACACTGTGCTACTGCGACCTTAATGCTGGTTTTGGGTCAGGACGGCGGGTCAGGCGTTCCTGATCATTTAGGAGGACCTCCAAGGAATCGACCGAGGAGGCGGATCTCCGGGGCGCTTTACAGGCAGGATACAGCCTGCACGAGCTTCACGGTTCGGGTCGCCAGACAAGTGTGCCAACCAGCAATCGACACGTACTGAGCCGCCTGGCAGAGCCATCCTACGATGATAATTGAGATGGGTGCCGAGCAGCTACATTCGAGGACGAGTGGGGAGAAAGGAAGAGGGTTTAGTGGGAGACCGAGCGGGCTTTGAAGAAGCGAGTGCGCGCTAAAACTGCGGGCGCTGCCGGGGATGTGTCAGAAAACAGGCAGACTTTGACGAAAGAGGAAAAGTGCGGGATTTCAAGTGAATGCAAGCCACGAATTCGCATTCACATGTCTGGCAAGATCGTTCAAAACCATTACATTAAGGAATTTCCAGCGCCAACATTTCAGACTCCTGGGAATCCGCGCCCACGTGAGTGAAATTGGGTATGATATATCATTTGAATTTTAGCTGCAACGACTTTGGTTCCTATGTCCTAAGTCAGACGCTCCTTGTGATCGTGTTTTAGCATGTAGGAAAGAGGATAGGAAGGTTGGGGAGGATGATTTGCGGAGCTAGCGACTCCCTACCACCAACATTACATAAACCTACCCACTTGGTCTGTCACGGGAAATACCTCGGCGTGTGTCCTCTGCTCTGGACATGACTACCTTTTGGATTCGGATCATTGTATTGCCAGTAGCGAACATTCAGTGGGGCAGCGGCCGGCAACAAAATATCAATTTCTGCCGACACGAGCGCAGCATATCTGACCTGACTTGGGAGGTAGGAGATTGGGAATGGCAATAGGCGGAGAGGAATGGAACTCGCTACCCAGGACTAGTCTTTCATCCACCGTCCCTACTCAAGAAAAAGATCGAAAGGCGCATCTGATAAGGACTCAGTTCGTTTTGCGAGGCAACCAAGCTGACTCGTCTAGTTTCTTCACACTATTCGTAAACTGAACTGGGTCATAGCTGATGTATCACTTACGGCTACGATCTTCCATTACTTCTCCATCAAATTCTGATACTAACCGGCCAGCTCCTTCTCCACCCCTCCCAATTCTCCGGCATCCTCTCCTCCAGCCCCATCCATCCCAGAAGCTTCCTTAAACCCTCCAAATCCTCCCTCCCACAAAACGCCAAAACATCTGAAACCAAAACCCGCTCATCCTTCTCATAATCCGGCCGCAACGGACACCCCAAATAATTCGTATCTCGCGCTGTCGACAGTAATGCATACACTTTGTCTCTCGGATCGAGACATCCGGCATTTCCGTGTCTTTCAAGGAGGTCCCAGAGACTGGTGTGTCCGCATCTGTGGGAGAGGTGTAGGGTGTTGGAAGTTTGAATTGATCTGGAGAGGTGGGAGACGGAGACGCGGTTTTCGGACCAGGTGCGAGGGGTGTGGAAGTTTTCTTGACGGCGACCGCTGGGGGATCGGCGTCTACCGGATTGGAGGACGTCTAGTGCAAAATCACAGACGTTGTGGAATTTCTCGAGAGTGAGGCTGTCGTCGCCGCAGAAGAGGATCACGCGATCCTGTGGGCGGGAGAGAACTTCGGGAATGATCCACATTCGCGTCCAGTATTTTCTTGCGCAGAAGGCTTGTAGTGCGAGCCACATGTCTGCGCCTTCTTCGCTCAAGTCCCAATATCGCGAATCCATCCATTTGCTTCCTGTCATCCGTCGGATGAGCCGATGACTTCTTTCCTTTTCGTTTCCAGGTCCGACCCAACACAGCACTCTCTGTGCGCCGTGGTAGATCTTACTCATGACTGCCACCTGCGCGTTCCTCTCTGGGATGTAGAGCTGGTTGATAGAGAGTGCGTCGGCCCAGAGGTACCTCGTCTCCCCAGCCGCCGCGAGCGTTTCCAGAAATAGGAACAAATTCGCCCCGATCCGGTGAGGTAGACCATCGATGTAGATTATTTTCTGTTCGGTTTGAGGGCCCCACTCGTAGGACATGGCGTTGTAGTGGATTCCCGAAGGACAGGGGAGCGAAAACGTCATCATGGAGAAGTGCAAGCCGGGTCTGGACGAAGGTAACAATTTGAAGAGGCGGATTTGGGAGGAGGGGTTGATGAGGCGTTGGTATTCGTAGTGAGACGGATTTCCTTCGTAGCGAGATGGGATGTTTGAAGGGAAGTATTGTCGATCTGAAGTCCTCGATCGCTGTGGCCGTTTTGGCGCTTCAATGGCACGCCATGGGCGATCGTAGGAGTCCATGTTCAGAAAGCTTTGCGAAGCATTGACTTGATCGTCGGAAGAGGAGAATTCTTGAGCTTTTATCATGCGCACTGGGGGCTATGCAATGGGGCCGAAACGCTATCAGGTCGTGCTCGAAGCTCAATGAGCTTAAGAGGGGCTGTGTAAGCATCGGAGCTCTGTACGCCATACTGGCGCCAATTAGCAAAAGAAGACCCACTGTTTAGTTGGCGGCTTATATGTGGACGACAAGCTTCGGAACGCTATGACGATTTAGCTCTCCGCATAGATGTCGCAGAATGTCCTCTCAGCCCAAGAATTGTCTAATTTCTCCTCCAACACCTTCTAAATCCAACAAGAAAGTGTCGTGTCCAAACAGACTACGATCCTCACCCAACTCCACATGTGTCACGCTCCTATTGCCAACCCTTCGCAGCGTTTCAGCGATTTCTCGCTGCTGCCATGCTGGAAACAGGATATCGGACGCAACACCCAGCACCAGTGTAGGAACGTCACGCAGCGGCGCGAGTCCTTTGACAAGATCCTCTGGTGGTCCGGAGTATCCCTTGCTAGATGAGTTCGAGTCCGCCATGAGATCTGACGACGACCCGTCTTGCTCTTCATACGGTTCATCTGGAAGGGACAGAGCGCACCGAGCATCTCTAGACTCTTCTTTGAAGTTGCCTTGAAGTTTGGTGGCGTTGGATTCTCGTCGTTCAGCTGTCGCCTCTTGTAGCTCCGCGCCAAGATCGAAGAGGTCCATGGCTTTGCTGACGTAGAGTAGGCTGTTAGCATCGTACTCCAGACACCACTTCTCGCCGGCGTGGTCAAGGTAGGTTTCGATGAGGAAGTCCGGGCAGAGAGCAGGAGGTTTACTTGCGTCTGCGCGCTGTCGGCCAAATCTGTTCTCCCATTCTGGGCCAGATCGGTAGGTGATTGTCGCGATCTCTCGTGCCAGCTTCATACCGGTGTGAGGTGGGATTGAAGTGTAGTAGTTTCCTCTAGTCTTGGCCCAGGCTGGATCGTTCATCAGGACCTGACGTTGAGTGTGTCGCATCGCGATGCTGTAAGGATGACTTCTAGCGCAGCCTGAGACCGAGACAATACGGCCGACGCGATCCGTGTGCAAGATACCTGCAGCCAATGACTGCATGCCGCCCATACTGCAGCCAACGCTTGCGTACAGCTTCTGAATCCCCATTCCGTCCAAGAGCCTGAACTGTGCTCTGACCATATCCTGCATCGTCAAAATAGGGAAACTGGTGCCGTAATGCTGCCCGCTCAGAGGATCGATGCTGCTAGGCCCAGTACTTCCATAGCACCCACCAATCACATTTGTGCATATGATGAAGTATTTGTCCGTATCCAGAGGTGCTCCGGGACCAATGAACTTCTCCCACCATCCTGGCTTTGGGTTCGCTTCTGTGCTGTGAGCATGACTACTCGCAGACAGACCGGTGTGTAGTAAGATAGCATTGCTCTTGTCCGCATTCAAAGTTCCCCAAGCTTCCCACGCGATATCAAACGATGGCAGTACTCCGCCCCAGTCCAGGAGGAAAGACTCCGGCGAGTGAAAGAGCTCGGTCTTGCCGGTTGTATACGAAGGCTCGGGGCCAGCTTCTGATCGCTTCGAGCTCAGCTTTCGCGTTCGGTCCTCGACATTATCAAGACAGGGAAAAGATAGCTGAGGATTCGACACTGAGGTTCCTGCGAGGCTCTCGTCTTGAATTGGCTGGGCTGCAAATGCCTGGGCGGGTCGTCTCGCATCGTTCGAAATGGCTCGTTGCTGCGAGAGGGGAACAATCCTAGTTCGTGGATTCGTCTTTCTTAGAGCTCGTGGAGCCGCCCTAGACAGGGAACTCAGGCCTCGTGAAGCACTCATAACTGCTTGCTACGAGGAGACGACTGCGATGAGATGGTACGAAAGAGGTCGAAAATGATTTCAAAGCGATATGTCGCAGTAATCAAACTTTTAGAAAGACGCCATAATACGGCGGCCGATTTCGCACAGCTGGCAACACCGCAAGAACGTGGCATTTAGCCGGTAAGGTTTAGCTACATGGCATCCACCCAAACAACTGCACTGACCGGATATCGCAGCATCCCGACATGCTTCTGAGGTTCATTTGATATCACACTTCCAATCGGTTCTCTGTCAAGTCTACACTCATGTCGAAATCTTCCATAGAGGAAGAAGGAGGCAAGTCCAGCAAGCCGAGATGATTTTCCGCTAAGAAAGCTAAGCCGTCTCTCCTGAAACAACCAAGCGATTGTGATTTCGACCACCATCGTGTACACATATTAGATCACTTCTGTTCAGATCTGTTGTAATGATCGCCACTGTGTCGAATCGGTCATGATCTGAAAAAGGAGTTACCAAGCAGCCATCCGAGGCGTGTCTCAGAACAGGACAATGCGGACGTTCGCGTTGTACGGAACGCTCTGTCTGCTGCTCGCCGGCCTCCTCATCGTCTTCGCTACCTCGAACCGGCCGCGACTCTCCGACTTTACCCCTCTCGAAGACATCAAGAGCCATCCAGACGATCCTCCTTCACGAGAGCACGACTACAGACCACTTGAACCTTTCACAGATCCTAGTTGGATCTTCGACTTCAAGAAAGATGGACGCAACTATGGCCTTACAGAAGAGCAATGCAACGCGGCGTTCCCAGATCTGTACCACGAGATTGACCGGGCTGCGCAGTACCGTAAGGACAAAATGGGTGGCAGGATCACGCAAGACGAGGTCGATGTAAAATGGGCGCCGGACAGCATGATAAGGGCTCAGATACACGACAACCAGTTGTACATCATCACCGCTCAGGGCGTCAATGACTTCAGAGAGCGACCTCGCGTCCTTGCAACGTTGCACTCCATACATCGTGCCATCTCCGCCTACCAAGGCCCTCTCCCCAACATCGAGTTCTCCTTCAGCGTGCACGACTGGGCCCTCCATGCAGATGCCAATCGCACAACCTGGGCCTACACACGCTCCCGCGAACAGGACAAACTCTGGCTCATGCCCGATTTCGGCCTCTGGGGCTGGCCTGACGTAGGCATCCGCTCCTACGCCGAACTACAACAATTCCTCGCCCACTTCGAAGACGAATTCGTCGACAAGATCCCCAAACTCGTCTGGCGCGGCTCCCTCGCAGTAGGATCTAAAGACGTCCGTACCGGTCTTCTCGAAAACAGCAAAGACCAGCCCTGGTCCGACGTTCTCCAACTCGACTGGTCTAATTCAACGCTAATGGAAGAGCGGCTCCTTACCATGCAAGACCATTGCGCATACATGTTCCTCGCGCAGACCGAGGGAAACTCCTACTCCGGCCGTCTCAAATACCTCCTGAACTGCCACTCCATAGTCGTCTCCCACGACCTGAATTGGCTGGAGCCCTACCACCACCTCATGAAACCCACCGGCCCCGACCAGAACTACATCCAAGTCAAACGCGACTTCTCCGATCTACCCTCCATAATGTCCAAATACTCAAAACCGCGCGACTGGGCCCAAGTGCAACTAATCGCAGATAACTCGCGTCACACATTCCGCGAGCGGTACCTCACTGCTGCGGCGGAAGCTTGCTATTGGAGGGCTATGATTCGCGCTTGGTCGGGTTTGATGACTTGGACGCCGGAGTTCTGGGTTGAGAGTCTGGAGTATGATAAGGTGTTTAAGAAGGATATGACGAAGAGGAGGCCAAGGGGTGTGCCTTTTGAGGCTTTTGCGATTATGGAAGAGGTTGATTGGGCTATTCCGGCGAAGGCGAGAAAGTTGTGTATCAAAAAGGATGATGATTGAGTACTGTAGGAGCGTCGTTGTGGGTTTAGCGTGGCGTTTGGGGATTGCCAGTGTTGGGATAGATGTCTTGACGGAATTTTGTGCTTCATATCTGTTCCATATATACATTCTGTTCGTCGTCTTCATAAGTTTTACTCAATCATCATCATCGTTAACGAAACCCGAGCTGTTAAACTCCCCACACGGCCCATTGCCTGCCACCGTAGGATAAACACCTCCCGAAACATTCAAGAGAGCGATATTGTAGGCGTTTGCACTCTGAAGACCACATACGCCGTTGTTCACAACAGGATAGAGGCTGCAAACACCTCCATACCCGTCTCCTTGAGGGTACCAGGACCATATAGCGAATGTGGAGTTGGGTTGGAAGGTGAGAGCGCAGCAGTCGTAGGGCGTCGGAACGCTGTAATCAGTAGTCACCTCCTGGTTGGTGTTGGGGAAGTAAAGATAGTGCAATTGGCCGTCTGGAGCGGGGTCAACGGCGTTGGCGATATTGGTAGTTGCGCAGGCTGCGTAGACGGTTGTGGTGGTTACAGGTTGGGTTGTAATTGAGATTGTAGTCGTTTCGTAGGTGTAGGATGTGGTCGTTCCAGAAGGGATGGTGGTTGTCGCGACGGTTTGGTAGGTTGTGCAGGTGGCTAGATTGTAGGTTGTTCCTTCACGAGGGTAGGCGAGGTAGGTTATATATGAGGTGGATGTGATTGTTGATGTGGATGGTGAGAGGACTGAGGTGGCGGTTAAGGTGATGGCGCAGGTCAAGGCTGATCTTTTGTGAGCGGCTCTGCGGGCTGGAGCTGCTGTGGTGGTTGTTTGGCATGCATTGTCGATCGGGTCTGGTCCGCCCTGACAATCCACGTATTCTGCGTTTGGGAGAGTGTCCTGGACGGGAGAGAAGCCTAGAGGTGCGGGTATCGTCATGGTGGCATTTGGGGGGATGACGCTTGTAGACGTTGACGTTTGGGTGTATGTGACTGTATCTGTTACAGTGCTGCTGTAAGACACATAGTAGTATGTCGTTGTAGCTCCGCATGGGAGGATCCCGTCATCGCCATTGATATAGATCGATGATGTGGTAGTGACGGTAGTCGTGGTTGGTGGAGGCGTTGAAGTCGCCGTTGAAGTCGCCGTGACAAAGGCAGCACAAGATGTTGGGATGCTGCTTGACTTGTGATGCGACTTGGTGTGGGACTTGGTGTGGTGCTTTTTGCTGTGATGCGACTTGGTGTGGGAGTAGCTGGAAGAGGCCGAGCCGTGACTTGCGCTGCTAATGACTGCGAAGCAACCGACTAGCGCAAGGGTAATACGCCGTGGAATCATAGTGGGCGAGCTTCAGTCTCAGTCGTTCTGTACGAAGTCAACATTTCAAGCCGAAAATTAGGAGGATGTCAAGTACAATAAGTGGAGTGAAGGGTATCAGCCCTAGATCGTACATCATACCAAACTTTAGCTACATTCTCACCGAAGTTCAGCTGTGTCGTCGACATCCACAACAGCCCAATGGATCGCTATGTTCGGCCATGCTATGGCGGTACGAGTGAGCATGCTTCGAGCGATTGCCCAGAGCAGCAGGAGATCCTCAGGTCTTGCCTCGGAGCGGGCGTTCCTGCATGTTGTGTCCCGCGAAGTGGCGTCTTCGACACGAACCAGACCAAGGCTTGGTCAAATTGAAGATTGCCGCTTAGAAACCCCGAGCTTCGAAGTCGCTTTTGTTCGTAACAATTTTTCTCAATTTTATTATGACCAATGCACCCAGAGCTTGAGTAGTCGATAGGAAATTACCTTCTCTATCCTACGATCCACTTTCGGGCATTGTCTTTAGTATACGTTGAGTTGTCTTGTTACGAGATGTCGACATCTGGAAGCCACGTTACTAAGCGGCCACGTTCAACTTTACCCTCCCTCGGACCATTCAGTAAGCTTGGCTGGCATGCCGCATCCGTTGTGGCCAGTCTTCGCGGCAGAAAGCAGACACTAGTTTGGAGCAACATAGGCTTCTTACGGCGACATGCTGCGGTCTTTACGGCTCGACGGTAAGGTCAGGTGGGGACGCAGGTGTTGATGGAGGGTTGGAGGCAGCAAAGTGGAAAGAAGAAGCGTGGTCATCCCCACCCAACTAGCGACTAGCGTCTTGGCATGCGGAACTCTAAGCGAAACCGGCTTCCATGCTCCTTCTTCGTCCTCGAATCTATACCAAAAACACTGGAACTCCCAATGAAGTCCATCAACCCAGCTTCAGCAGTTCCAAAACATCTTGGATAGTCTCCCAGATCATGACTCCTTCCTCTCACGGCGTTGTATGCGGTCTCGCGCACCTGCTTCCTCGCACCACTCGCATGTTGCCCACTGCTCTTAGATTAGAATCCATGGCGTCGGCTTCATTCATCGGAGCCAGCTGATCAGCTCTGGTCTATGAGGACGAGCTTGGAAGCCTTGCCGGCTTTGACCCTCTCCCTAAGCTGTCCCCGATCAAAGCGAGCTGGGCTAGCTGCTGGCCACTTGGTTTGATCTTGCCCGAAGGCTATTGTCAAGAGGTCCTCATATACCCCAACCAAGCTCGCATGAGATTCGCCCAAGCCGTACACGAGGTTTTGAAGATCGTATAGTCCGTTCAGCCCGATCAGCGCCGCTGGACATGGAGCTTCCGGCAAGTCAAGGCCATTAATAAGTGGGTGGTTGCAGGATTGTCTGGAACGAGATACATGCTCCGCAGCTATGCCCAGAAAGTATGTATGATCCGTCAGTAAAGCCCAGAGAAGCAAGTTCTCTGAATGCGTAGAGCGTGTCGCGGACATGTGCTGGATGGATGGCCTCTCTTGATGGATCCGAGTAATTGTCCTTGCCGGGATCGTAGGGAGCCTTTGGGTGCGTTGGATAAGGTGAGAGCGTGTAATTGATTGACACGATCACCTCGATTGGCAGGGCCTCGTCTGAAAATGCATAGGCAACATCAGCTTCGATCGACGCAGATGTGAGGACTCGGGCTCGCCATGCTCCGCCGCGAATGTGGACATGGACCTGGGGCAGACCTGGAGATGGGGCCATGGAGTCGAAAATCAAGGACTGACTGCTCGATCAGGTCTACATTTCCGGTCGCAACGGGAAGGTAGATGCTGTAATTCTGCCGGCTGTCCGCTTCTGGGAGTGACGGAATGTCTCTAGCCACGAGGACGGGAACTGCATGTTCGATATGAGGGCTTCTGACCTCATCTCGTTGCCATTTAATGCCGCTTGCCATCGTGAGGTGGTTTCTCCGTTGCTGTAAATCTGGTTTGCGAGTGAGGAAGAAGTGGATGAGCGCCCAGTTTGATTCAACCGTACTTACACAATGTCTTATAGAAAGCTATGCCATGCTGCTACGCTTCTCAGCTCTGATTTCGTGGCTTCTTCTGCTGTGCTAACACATCAGTCAGCGAACCTTCACCTTCTACAAAGCGCTTATAGCTCATAGCTCTCGCCCGACAAAGCTTCATCTCTCGCCCGACTCAGACTACCACTCTCGAATTGACCCATCAGGGCCATAAAACTCCTTTGGCGCCCAAGGCTCAGTCTCCGCCGAAATCTTACGAATCATCTCCTCATCAAGCTCGATACCCAATCCAGGTCCAGTCGGAGCACCAACATATCCCTCCTTGATCGCAAACACGGACTGATCCTTCAGATACGTATTCAGATCGATATCTCCCGCTTCGGTGTTGTAATGCATTCCCAGGGACATTTCCAGGATTGTGAAGTTGGGAGTCGACAAGCCGCAATGTAACGAAGCCGCGAAGGCGATTGGACCGAGAGGGCAGTGAGGTGCCAACGCGACATCGTATACTTCGGCCATGGAGGCGAGTTTCTTCATTTCGGAAATTCCGCCTGCGTGTGCGATATCGGGTTGTAGGATGTCGATTAGGCCGTCTTCGAGGAATTTCTTGACGTCCCAGCGGTGGTAGAGTCGCTCGCCTAGAGCGATCGGGATCGAAGTCATTCCGGCAAGCTGTTTCAGGGCTTCAGGGTGCTCGACAAGGACGGGCTCTTCGATGAAAAGCGGTCGGTGGGGCTCCAAGGCTTTTGCGAGCTGTTTTGCCATTGCTGTTTGAACAGTGAGCATCCACACAAACATAGTAGAGGAAGGTTGTCTCACGCTTATGCAGCCTTCCATGGAAGTCCAACCCAACATTCAGCCCCAACGCCTTCACAGCTTCCAATCTTTCGACAGTCGAATCGAGCACCGCCGGCATATCAAGCCAATTGACGTCCTCAGTCGCATTCATCTTGACACACGTCAACCCTTGCTCCTTCCGTGCTTTTGCAGCAGCTTCAACGTCCGAAGGGCGATCTCCACCGATCCAGCAATACACCTGACATTTTGACCTGACTTGGCCTCCTAGCAAGTCATAGAGCGGTACATGGAGTCGTCGTGCTTTGAGATCCCAAAGTGCAATGTCGATGCCGGATAAAGCGGACATGAAGACGGGTCCACCGCGGTAGAAGCCAAGACGCCAAATAAGTTGCCAGATGTGTTCGATGTTGCTGGGTGAGGATGAGTTAGCATTGTGTTGTGAAGACTTTGAGTGCCTGGTGCTTACTTGGCTTCCAATCCGATGATGCGAACAATAATCTCGTCCAGCGCACCCTCGACAGCGAGCGAGTGTCCCTCCAGAGTCGCCTCACCCCAGCCGACTTTCCCATCTTCGTCGCTTAATTTGACGAAGAGCCATCGAGGCTTTACTCGGAAATGTTCTACAGTCTTGATCTTTGCCATTTTTTATTATTGGCCGAAGTCCGAGGAGTTCGAGCTTTCCTGTCTTCGGGATGTCGATGAGGAATGGTAAATATCCAATGCCGTGGATGGCGGAGGCTATTGTATATTTCAATCGGCCCTGTCGATGAGCTTGCTTGAGCTCAAAGGCCGAAGACGGCTGTGAAGTGGATAGCTCCCACGCTTTCCTACCTTTTGGCTTTGGGGGTCAGTGGGTCGCCTTGGAGAGCTCTCTCGTTCCTCTCGCGTGAGCCCAATCCGAAGTCTAAACCTCGTTTTTCCTCTTAGGTCTTTCAATTTGGACCTCCTCCATTAGCGGCTTCCATTGCGTAGAGTCTCCAGGCGCCATCGCTTCGACTCCTCCGAAATCGAAAGACAGAAACACCCAATTTCGTCACGCCGTCGGGCACGCCACTGAGCTCGTAATTAGCAAAGACATCTGCCGTCTCAACTTTTTCGTTGATATAGGTGTCGAAATTGAGATTTTTCATGCAGTAGTTGGGGAACATCTCGGTCCTGGTTTTCATGATGGAGAGGAAAGTGGCTAGGTCAACTGGGGTTCGAGGAGCTGGTGGTCCTACCAAGTGTTAGTGACAGATGCGTGAAATAGTATCGTCTTCATTGCTTTTGTTGCTCACCAGGCGCCGATGCAAATCCTGGGTCCACGAAGGCCTTGAAGACCGTGTTCTCGGAATCTAGCTGTCGTTGATTAAGAGCATTGGTAACAGCATTGACGATCGCTTTGAGATGCTCCGAAGTAGCAGTCCCTTTCGGGTCGTGTGTATCTGCCAAGGGGAGCTCGGCGCTCGACTCCATAACGCAGCTGGAGGATTGTGCTGGGCGAGAAAATCTGCGTCAGGATTAGGTTTGCTAGCCGTTTTGCATGAGTGAAGTGAATGAATGCTTCTGGAGCCAGTTGATGTCAAGCTTCATCACCTCGTCCACATTATCGACTGTCGGGAAGAAATTTGTGCTAGGAGCTCACATCCCCTGGAAGGGAAGCCGAACACGCCGATCCAGCCTTGTGTTCCAGGCTCTAGAAGACCGAGCTTATTCAGAATGTCTTGGCTCTGTCTTGATGTTCACTTTGCTCTAGTAAGACCTCTCGGCAGTAAGGAAAGAAAACTCCAACAAGAACATATACATATGATTAACCTTAGGGTATCTCAATCATGAAAACCAGCTCTCTCGATCCCAAGTCACAGCTTCTTGGTCAGAGCCACCGGACCATCATAGACAAACCTGCCTTGCAGAACATACGTGATCATCGCAACGAAGAACACAGCGACAAAAATAACAGGAGCCCAATTGAAGGATGCGACGTCCACAGGAGTACTGTTCGGCCAGAAAGTCCAGAAACACGCAAAGGCAGCGTAAAGCGTAGCGATGATATTGATTGGCAGTCCGAGCTTACCCAGAGACCAGCGAGCTTTCGGGAGGGATTCTGGATCTTTGAGTTTTCTGTATACGATACAGGAGATACAGATTGCGTAGGAGGCCATTAAGGATGATAGCTGTAAACTTAAGATGGCGTTGAAGGCGGCGTTGGAGCCGAGATTGATGAGAGACAATAGGATGGTGCATCCAAGTGTCAGGATAGTGGCATTGACGGGAACGTGGACGGTGTTATTCATTTTAGAGATCCACTTGGCGAATGGAAGGCCCCGATCGCGGGCAAAAGACCAGGCCTGTCGGGCGCAGGAGGCTGTGAAAGAGATATTGCCGACCATGAGGAGGAAGACCGGTATTACAGTTAAGATGTTCGTGCCCAGGTTTGTATTTGGCATTGCAACCTTGAACATGTAGAGGAATGGGTATCCAGTCGGATCGTTGAGTGCGTCGTCCACAGAAGGAATGGCGAAAAGGATGGTGATGAGGAAGACTAAGCCGGTGCTTCCGTTGATGTAAAACGTCCACATCATCGATCGTGGCACTGAAAGACCAGCATCAGACACCTCCTCGGACATGTGCGCAGCTGCGTCACTACCTAAGTGGTTGATCAGCATTACATATCGTTCTGAGCAAAAACTCAACACTTACATCCAAGGGAAGCAATGGCGCTGATTTGACCGACCATCAAACTGAGCGGTACTGTAGACCAACCACCTTGGTTGTTGAAATGCAAAAACACCTCGTGGGCCGGCGGATGGGGAGCGAGCACCCAAAGAACCACAACCACTGCGACGAAACCCATGATATGCAAAATCATAGAGAGATTGTTGAGCATCGGAAAGTAGTCCGAGAACCATATGTTGAAGATGCCGGAGATGACAACAACGGCTAGTACACAAATGGTACTTTGCCAGTTTGGAGCAGTGTACGAGGGATAGTTGACCATCGCGAGACATTGGATAATAGTTCCAGCCAAAAAGAATCCGGACGCATTACCGGCTTGATATGACATTGCGGATAGCCATCCTGTGGTGTAGCTGAGGAACTTCTGACAGCTTTCGGGAGCAAATTCGGAGACCTGCGAAGCAAGGGCGGAAGGTAAGTGAGTGATCATTTTGACAAGATCTGTCCATCATCTGCTTACCCAATGATATTGCCCGCCAGATGTGGGTGCCATTGATGCCTTCACAAGAGAGGTTAGCTGGCGCAGAGAAACGCGATGCTTTCACCACATGGTCGTACCATCTCAGCCATGCTAGCAATAATAAGTCCAAAGCCAAGAATCGTCCAGATATAGCTCCAGAATAAGCCGCTCAAGCCTCCGTCCACCAAGCCTTGCGTGTTAGCTGTCAAAAGGAATTCCCACGTCGCCATGATGACACATGTGAAGGACAAGATTGAGAATTGTCTAAACACTCGACGCATTTCCTGTTTCTTTCCCATCCTTGTCATGTCAAATTTGTCGAAGGAAGTCATGATTCCGGGATCCTTTAGGTCTGCGTCCAGCCACTCGTCCATCGGCGTGGAGTTGACGCGAGGTTTCTTTGGAGCCTCATGTTGAGGACGGTCGAAATAAAAGTCGGCAAGCTCTCGCGATTCTTCGTGACTCAACGTCTCCGATCTGCCCATACTTTTTGTTGCTGCCAATGCGCTTGGTGTGAGTTGAGCTGTTTTGGGCAAAGGATAATAGAAAGAGAGGAAGAAGGTCAGCGAGTTTACCCCTTCAAAGTCGACTCAATTCCATACTGACGAGAGCTGTAGCACAACAGACGATGCTGGCCCAGTAATGCTTGCCTCACACGAGCTGCGTCGGGTCCTTGAATAAGAGGACCTAGTACCACCTCGTCCCGGCCATCTTATTCTCAACCCGGCGATATCTTCGCAGTCGACCGATGCAGGCCACCGTCCAAGAGAAGGGTTGGAGCGAGCGCTAGATTTTCAGGGCTAATTTGCTTGGGCTTCGGCTCTAGATACGCCTCGTGGACTCCCAGCAGGCATGAATAGGGAGGGGGAGCGGCGATGTGGCGGCAAGGTCCCGTTGCAGCTGAACTGCGGGCGATTGCTTTTGGCGGTTACGCGTGTCCTCGATGTGTCCACAGATGAACGAACGTGCCTGTTTTCCCTCTTTTCACCTCACATGCTGGAAGTTCTCATCTCCAGTCTTCCTCTCTGCGACTTTCTCTCCGCTACGCCGGGCGCTGGTCGGCGATCGGTGATTTCAAGTTCACAATTCTCATTTTCCTCCCCCACCGAGTTCCTGAGCGCGGATACGATCCCAGGGGCGATCTCACAATGGTGTCATGGTTCTTTGTGGTTGGGGAGAAGTAGTGTGGTCGAAATATGCAGGTCTCGCCGGAGAAAGTGGCGGGAGCTCTTGCCCCTGACTAGCGCGCGAATATTGGCCCCGGCAGTATGGTTCTTGGACTGCACGTCTTCACACTTCAGGTCGGTTTTTCGGGCATCTTTCATCCATTTAACGCATCCGCACCTTCTTGCAGCACTTCGGGCGGGACCGTGCTGTCATTGTGCAACGGCCCACGTTTAAACTGCGACGCCTCAGTTTTCACCTCCGCCAAGCCCCTGTGGCCTCCCTGGTCGACTCGTCTATTGTCCGTGCGAATATCCCAGCCTGTCATATCTATCTAGCCTCCCGCTCTGTTGTACGCTAACTCTTATCGCCATGGCGGATATCTGCATCCTCCGAAGCATTGATCCTTCTTTCCGCAGCAAGCTGAAGTCTCCAACAAGCAAGAGCAATCGTGTTTGAGAAATGAAGATTTTTGAGGACGAGGCGAACTCGAACCTTGGACACTTACCACTCTTTTCGGGATAGGCGTCGATCATGACATCTCTTCCTCGAAGCCAAACTTGCACTCGAAGCGAGAACCTGTACCGATAATGAGCCATAACAATGACCCGCACAGCCTTGTCAAAACTCCGAAGCGGCATTTACCGATCTTCCTCAGGACGGAAACTGGAGCATGATAGATTGCCATTATCTGGGAGCCTGTCCAAGAAATCAAAAATGACCCCATACCGCCCCAGATAGATGCCGTCGTTCTCGTGTTTCATCTCTCCCATTGTTTCTTTCTCTTCGTCAATGTTCTCTCTCTATTGTTTCGGCTCTCTGCCATCATGTCTTATGCGGATATAGACACCACGAACTGGACGCCTGGCACTGCCTACTGGACCAAAATTACCGACGAAAATCATGCAGGTTGGCTGTACATCATCACATTGCTGTCTTTTGTCTATGTCATCATAGCGTTTGGTATTCGGTTTGTGGTGAAATGGGGTTCGTATATGGAGCAATTGGTCTTTCTCAAATTGGGAGCTGAAGTGAAAGTACAGGAATGTACGGGTTAGACGATTGGGCATTGCTCGGAGCAACAGTGCTCGCAATCGGACAGTATGTGTCTGTACTGGTAGCCCTCAGTAAAGGACTGGGAGAGAGTGCTTTGCTTCTTGGTCAAATACGAATGAATGAACTGGCGATGGTGAGTGCATGATACATTGAAAACCTACATCTTGAGCTGATTCAGCATTACAGTACGCAGCGGCTCACGCATACCTATACCTCATCGCACATTGTCTATCCAAGATATCAACAGCTCTCTTAACCCATCGCCTCTTCGAAAACGGCAGGCTACGAAACCGATACATGTCAATCAGTCTTGTCGTGGCCTCTGGGATATTCGGTGTTGCAAGCATTCTGGCGTTATCAGTCTCGTGCCCAAATCCGTACTTGCTAACATGCCCACGCAGAGTAAGTCAAAGGTCACGTCTTTGAAGCGCTGAGCTGATCAGTGCCACAGTTTACCCGTTGGCAAATAATCATGGCGTACGACATTATCACGGAATGTCTTCTCATCATCGTCCCACTCATCCTCATCTTCGACATCCTCATCGACAAAAGCGCCAAAATCACCGTCCTTGCAGTTTTCGGTTTCCGCGCCGCCGATATCGTCTTCGCTGCTATGAACCTTCATCGAATCAGCAATTTGGAACACGCTCAAGATGAGGCGCTCGCTCTCATACCCTCTCTCATGTGGACACAAACAGAACTCCTTTGGTCGATCCTCGCGGCCTCTCTCCCCTGTCTCAAAGCGTTCATGAAACCTTTCGATAGGATCGATGAAGATACTTGGAGATCGAAGAACAATCTGTACGCATCTGATCGATCAGCGAGAGCATGGGGAGACTGGGGCATTCGCGATGAGAATATGGCTTCGGCCAACATAAGTTCTAAACAAAGGAGCGAAGCCGCGATCGCGAGTGGGAATGATTGCATTGGATTCGACTTTGGTCTGCGAGCCGATGGGGTTTCACACGAGGTAGAAATCTCCCATCCGACAACATCTGATGCCGAGTCGAATGGGCGGAGAAGCTGGGGAAGTCAGGATCATATCATTAGGACGCAAACGCGGTTTGAGGTTAAGAGGGAGGGAAAGAGGGAGGGAGGGAGGGATCCTTATGAGATTCAGTGAGGAGCAGGAGAGCTTAATACTGTACGAGTAATGATATTCTAACGAGTATGCCTAGACCGACATGCGACAGTCGAGTCGACAGGACAATAATATATGTAGAAGAAATCGATTTTACCCTCTTCATACACTCTATTTGGTATCTAAGTCCCAGTCTCCACAACCTCCGCAAACCACTGCCTCAAAGCACCCGCCAGAACGGCGGGAAGCTCAAGCACATCTCGAACAACCAGATAGTAGCGGAAAGGGAATGTGTCCAAATACTTGATCATCTTCACATCCCCATCTTTGAACTCGGCCCTCTGAAGATCCATGATACTCTGCTTCGGACTTGCGGCCGTCGTTTGTTGTGACTTTGCATCGACGACGATGAACACGGCCATAATCTGCTCCTCGTGAGCTTGACGGACAAGCTGGCGGATGGATGGATGATCCTCGCATAGCCCGTCGGAGATGATCAGTTGAAGCTGCCAGAGATTGCTTCCCGAGCTGGATGCTTTCAGACGTGCAGCTCTGAAGAGCTCGATGGATTGCTCAAGAAGTCTGCGGACGTTGGTCTTTGATTGAGCGAAGCTGAAATGTCGGAAGACTTCTGCTCCTGCGTCTGAAGTGAAGGGCATGCTGAAGTCGTGATTGACGTTGACGGTCTCGCCAAAGCCAACGATGCAAAGCTCGCCAACTTCCAGCATTGCCATACTCTTCGCCACCAACGCCAGAGTATCAAATGCGAGACCCTTTCTCTCGCTCTCATTCATGGACTCGGAGTCGTCAATGGCAAGCATGATCTGGTACGAGCGCTTGCTGGGAATAGATCGCCGCATCCAGATTTTGTCTCGCTTATAAGAGGAAGCGATGTACGGAATGATCTTCTTGATATTGAGTCGCTTGCCTGTGCGGAAGTCTCCTCGCATTTTCGTTGCCTGCGTAGGCTGGAGGATGAGGCGAAGGTGCTCTGTCAAGACCACTGCCATGTTGCGAGTCCGGCTTTCGTGCTCAGACCAGGCTCGCCGAGCATCTGCCATCGACATCAGGCTTTCCTTTTGGCGGGAGAGATGTGTTTTTGTTAGCTGCTCATCGACATCGTCCAAGTCGCGCTCCTCGGTTTGCTCCACGGCGATGTCCATATCCATTTCAACGTCGGTAGGTCGCCCGATCATGGCTTTGCTGGTTTGCTCGGTGGCTTCTGCGGCATTTCCAGAGGATCCAGCACCTTCACCGTCATCTTCCAATGGCTGATCGAGCAAGTCCTCGTCTTGGTCGTTGAGGTTGTGGGCGGTTTCTGGGCCGTCCTCGTCTTGATCGATTGGCATGGCATTCTGGTCGTCAAGCGCTCTCGACTGTTCCACCTTCGCTGCCCCGAGAGCTTGCATTTCCGCGTCTGTGTCGTCTGTATGCTCAAAGCGAGGATCATCCGAATTGGGCTGTTCTCCGGCTTGAATTTGCGCAGCTTCATGTTCCGTCGCGGTCTCGATATCTCGATGTTGATTATACCATTCTTTCAGAATATCACCCAATTGCTTATACAGTTGAGTCTGCTGCTCTTTAGCACCTGGCTCCGCTTGACCTGAAGATGTATCTTGTTCGGTCTTGTTGCCTCCTTTCGCAGTACCAGACTGCGTGCTGGGATCAGTCATATCGTTCTCGTTCCCCAGATGATCGTCGCCCGCCAGTGCGCCGTTCGCTTGTGACTCATCGTTCTGTTCTTGACCGCGGCCATCGTCCGCCGAAACAAGACCTTCGGGCGATTCGTCTTCGGGTCGGTTGTTGTCCAACATCGCGACGTCGGAATTGGCGTCATCGCCTTGCTCTCCGGTCTCCTCTTCCTCTTCCTCTTCCTTATCCTGCAGCGTCGCTTCTCCATTGTCTTTTCCTCCCTCGCTGCCTTCTTCATCGCCCATATCAATATCTTTATCTTCAGGACGAGAATCATTCTGATCGAGCCCGTCGATATTTTCCTCCATGTCGACAGCAAGATCTGAGTCAACATCAGACATATCGTCCACTTCGTCTTTATCGCAGTCCATGTTCAGGTCATCTGGCAGATCCAGGGTCTCTTCCTCATTCATATGCAGATCCGCCTTCTCTGGCTCTTTGTGCTGTACATCTTGCTCCAGCTCCGCACCAGCATCGGCCTCGTCATCCGGCTCTTGTGATTCTTCCTCAAGGCCTTCTTCGACGCCTTCTTTCGCATTCTCGCCAGCGGCAGATACATCTTCACTCTTGGTGCCCTTCGTACCGTCTGCCTCCTTTTCCACTTCCCCAGCCTCCTTGTCATTCCAAGTCTTCTCGTCCTTAGCATCAGCGTTGTTCTCATCGACATGTCCAGCTTCTTCATCAACGTCAGCTTCGGATTGGCCATCATCAGCGTCACTTCCATCTCCCCCTCCGGAGCCTGCATCTTCGTCAAAGTCTCCCTCGAGATCCTCATCTGCCATGTCGACGGCATCCTTCTCAGCTTCAGTCTCGTCTTTCTGCTCTTTAGAGTTTGCATCCTGAGCGAGATCTCCGAGATCCTCATCGTCGCCAATATCTTTGCTGATGTCTTCGGCACCTTCGCCTTCGCCTAGACCGGTTCCATTTTCGGCTTTGCCAGATTGTTGCTCGTCCGTCGGCGCTTTATCTGAGGGTGTGCAGAATCCTTGGCTCGTCAATTGCACGAATGAAGTGGCCAGCCGGTGTGCCATTCTGCTGGTTGTGGCATGGAGTGTTGACATCTCGCGAGTCAGTACATCGGCGACAGTATTGTAAGCTCGAAGCAGTGGTGAAATGTTCTTGCAAGCAGCAACAATGTGCGAGAGGTCTGCATCTTCGTCGGAGTGCACCGAATGGAGACTGTCCAGAAGTGTCTGTAGCTCACGAGAGATGTCGTCGAGTCGCAATCCTTCGACCGATGAGTTCATGGCCCTCTGATGCTCGAGTAACCACATTTTCTTGAGCTGGCCGTTTGTCGTAGCCTCGCGGTGCACAATTGGAGGCTCGCAGGCGCGCTTGGTCAAGGTTTTCAGATCTTCAAGCCAAGTAGCGGCTGCTGTTGGCGCAGTTTTTGCAGTGCTGGCGAATTTTAAGCTCGAAGAGGTCTCATCAGTCCATCTTGCGAGCTGCGAGAGCATTGGCGCAAGCTCCGGGTGTGCTTGTGTCTCTTCCGTAGCAAGTGTCGTGATACTGTGCGTGATCTCGACATACTGGCGATGCGATGTGTCCACGCTAGCACTGCTCATATGTTGAGGCAAGCGACCATGAGAATCTACTTGGCTGCGAATCGTTTCCAACGCCTGTACAGTGTTGTTCAATTTCTCAACCGCTTGTGAGAAGTCATTGCGACACAGCCTGCCCTGTATATCGATGCAGTTTGAGCAGCATTGAACGACTTGGCCGAGGGAAACGACCTGGGCAATGAGCGCTTGTCTCGGATCCTGGGCTTGATCCTGGATGCTGACATTGTCGCTTGAAGCAAGAGTATCAATCTGCTCCAGACTCCACTGGAACACTGTCAAGCTTCTCAGCTGTCGGACCAGTAATTGACGTTGTTCAATGGAGAATTGAAGCATATTTTCAATCAGAACTCTCGCTCGCGTTACCTCCGCAGGAGTAAGATCCTCGGAATACTTGAGAGCACCAGCTCTGATCGAAGGCATGATATGCAAAAGCCGGTGAAATTCTTGGTCAGCCACGTCTAGACCATTAAACTTGACATTTGTCAGAGGTGAAGCTTTAGCCAGAATGACCGATAGCGAATGTTGCTGAGACATGACGCTGTCGCTGATATTTGTCTGGAAGCCCATCAGGCGCACGTCTCTCAGTATATCCGCCAATAGTCGCCGCTTTCTTGTCTTGAGATGCTGGACGAGCGTCTTGTTTTCCTCGGTCAAGATGTTTGGTGTAGCCTTGCGCAGTTCAATGGTCTCATCATTCAAGTCCTGAAGGAATTTGTCGATTCGCTTTGCGGCTGTCATTGATGTTTGGAGCGTGTCTGACTTGGCCTTCATTCGTTGAATGGCAGTCAATGGGTCTTGAAGCAATTCGGCTTGGTCCCAGGACGCAATCGATGTACCATCAAGCTGCTCCGCACTCCTGAGAATACCCTCCCACACATCGCTGTCCCGAGACTCCGATGCAAGCTTGACGTACGGGAATTCAGCCTGCAAGATTGGCGCAACAGACTCGCTCAAAGCTTGACGGTATTTCCTCACAACACGGAAGAGTTTCTTGTGTGAGTTCTTTGCACTCTGTCTGAGCGTCTCGATGTTGCGGTCTTTCCAGCTGGCAAGCTTGATGACATTCTTGATGTCCTTCTCGAGACCCGCGCGCTTCTTGGTAAGCTGTTCCTCGATTGCGCTTTCGAATCGAGCGTAAAATGAAACAAAGCTTGCGAGCGCGCTGCGTACTGTCGTGAACGTGATATTGTCAGCTGAGCGTGTGCCCAGAGCAGCTTCGAAATCTCGTAGCATATTCAAACGCATTCGGTATTCTTTCAAGCCACAGCCAGAGAGGAAGCTTCCAAGTGTCTCGAGCAGGTCTTGTGCAAACTTCTGTGCACCCTGCAAACTCGTCGTTGGGTCGTCCGAGGCTCGAATGATGGTCTCGTACGCAATATACCACCACGATGAGGCATTTCGTGCGCACTGCTTGTCCTCCGCATCAAACATACCAGCCCACGTCAAGAGCTCCAGCCGGCGCCAGCCGATGATGAGGTCTGTTGTCTCGTCCAGGAGGCCACTTGCCGAGAATTCGGAGCTGGCAATCTTTTGCCATTCGTTAATGGTAGCATGTAGTTTCTCGACTGGGGGAAAATAGCGGGCGAGCGGTTCTGAATGCCCGAGAGCAAGCACCACATCACAGGCTCGAAGCGCCTCTATCGGAGTCGCGTGCTCGGGCCAGGAACTGTGAATTGCCTTGAATCGCTGTTGGATTTTCCGGATCAGGGCGACGAGAATTCTGATCTGATCAATGTGTGCGTGCTGGTAGATGTCGATGTGTCGCGGCTCTGTAGAATTTGGCTTTAGAGCGGTGACCAGCTTGTCCAGGCCGCGGAATATTGAAGCAAAGCCGGGCTCGTTGGCTGAGTGGGAAGCCGAGAGAGCAGTCCACTGATCTAAGACCTCGAGAATCTGCCCGTTGCCCTGCGAGCCAGTATAAATAGCATGGTAAAGCGCAGCCAGCTTCGGAGCCAGGCTCTGCGCTGACGGCGATGCTTTGGACGTCTCGCCATGATTCCCGCCTTCAACCTCCCAAGTGGGGAAGATCTCTTCAAGCTCTTCTTGAGTCGCTTCATCCTCCAATGCATCGCCACCACGATACTTGTATAAACTTGACTTGGCAGCATCGAGCTTCTGGTCGCGACCCAACTCAATCTTCCATGCCTCGTAAAAGCTGCAGAACGTGTCATCAATGGCCGTCTGTAGCTCTGATGACAGTCTGGTGGCTGGAAGCGCGGCAGATCTTGCTGCAATAACGGACAACCAGCACAGCTGTTCCTCGAGAGAGCGGTACGTTTGTTGCACCGCTACGAAAAGGGCATCGGACATCCAGTCGTTTGATGAAGCTCCCACAAGTGGCATGATTCTGGCGAACGGGATTGATTGGCTCTTCATATCTTGCGCGGCAAGAGCCTGGAGATGGAGACGTTGCGCCACGAAGAGACAGTCGATGAAGCCAACAACAGGCGTAGTCAGGTCTGCATATGGTCGGTACTGTCGGGACTCCAATCTTGCACGCAGAACCTTTAAGTTTTCCCATGCATGAGCATCAAGTATTCCAGAAGATAGCTGTGAGCCCTCGACTTTTCGTGCAGGCTGTAGGAGACGCATGAGGTTCACGAATTCTCCATGTAGTTGCATGAGCTGTGAGTCTGTAGGGCGGCAGATCTCCACGACTTCAGGGTCGGGACCAAGAGCGATATTCTCTTCTTCCAACAGTCGAGAACGAAGAGACTCTCCCTGTCCGAAGCAAGCTTGTCTGAAAGACAGCAGAGCTTCCGCACGAGATCGTACATCTTCTTTGACACTCTGGTGGACAGTCTTGCGGAAGTGAGCCTCTTGGACTGGATCGAAAGCCCTGCTTGGTACAAATAGCGAGACACATGCGAGTGCGAAGGACACCCAAGCTTGGGAAGCTTGTTGTAGCGAAGGAGCCGAGTCGGACCGCAGGTAGTCCGCTACCAGCTTGAGATGCTGGGCCGGTTCGCTTCGATAGACGGCAACCGTGTGCTTTTGTTCCATAATGGAGTCTCCATCGCTTGCATTCGAGTATTCCAATAGATAAGAAGCACACTGCGACCAATCATCGGAGCCATCTTGCATGACGAGGCTTGACAAGACGACCTGGAAAAGATCTTGAAGAGCAGAACTTAAGGATGGTAGAGTATCCTGCTGCACCAAGTGCGCTTTCGAAGCAATCGTCTGCCCGAGAGCGTGTAGTTCGGCCTCCAGACGAGACATATCATCCAAGCATACTTGCTCGACGGAAGCTAGGCTTCGTACGATACTGCTTTGGACTCGCTCGCTAGCGTGATGGTCTGGCGCGCTATTTGTAGACCGTGGCAAGCTGAGACCCAGAAGTCGTAGTTTGGATTGCGGCGACTGCACGGTAATATAGCTGCTCAGAGCGATACTCAAATTGGTCTTGCGTAAAGCCAGAGTCTCCATCGACACGCTTTCGGCTGGTCGGATGCGGACATTGGTCAAGGCCAGCATAGCAAAGTGCTGACACAGCATTTCAAAGGCGCTCGCGAAGTGAGGGATTGTCGGGGTGAGAACGGTCGCGCCGTCTTCGATCACAGTAGCAGAAGGCATGGAAGCCTGCGTTCGCTCAACCAGCTCGTTGAGTTTTGGACCAGCAGCGGAACCGAGTCTCAGTGCCTGCTGGAAAGCCAATCTCAGATCCACAACCTGGTCAGGGGGCAGTCGAACAGACGCTGTTGCGTTGTCGAACTCATCCACGACTGCTTCAAACGCGACAATCGCTTGAAGATCATCGAGAGTAGTTGGGACACTAGGTCGGAGCGCTTGCCAGAGGGCGACATGTGTGCGGCCCACCCCTGCGCTTGCCTCTGGATCGAAGTCAGACAGCAATCTCTGGCACTCGAATGTAATGGACTTGAGAACTGGCGATGACTCCAAATTTTGCGCGGAGTACATTGCATGGCCGGCAAGTAGGTACGCCGTCAAGGTCGCAACGTCCAGAGTGTCGGATCCAAGTACTTGTAGCAGTGTCGAGCAGCAAGCCAGCATCATCTGCATTGTTATCTTCGTATGGGAGAGCTGTTCAAGCGAGTTCAGAAATCCTTGCTGAAGACCCGTTCGGATGCTCTGCAATAGACTATGGACCAGGTCCAGTGGCATTTCGCTCTTCCTGCCGATCGCCTTAATCTCTTGTCGTATCGATTTCCAGGATCTGGCCAACCGCTCCGTTTTCTTGCGACTGCCCTTGAAGCTCTGTAAAAAGTTCTCAACAGACTTAAAGGAGAGAGTGAGGTCATATTGCGCCGCCAGTGCCAGTGCTTGATGGTACGATTGTTGAGAGCGACACACGAGAGGCTGATTATTGAGAGGGTGAAAAGTCTGGAGAGAATGCTTACCGTCAGTGAGAATACTTACAGAATGAGCAGAGCGAGGACTGACCTGTGCACAAGCAAAGTCAGCAGGCACCTGCATGTAGCTTGAGGTTTCCTCGTAGAATGGCTTTAGAGAGCTTTCGCCAGTAACAAGAGCTGCGAGTGGCTGCAGGTTTGCGACGGAGTCTGCGGAACGTTGGAATAGGCCGTGGTTGAGTTGTTCCAGCAGTCTGGGCAACAGAACTCGATCGCACTGGGCAAGATGATCGAATGCCACTCTTAACTCTTCCTCGCCCGCGTCAGGAGACGCCTTGAATGCTCTAAAGCGAGCCATGGCAGACTCCGCGTACAAGCCGTCTGTTGAAGAAGCGGCGTTGTCATCAGAAGCCACAAAAAGCTCCACCACACGGTTTCGCATTGCGCGAGATAGCTCACCAAGTCGCGGGTCGACTGTGAGGAAGATCCGAAATCGAGGGTGTGGGCGTACAATTAGTGGCGAGCCGTCCTGGGCAGTGTGTTCATTGATTGTGAGAGCGCCATTCGGCTCCAGTAGCGAGTTTAATCGATCGAGAACTGAAGGGCTGCATAGGTTAGCATTGTCCAGGATGAGCCACTTGCCCTGCTGCAGGGCGTCAATCAAGGGCCCGTCGATCCACTCAAATCTGGCTTTGTCGATGATGGCATCGCTGCGTTGAAGTCGCTCAAGAAGCGGTTGAAAACTCGACTCAGCTTCTGGGGGTATCATCTGGGCAATCTTCGATAGTGTTGCAGAGTCAGTTCCAGATTCGAGACTGCTAACAGCTCTAAGAAGCTCTACAACCTCTGCACTATAGCCCGTAAGTAGACCCTGCTTTGCCAGTTGATTGCATTGTGTTTGCAAGTCTTTAAGGGCATGCGATGTCTCTCGGTGGGGATCAAATTGTTCGTACCCACCAATCAGATCCAGTGCATCGGTCTCCGCGTTCATGGCCAGAGTCACCAGGTCAGCGCCGACGCCCGCAGCAAGGCGTTCAATCAGAATGGTTTTCCCTGATCCGGGAGAGCCCGTGAGAAGGACTGGCCAGCCTTGCTGAACGCAGATCATGACCGTTTGAAGAACTCGCTGTTGCGAGAGACCGCCATGTCGAAGTGGCTGAGGCGTGGACGTCGAAGCATGTCTAGGTAACAGGCCGATCCCAACCTGCATGGTCTGCGTAGAGATGTTGCTGAATAAGTCCACCGCACGAATTGAGGAACCAAACACGGAGGTGTATAGCTCCTTGACACACGCTCGATCTTGCGCGGTGTGGAAACGTTGCAAGAACATGCTGTCGACGAAGTCCCTTGATGTTCCTGCTTGGAGCAAAGCCTCATCAGCTGATGCGAGTGACAGCCAGCGAGCAATGTCACGCAAATTGAACTCCCAAGGGCCGCCAATGGCACCGAATCTCTGCCTGTGGGTCACCTCATCATCGAGTTTGCTCACAAAGGCCACAGCGCGTTCTGTCTCGCCCGTATCCAGTCTAGGAAACATGCGCTGGCAAATCATCATGAGGTCTTCAGGCTTGAAAGCATCCGCGTATACCACGGTGAATCGGTTGACGAAGGAGGCAGGAAGACCTTTCCGACCACCGCCTTGGTGGTGAGGGTTCTGAGCAGCGAAAAGTCGGAAATTCGGGTGTCGCGTGAAGGTCTGGCCAAGTTCAGGCACAAAGACAGATTCACGATGGTCGAGGCAAGCGTTCAATCCCTCCAGGACTGACTGGGCGGCAAGATTCATCTCGTCGAGCAAGACCCATTCGCCCTTCTTCATTGCTCGGAGGAAAGGAGCATCACGCCATACAAATGTGCCCGTTTGAGCACCCTCTACAGGCGCATCGGATCCGAATAGATCGAGCAAGTCAGTCTGGTCTGAAAGGTTGATGCGCGTCAGTGGCATTCCGGCAGCTGCTGCGATAGCCGTAACCAGTGCTGTCTTCCCGACTCCAGGACTGCCTTCCAGCATGACGGGCTTGGACAACTGCAGCGCTCTGAGAACACGCATGGAATTCAGCCTAGTGGTTGGCGGGTCGAAGGAGAACGCCAGATCAGTAACCTGAGAGCCTGGGTTACGAGCGACATTGAAAGGCCCGATGCCAAATTGAGCATCGTCGCTGTGAAGTGCCAAGGACTGGCTATATATCGCGTTCGCATTCACTGCGAGAAGAGTGTTCAGCTCCTCTAGACAGGCGTTCCGCTCTGAGGCAATGTCTTGAGACACGAGAGACATGAGTCCGGCAGGATTGGCCCCAAGGGTATCGATGTAGACCATCGCTGCGCCGTGTACCACCGCAGACTTGATGTCGAGAGCAGCGAAAGCGTTCACAAATTGCACCCAAGCCAGGGTATCTCTGATGGAGACCGACGAGCTGGCTGAAGTATCAAATCTGTTCTTGAACCAGGCTGCAAAGTTGACCATCGCCTTAGCATGCGATTGGGCATTCTCGACAAGCTTTTCGCGTACAATGTGTAGTACGTCGTCCAGGTCTGAAAGGGCCGGTACCCAGATCTCCGTAAAACGATTGCGAAGAGCTGGAGACAGCTCACGCTTGCCGTAATCTCCACCGGGATTCATTGTTGCAAAGAATTGGAATCCATCTGAAGCAATCACAGCGGAGTCAAGACTGCCTTTCTCAGCAAGGAGGATTGTGCGTTGTGACTCCAAAACGCTGTTGATGCGCTCCAAGACTGAATCATCGGCGAGCGAGATTTCGTCCAATAGGAAGAATTCGCCGTTTCGCATTGCATGCACAAGGCTGCCGTCACTCCACTCGAAAAGCGCCTTGAAACTCGTGCGCAATGCTTGGATCTCGGTGTGTGCGGCGCTCTGGGTGTAGGAAGCGTTATTGTCTGTGCGTCCGGTGGCAAGGCCCTTGTCATATGCTGCCAGAAGCTCATCGGTAGAATCCGCTTGTCCATCTGATATCCGCTGCAGGACTGGGGACGCAAGTAGCTTCTGTCGTAACGCCGTCTCAATTCCTGCACGATTGCGAACAGGACGTTGCGAGCCGATCAGGTCTCCCGTTTCAGTGTTTTGATGAGCGTTGACGATATGCAGGTCCTTTCTGAGAGCGTCTGCGAGCATTTGGCACACCGTCGTCTTCCCACACCCAGTTTCTCCCACGAGCAAGACCGGCTCATTGTTTCGTATTGCGCGAGAAACCAGTACGTAGAGCCGGCGCATAGCACTTGTCCAGACTACGCCCTTCTGCGTTGAATTTTGGCGATGCTGTTGAACCTCTGCACTGCTCTCGGAGTACAATGAATCTTCGTCAACACGGACCTTGGGACCTTTCTCACTCATCGCTCTCTCAAGAATAGCTTTGAGTGCCACGCGCTCCTCTTGTTTTCGCACACGTTCACATAGCAGCATGTACCCATTGGTGGCAAGTTCTTCAATCGAATCATTCGGTCTCATGGCCCAACGAAAAAGATCGCGTAACGTTGCGAAGCTTTTCTGTTCGAAAAGGCGATTTTCTTGCCGCAGAAATGACAACTCCCTGTACACGGTCACGATACGTTTGGCCCATGTCCTCGGTAATTGGGTGCGGCGATGCAAGATGTCCTCGAGTTCGTCAACAGGGATGTCATCGAAGTGCAGCTCCAAGAAACGGTTTCGGAACGCACGAGACAGCATCTTTCGCCCACCATAGAGACCGGCCGGGTTCTGTGTGGCGAAAAGCATGAAGTCAGGGTGTGGTCGGACAACTTCTTGAGTTTCAGGTACCAGAAGCTCTCGATTGTCGTCGAGTAGCCGGTTCAGAGCTTCAAGCACATCTGTAGGAGCCAGATTCAATTCGTCCAGGACGATCCAATGGCCTTCGCGTAAAGCTTTAACCAGAACGCCTTCTTGGAACTGGAGAAGACCATCAATGCCGGACACGTAAGTACCAAGATACTCTTGAAGGTCGGTGTGCTCGTGATTGTTGATCCTAGTAAATTTGTGACCAGTCCGTTTAGCAAGATACTCGATCATGCTCGTTTTACCGCTTGATGTAGGACCTTGTATCAGAACTGGGAATTGTCGTGTACTGGTTGCACGCACAAGGTTCTCAAGGTTGTTCCTGACAAAAGGTGTGATGATGTAGTGAGTCTGATCTTGGCGCTCCTCACTTCCTTGTCGAATCCAGTGTTTGGTGTTCTGGTATCTGTTGTCTCTGCTGTCAGGATAGCCTTGAACATACGACTTTTCATCCTTCGGTTTACGCAGGGCTCTGTTCAGCTCAGCTTTAATGTTCGTGCGCTTGCCGAACAGGTGTTGCTCAATCGTGGGCTGTAGAAGCGCAGATGATTCGGCGTCAAGAAAGGTGAGAAAGCTCATATGGAATCCTTCGTACAGAGCTCGCCTTGGACTGCACATATGCTGAATGTTCTTGGCGTAACTCAGTGTCCTGGTCAGGGTACGCAACGAGAAGTGCGGCTTCTGTCCCGCTCCATCAACAAGCCTGTTGTCTTCTGCAAACCCAATGATCTTCTGATAAAGAGTGCTCACGTCCGACGGTAAGGCGGCGTCTGCTGTCGACTCTTGTCTGAGATAGACCGTGACAATGTTGCAAAGACTCTTCAGGTCCTTGTCCGGTCCTTCCACGTAGATCTCGGTAAAGCGAGATCTAATTCCGGGCGGAAGATCTTTTTTACCAACATCGGTTGCTGGGTTCATGGCGGCGAACATTCTGAAGCTAGGATGAGCATCGACGCGCTCAATGTCACCCGATTCGGTCAGCAGTAGCGAGGGCGAGTTCGAGTCCAGTAGATCCGCGAGAGCTTCAAGCGTATCAGGCGAGGCAAGGTTGATCTCATCCAAGAGTACCCAGTCTCCATTGCGGACGGCCTTTACGATGTTGCCTTCAACGAAAGTGAAGACGAAAGCATTGTCTCCATTGGCCAGTTGTCGCTCCATGGTCTCGACCTTTGAAGCGAACACGGCCCACTTCGCGAAATCGATCGCGCGCTTGTAGTCTACTCTTCGCTTCTTGCTGGGGGCTTCCCCTTCTCTGGGCGGTGGTGATGCTGCACGCTGTTGATCGACCATGACAAGCGCCTGGCGCCAGAGTTTGCAGACAGCCTTCCAGTTACTCTTTGCCATTTGCTTGCCCAGGAGATCGATGAATTGCTTATTCTTCGAAGCGCTGAAGCTCTCAGTGAAAAGGTTATCGAATTCATCCTTCATCGGAACGATCAGCATTCTCGCATTGACCGGCTTGAAGCCTCCCAACAAATCACCCGCTTCACTCTGTTGTGACAAGTTGAAGGGGACAAGCTTCCGGCCGAGATGGTTCGCCAAGTGTTGTACTGCGGTTGTTTTACCAACACCGGTCTCGCCAACGAGAAGTAAGGGCTCTCGGTTCGATACCGCCGCAGCTACCCGCTCCAACATTCGGCTCGTGTGGGGATTCGTCGAGAAGGAGCTGTCGGCAATCTTGACATGGCGAGCTTTGCGCAGAGTGTAGCGTCCGACCGTGATGTTTTCCTTGTCCGCTTTGTATTGCGCCTCGCGACTTGTCAGGAGATAGTCTCGTCGTTGAGGATCAATATGCAACTCCTCTGCAACGGCCGCAGTCAGAATCGAGCGAGTCTTATCATCCGGGAGGGATCCAGTGAAACAGTCAATTGCTTCCAAGTATATCTTGTCCATATCGGTAGTTGTGAAGCTGTCGCGATCACGGAGTAAGCGCGACACTCGTTGACACAACTTCAGCAATTCTCTCGGTGTGATAGCCCGCGCTACTCCAGTCTTGCTTTGGCCCACTAGGACTGACTGCTGTCCTACTGCTGTCAGCCGTTCGTAGACAGCTAGAAACTGCGGTAGTAACTTGTCCAGATTTGGAAACAGGCTCTTCACTATACTGGAGAGCTCGACAGCGGAGGGCAAGCTGATCGAAACGGTGTGCCAATGCCTAGAGCCCAACATGTGCGTAAGAGGCTTCGACTCCTCGCCCCGATGGTTCATCGAGCTCCGAACTGTCGCGATGATACGGAAACCTTCGGCTGCATAGATTGTATCTTTTCTGTTCGGTATGAAGAGTTCTCCTTTCTCGATAAGCGGTAGTAATGTGCCCAGCACCTCATTGGGCGCTCTGTCCAAATCTTCAATGAGTACCCAGCGACCTTCACGAACGGCGGTGGTGAGCACGCCAGGTCTCCATTCAAAAGTTCCTGGTGATGATCCAGTGGTGTAGAGCCCGAAAAGAAGTTTCGCATCGCTCTGCTCGTTCAGGTGGAGGGTGATCATCTTGTCCAGTTTTCCCAGGACATCAGCCGCATGTCTTACGAGCATCGATTTTCCTGAACCGGGTAGACCAGCGAGAAGAACTGGGCTTCTTGATTTCAAAGAGAGAGCGACAAATCTCAGATTCTCCGCGACGGTCTCTGTTTGAACCAGAGTCAGGTTCTCGTCCTTTTGCGGGGTGGTGTCTCGCGTTCGCGGTAGAAGCACACCCCCGATGAGCGCAGTGGCCAAGCTGAAACAAGACTGCGGAATTGTTCGCATCGTGGATAACTTAACCGGGCTTGCATGTTTCGCTTCAGCGATCGCTGCGCATACAATTTCTGCGCGATGCTCTTCCCATAACGAAAGGAAGCGGAAGTCGATAATTTGATCGTCCCAAGGTCCAGTAATGTTGCTGTCTGGGCTGTCTGCACCGAGATATTTCTCAAATGTGGTCTCGAACCAATGGTCTGCGCCATGGAGGCAAATTTGGAGAATACGTAGAATGAGGTAAGTCACCGGCCGACTTCTTCTACCCAGCAGTCGGGTGAGTTCAGGCGTCTGGACATACTTCTGGAACATCCTGTGATTTGATCGGAGAAGGCGAAAGAGGCCCAGGAGATACGCGATGTCGCCTTGCTCGTCGTTCGATGACCCGAGATGGTATTGCTCGTCTTCCAGCAAATGGGTGGCATAAGGTGCAAGGAAGGATGCAAATGGGACAATTCGTCCAAGCGTAGCGATGGATGCAGCCAGTGACCCGTATGAGCGTAGTGAGGCGCAAATGTGCGCAAGTAAGTCTTCGCAGTGCGACAGAATTGTGTATGTGTATCGAGCATTCAGAGCCGTCCGCGTGAGAGCTTCGAGATATTGCTCGTGAGTGCCTTGCTGAATGATCTCGACCAGCTCGGGTGGAAGCCGGTCACGGCGTGCCAGCAGTGCCACATCCCATGTGCACTCCATGTTGTCGGTATGAGCGCCCTTTGGCGGTGGCGTGAGTAGTTGAAAGAAAGATCGAGGCGGAAAAGCTGAAATTCTCAAAGGTACGTAAAATTAGAGTTGGCGCTAGCTAGATCTATTTCGGCAAGCACTCCCGCGGCGCTCTCACAGCAGAGACACATTCGCAGCGAGCACACGACATCGTCCTTGTTCATTCTCTTTCAATCTCCCATCACCCAGCCATTGCCATGTCGCTCGCTCCCCAGTTCGCTGCGCGGAGATGCGTGCGATGCCTCCGATCGTCCCAATCCACCAGCACACTCCGACTCGCAACCTCGACACTACCGCAAAGGAGACGACAGCAGCAGGCGCGAAGATGGCAGTCCACAGACGCGATAGAAGCCAGCAACCCCAAGATCGCCGGCATTGTGGATCAGATTAGCCAGTTGACGCTGCTGGAGACGGCAGATTTGGTCTCAACGTTGAAGGTACGCACAAGTCTTGCAGACACCACCTGGAATTTTATTGACACTTTTCCCTTCTCAGTCCCGCCTCAACATCCCCGACGTGCCCATGGGCGGTTTCGCCGCAGCTGGACCAGCTGGTGGCGCCGTGCCAGCAGCCGCAGAAGAACCTGAGGAAGCCGCACCGAAGCAGGAAGAGAAGACGCTTTTCAACCTCAAGCTCGAATCGTTTGAGGCAACTGCGAAGCCCAAGATCATCAAGGAAGTCAAGGCAATGCTGGGATTGAGCTTGGTGGACAGCAAGAAATTCGTCGAGTCTGCACCTAAGGTTATGAAGGAGGGTGTGCCCAAGGAAGAGGCGGAGAAGATCATCGAGACCATGAAGGCATTGGGTGGTGTTGTCAAGATGGAATAGATTGTATACAAGATGTTATTTTACGTCGGTTGTTTGCATGAGACCGGCATCGATGAGCTGGGTCTATAGGAGGTAGGATCATACCGAAAAGTGTACAGTACGTATGGCTGGCTGAGGCAGGTCGGCTTGGATTCTCCATTGAGCTGTCACCGCACCGGCCTTGTGTTATTTGCTCCCTGGACCATCGAATTCTCTCATACTGCCACCCTGCTAATATTTGAGAACAGACTTCAAATGCCGGACGCGCCGACCTGCGAGAGAAGCTCAGCTAGAACACCTCGAGCTTACCGGAGGTACGTGGTCAACATACATGTACTTGCAGATGTCAACCTTGGCGACTGCATCTAGAACAGAGCATCTTCCACGGCACATAAAAGCTGCCCAAGCGCCGGCCGTCACGAGGCTGCACGATCGATTGACCCGCCTGTCTGTTCTAGGCAGCTGCGAAGCTCCCGATGCATCCACATGCAGAAGCATAATCATCAGGGTGTAAGGCTGGGAAATCTCATAGCTCTTCGGTCACAACAGCCACGAAGAGTCTAACGCCACGGCCACTTCAAATTGGCAACACGCAACAACAGCGACGTTGCCACGTGTGCCATCTCGTTGCTGGCATCAGGCGGCAGACTGACTTGGTTTCGCTCCGCTGTCAAGGCGATTGAGGAGGGTGTTGGGGAATTGGCGAAGGCGGAGGCTAAGGGGAATAGTATGGCGGCGAATAGATTGAGGAGGTTGCGGCATTCGTTGGTTGATTTGATAGTGCTGACAGGTGAAGCGATGTTGAGCCGAAGACCGTATAAGTTGAATAAGGTAGTCGCTGTGCCGGGTTGTAGATGTAATGGCTGCTGAGTATATCGAGAAGGTCTCTCGAGCACCATTGGTATCCAGCCGATCGAAGTAGCCATCGATTGTGATGGCGACGAGAATAGCAGAGTGGCATTTCTGTTACGGAGTTCAGAGCAACTCTCCACGCGGCCATCAGAACCGACGGCCAAGCCAATCGATACGATGTTCTATGAGTTGTTGGAGAATGCAGGAGAGGAAGGGCATCGACCGCGAATTCGACCAATTCAGGGGCCAAAAAGCCGTTTCAACGGTCACGTTTTCCTGCGCATCTCCCGCGTTCATCGACGTCATCCTCTGGCGCGTACATTTTGTTGATATTGATCCTCCAACGCGACGGCGATGATATCACATCAAACGGCGAGGAGGGAGGAGAGGTATAAGGGAACGAATGGTGGAGAGGTGGTAAGGAGATGTTGGCTGGCCCAATTTTTCCCTAAACTCTCCAATCAGTGAAAAGTTCCCAAAACTCCTCACCTTCTCGACCTTTTGCAACTTTACTTCCACCCTCCAAAATGCCCAATGTCATGCCAATCTGCGGTCCCGGCCTACCTCCCCCAACCAAAGCAGAGATGAAGAAAGCAACCCAATAGAAGAAAAAAGGACCGCTCGTAAGCCTCTCCAAGGGAGAGGTCCGAACGCCAACCCGACTCCTGCCAAAGAACCCACCGAGGAGAAGCCCACCAAGACCTCGAAGAAGAACGACAACACCTCGAGGATTGACAGACCCACCGCCGCCTCTCTCCACACAATCCCCATCGAAGGCGAAGAAACAGAGACAGTCCCCATCTTCGCGACCTGCGACGACGTCCGCAAACAACTCACCGCCCACCTCTCCAAATCCAACATGGCCAAAGCAGCTTTCGCTCGCGAACTCACTGAGATGCTGCCAAACTTCAAAGTACGTATCACCCACCTCACCCACCTCGCGGTCCCACATACTAACGCAAACTTCCCAGGTCTCAACCCGCCAAATCGATACCCTCCTCAAAATGAAAGGCCCCTCAGCCGGCGGCCACAACATCGGCTTCTACGCCAGCTATGTCTTCTTCGAGAGAATGCGTCTCCGCGACGGCCAAAATATTCGCCAAGCGCGAGAAACAGGAGGAAATTTATGCGGATGAGAAGAAAAGTGCGTCCCCGGGTTTTCCGGGAAAAGGAAGTCACAATAAGCATGTTTGGGCTATCGCTGGGGAGGGGCCGGTTTTGGATCAGTACGGGCAATTGCAGACCAAGGGCGCTCCGAGTGGGAGGTGAAGCATTTCGAGGAATTCGGTGAAGCAGAGCTTTCGTTGATTGTTCTTTGGTTGTGCAGGAGTTGTTGGGTTTGCGGGGGTTGGGCAACATGAGATGGCATTGACGGGTCTGGTGGGCGATGGCTTCATGTTCAACCAGTATGGAGAAATTGAGGAAGTCTTGCAAAGGTATCCTCACTTGTAGGAAGAAGGGAGACGTGAGAGACTGGGGTTTCAAGGACAAGCGGAATGCCACGAAGGAGTGACTCTGGAATGGCCTCCTTTTGATCGCGCGAGTTTCGGCACTACTGTGACTATATACCACAATATCAGCATTGTGTGGTCTCAGACATGTCATCTTCTTTTCTTAACCTTGCCCGTCCATGCGTCCACAAATCTCGTCTTCTCCTCAACACCTAGACCGAGCGTCTTCGCACGGCCCAGTCGTGATAATGACTCTGTCACCACATCCAGTGCGCGCCTCTCTGCTGGCGCCAAGCCATCCGCAGCACTGTCGTCCTCGCTGGACTGGAAGCTGTCAAAAAAGTTAGTATCGTACGCTTTCTTTTGCCGCCCACGGGAGGCTTCCCTGCTGGCGTCTTCTACCGCAACCTGTTGTTGAACGAGGTTGAGGGGGGTGCCGACACGAACGCGGATGCAGTGCGTCTGTCTGGAGCAGAGCTTCCAGAGAAAGCGAGCTGCTTCGATGACGCCTGGAATTGGGGTAACGACATCCGCTGGCGTATATCGCAGGGAGACCGGATATATGCTGGTCTTCTTGCCTGCAGAGAGAAGGGATGGCGACAATCGAAGCACTCCTCGGCCATTGCTAGTGGTGCTCTCAGGAAACACAACGATCACTCTCTGCGGGTTCTGAGCGACCAGATCTGCCAGCTCCATTGTCTGATCTGCGAGTGCCGGCATGGAGAAACATGCTGCAAGAGCGCCTTCCAGAGAAAGCGGTCGAACGCGGCGAGATCCGGGGTAGCTCTGGGTGAAGATTGGATCGAAGATGGCAGCGAGGTAGAGCACGTCCAATGGTGACTGATAAGAGGAGGCGATGATGGTTCCCGGTCCTGGGAGTCTCGTTGCGCCGCCTTTCCCCAAAGACCTTGAAGCATGTCAGCAACGTGGCAAAGACGAGAGTTGAAGATAGTACAGGGAGAGCTCACCCTCGTTGCACGCCATCAACTCTAATGTCTATCCACCACACGCCGGGGATCCCAAGGATGCACCAGAGGTTTGCTTTACGCAGAAGGCCACCGGCCGGCGTCCATTGAATGATGAGAAGCCATACGGCCCAGGCGAAGACGAGGAAGGGTATGCGGAGGCAGAAGAGGAACTATAGACATGTTATATTAGTATGCAGTGTTACGGCAGGGAGAGATGGTATTGTTGCAGATGAGGCATACCACATGATAAGGCGCGAGGAAGATGTTGCTGGGAGGTGGAGCGATAGGAAAGAAGGGGGCGACGCCGGAGCCTGTAT
The DNA here is from genome assembly GCA_002785995.1 of Mycosphaerelloides madeirae. NCBI lineage: Eukaryota > Fungi > Ascomycota > Dothideomycetes > Mycosphaerellales > Mycosphaerellaceae > Mycosphaerelloides > Mycosphaerelloides madeirae. Next base: position 79,161 of record NHNV01000073.1, on the reverse strand, counting down.
ACGGGATCGGCCAGTCAGCAATTTGCAGGTATATGTAGGTCGGGGCGGAAGGGCGAGGAAGCTGGTACCTTTATCCCGGTACTGGCCGTACTTCTCCATTGCTCGCAGGCCAGGGGGTCATGCGACAGTGGAGACGGGGCGCTGTGTGCGGGTGGCTCGCCTGTGTGGGGGCGGAGAAAGCTGTCGTGTGCTCAGGTTACCGCTCGCAGTTCATGTAGTAGCAGGAGGAGGTGTGAGTTGGAAGGGTAGACTGGGCAGACTGGGCAGCGTTGCAGAAGCGGAGGAGGGAGCGAAGACACGAAGAAGTACCGTAAGTTTGTCAGTAGCAGTAGTAAGGTAGTGTGCGTGTGCGTGTGCGTGTGAGCGAGAGCGATGCGTATGGAGGATCCCAGTCGGTGCACGGCAGCGAGCTGCGGGCTGGCGAGGCGCGTGCGGTGTGAGACGAGACTGGAGCTCAACGAACAGAGATTGCGATTGCGCTTTGCATGTGAAAGAGTGACGTGCGGGCCCTTCCCAATGAAATCTCGCTTGTCAATTGCGTCCCCTGCTCGCGTGCAGAAGTCGTGGCATAGTGCTGCCTGAGGATGTGTTTGTTGATGCGAGAAATCGCCGGGCAACCGAAACGGCAAGAACGCCAACGCGCCCACGTCTCTCTCCAATCTGCCTCTCACGAAACGCACTCGTCGACGCCAACCTCACCTCACCGCTGCCCACCACCCCTCCGCCGAGTCGCCGACGATGTCCAGGACCGCCATCACCACTACGCCTTGAGGAGAACGCGACGTCCTATTTTATACATACGCGATGGAGCGTCCGTCCTCGCAGCTCGAGAACGTGCGGCCATCTGCGCTGCCCAAGCCGCAGTCGCGCCTGCCCGCCCCCAATGCCGGTCGAACACTGCAAGAGACGACATCGAGCGACCTGAACACGAAGACTGCCGGCCAGAATGGGTTCATGGGCCCTCCGACGAGCAATGGCCCCTTCAAACACAAGATCATCAACTGTGAGGAATTCCCGTAGGTCAGGAGCGTAGATGAAACAGAACTGATCGCAAACAGTGCCGGAGCCTGCAGCAAAGCAACCGCGTAGAACGCTTGCTGAACGAGCCGGCGAGCCTGCCAGCACCGCCAGATCGCATCTGTCCACCAAATCGAGCTTTGGCAGCATATCTGGTTTCGGCTCGCGGCCTCCCTCATCCTACCGCAACCCTCCCAGTGCTTCCACCTCCGCTTCGGCCAGCAGTATGCGTCCGCCTAGCAGGCAGGCCAACGGACTGCGCCCTCCAAGCTACGTGCGACCGACGAGTGCTGCCACAGCACAAACTCCGTGCGATGACCCGGAATCAGATGGAGAAGCTGGGATTATGAGCAAACGAAAAGGTACACCAGTCCTGTCCTTTCATAGCCCCGTCAACGGCATTCATCTCCCCAAGACGCGCTCGCAAGGCACTCCCCGCCAGCAGCCGCGGTCGCAGGCACTACAACCTCGACAAGTCAGGTCTCAACACTCTGGCTCTTCTGTGAGCAGCTCAAACGATGATGGCGAGATCTTCAGCCGGACTTCGCGCGACAGCTCAGCCTCTACTTTCTCTTCGACACTTGCACCATCACAGACACATTCACATGAGCAAGGAGGGCCTGCTGGTGCCAGCCAACCCTCCCGTAATGTATCCCTTGTCACAGCAATGGCGGAGCTCTCAATCACGCCCAAGCACCGCGGATCTTCTGTGAAGCATCGACCTTCTCTTGAGCGCATCAAGGAAGAGCTGTCTCCCTCGAAAATCCCCAAATTCTCCTGCACGCCTCACCCACAGCTTCGCCCTACCCAGACTGCCCAAACACTTCGCACCCCTTCCCCTTTGAAACAGAAACCTTCAATGTCAGGTCTTCGCACGCCTGCCGCGAGTGTGAGACGCGGCGAGGTCAAGATAACACAACAGTTTTTGACGAAAGATAAGCTAAGTCCTGTTACAGCTTGGGATACCAAGGGACGCCTCGAAGACATCGAACGCCAATTTCTCAAGCTGCAGTCTCAGATGGAGACAGCGTCCGACTCGAAAACTGCCACCGAAGAATCGCTGTCAATCTATAAAGCAAGAGTTCAGGAGCTTACGACCGAAATCCGCGAACTGAACTCCCAAATCAAATGCCTCTCGAGTGATCTTGAGCGAGCACGAAATGAGCTACACACGTCTTCCACCGATCTCCGACAAGTACAACGAGACCACGAACGCGAACTTTCAGACTTGACAAGAAGACACGAGAAAGAAATCGATGCAGTACAGGACAGGGCCGAAAAGGAGCAGAGACGGGTGGAAAGGGAACGTGAAAAGGAGGCAGACCAGTTTGAGCGCAAACTCGAAGAAGCCAAGAAGGCCGGTGAGAGGAAGGCTGAATCACAGACGGCGGATCTCGTGTCGCAGCATTGGGATGAGGTGGAAGAGCTTCGCACAGAGCACGATAAAGCCATGTCAAAACTTCAAAAGGAGGTCGATATCCTCAAGGCAGCAAGCGAGAGCCGGGCGACAGAGTCAGCCAGCGAGGTCCAGCTGCTCAGGGATACCGTCTCCAGCCTGCAGAGCCAACTGGACGCGAGCAACGCAACAATTGTCAGCTTGAGGAGTCGCATTCCTTCCTATGAAACGAGGATTACCGCTCTGGAACAGGAAAGGAACAATCTCGTTTCGAAGGCCCACTTCTTAGAGGGCAACCAGGAAGCCCAAAGCCAAGAGTTCACAACAATGCGGGAAAAGATGGAGGAAGCGATTGCGTCGAAAGCATTGACACTTGAGACTTTGCGCAAAGAAGAGATGTTGCGCAGGAAACTCAATGCAGCGATCCTAGAGCTCAAGGGCAATATTCGAGTGTTTGTGCGAACAAGGCCCCTTCTGAACGGCGAAGACGACGCGGCCAAGGTTGAGTATCTCGGCGAAGACTCGCTCGAAGGGTGCAAGGAAATGGTTGTGCATGCGCCGACTACGCAGACTGTGATGGGCAAGCAGAAGAACGAAAAGCACAACTACGAATTCGACCGAGTCTTCACTCCCGGTACGGCCAATCACACCGTCTTCCAGGAATGTCAGGAATTGATTCAGTCGGTTGTCGACGGCTACAATGTCAGCATCTTGTCATACGGCCAAACGGGCAGCGGAAAGACATATGGAATGTCGGGACCGCAAGGCATCATTCCGAGCTCGATCGGGTTTTTGCTTTCCGAGATGCATCGCCTCAAGGAGAAGGGCTGGGATTATGTTGTTGAGGCCTCGTTTGTTGAGGTATACAACGAGACGCTGAACGACTTGCTTGGCGACGCGAAGAGCTGGGATGAAACGGATGATCTCGGAGCCAGTACACGTGCAAAGAAGAAGGGCAAGCACGAAATCCACCATGACCCGACGACGGGCAAGACGACGGTGTCAAACTTGAGTTCTGTCCGGCTGTGGCCGCCTCCCGCCGACGAAGGCGACTGGCCACCAGCAGCACCCGTTGATATGGATGAAGAAGACGGTAGGCCTGCCGCAAACTTATACACTGAGAGAGCGGTCGAAAAACTTCTGAACACGGCCTCCAAAAATCGTCGGGTCGCCGCGACCAAGGCCAACGAACGCAGTTCTCGAAGTCACAGTATCTTCATCCTCACACTCAAAGGGACATGTGCGAAGACGAATGAAAGTAGCGAGGGTGTCTTGAACCTGGTCGATCTTGCTGGCAGTGAGCGTCTGAAGCAATCTGGTGCCGAAGGCCAGCAGATGAAAGAAACGCAGTCGATCAACAACTCGTTGGGACAGCTGCGCAGCGTAATCAATGCGCTTAACGGCAAGAACGGCAACAGTGAAGCTCATGTGCCGTACAGGAACAGCAAGGTAAGCGCGCTTCCTATCTCGTCCTCAGAACAGTGTACTAATTGGAGACCTTTAGTTGACATGGCTGCTTGCATCTTCGTTGGGAGGAACGACCGCTGGCAAGTCGTCTCGCACATTAATGTTGCTGCATCTCAGTCCACTCCAGGCGCATTGGCAGGAGAGCAAGAGCTCGCTCTTGTTCGGCACCTCCGTTGCCAACGCGCATATTGGAACTGCAAAGAAGAAATGATCAAGGATTGTGCATATGGAGTGGTACTGGCGTTGGTCTGGAGCGTTGTTTGGCGTGTTTTTGGCATACTTTTTGGGGGGACGAACCAGGACTGTTAATACCCATGCTCGAGATGAGCGGACAGGTGTGTAGAGCGACGACCTGGAGAAATGGAAGGCTTTTTGAGGACGATAAAGACTTTTGCCCGGTTTCGAACTGCTCTACGGAGGCGGAGCGAGATCTAAGCCTTCGACTGTGAGTTTGAAGGCATCGTTGCGGCTGTAGCTGCCTGCGACGTCCAGATCAAGTCTTCCTCGCTCGCAGTCTTCAAAGTCACATTCTTGGATCAGGAGACCGCCGTCTTCGACTTCCCAGAGTGGTTCTTGGAGAATTTGACCCATGGGCCCGCAGATGCAAGAGCCGCCTTTGCAGACATAGTCTTCGCCGTGAGGATCTGATGTGGCTTGCGAACGTTTCGCTGGCTCGACTTCTGTGACGATTGCAGAGGAGTCTTCCATTACGGGCAGAACAAGCTCATGTCTCTCATCCTTGACAGTGAACGTTGACCGTCTCCGAGCGCGAGTGGAAGGGGTACCATTGACAGCCATCTCAGGCTGCGATGATGGTGCTCCGGTCACCCATCCAGGTAAATTCTTCCTCTTGACGCAAGAAATAGAACTCAGCACGAAACACCTTCCTTCACCACCCACCGTCCGCATCAACGACAACCACGTATCTCTCGCATCCGCCGTCGGAGCCAGCCACAAATTCACATTCTGGCTGTAAATCGCATACCGCAGCAGAGGCATCATATTCTCCCAGCAGATCACCGCGGCCATGGTGATTTTTACACCTTTGATTGTTGTTGTTACGGCTTTGAGGGTGGAGGGAGAACCTTGGCCCCAGACCAACCTCTCTGATCCTGTTGGCATGACTTTCCTTCTTTTTCCCAGGACGCCGAGATGGGGACAGACGTACACGACTGCGCAGTAAAGTGTGCCTCCGCTCTTCTCTACTAGTCCCGTAACAACAAAAACGCCTGTCTCCCTCGCTACTTTCTCCAGATACTCCCTCGTCCCATCGCCTCTGAACTCCTGGCCTCTCGCTACCGGGAGCTTTCTGTTGACCCAGTCATCGCCTGCACCCGCGGGTGTGTCGCCTAAGTCTACAGCGGAGCGGAAGTATTGCAGGAATTGCTCGCGGCCTTCGTCGGTACGGGACCCTATAGAGGCGCCGAAGCGGCAGGTGCGTGGGTAGCCGCCGAGGTAGGCTTCGGGGAAGAGTATGAGGTCGACTTTCTTGGTGGCTGCTAGTTTGGTGGTCTGCTCGAGGGAAGCGAGGGTTTCGTGGAGGGTTGGGAGGGTGCGGGATTGGGAGACGGCGAGGAGGAGGGTTTGGGGCATGGTTTTTCTTTTGGTACGAGTACGTGATCTTCGATTGATGGTGATGTTGAACAACAATAGAGGAGACCTCGAGTGACCAGGTGATGTTCAGTTGCTCCCCTCAAGCATTGCTCTTACCTTACCCCGCCTTGTCGCTCCTTTGTGGATCCCAGCACGTCGAATGCACCGCCGTCATCCTCACAACAACTTCGCCAATCGCAAGTCTCGTAGGAATGCAAAGCAGGAGGCCGCCACTGATGCGAGACAACTTGGTTGTTGACTCAAACGACCAGACGCCAGTGACGGTGACATTCACTCACACCCCGAATTAGAGTTCGCGCCGGTGTTTCCTGATGCGGGTGTGTCAAAGCGAGTCAGAGGCGTTGGTCCGACATCACCTTCCCTTTCAACTCGTCTTCCAAGGGATTTTTCGGTGTACCAAACAAACAGCCAGCGTACCCCCGAACAACGAAACACGGTCGCTCAATATCGGCTAAGGGATTCTGGGCTCGATCTCGACCGTTCAGCTGCACGGAAAGATGCATAGGGCTGCACACGATTTACGCAAGGATGCCGTTTTATGATGCTCGCGTAACCATCACAGGCTCAACCTGAAGCAAAGCGTCTCGCCTGGCTCAAGGAGAAATTTCTCGATTGGAGGAATGCCGGTGACATCTCCACTGTTGAGATGAATGCACCATCCCACACTGGACTCAAGCCCCGACAAGACTTCGATCAAGCAATGTATTCACAACTCACCCTTTCGCTCAGCGAGGCTCTGTGATCTCCGGCAGACAAACGAACCGAAAGTTGGTGATATGTTTGCATGGATATGAGAGGCTGTTGTTCCTTCATTGGTTTGTCTCTCACAAACATCCTTTTCGTCCTTCCTGCATTCTTTCAGCTAACTCTTCCACCTTCCTTCCAGACGTGCCACTCTTTTCACGTCCAGTTTAGCCATCATGAAGGCTTCTATCTTTTCTCTTCTTGCGGCAGCAGGTTCTGCCTTGGCGGGAACCGTTTCCTATGCTGGAGTCAATATCGCAGGCCTCGATTTTGGAACTGGTGACCAATCCTCGACGTACCAGACTAAACTTCTCAATAGATACTGACAGCTACCTTCACAGATACAAATGGCGACTGCACCCTCTCCAGCGCCACTGATCCAGGCACCACCGGCATCGACCAGATGAAACACTTCGTCACCGACGACGGTCTCAACGCCTTCCGACTCCCCGTCAGCTGGCAGTATCTCGTAGCCGATACCCTCGGAGGCACTCTGGACTCGACCAACTTCGGCGCCTACGATCAGATGGTCCAGGGCTGCCTTACGAGCGGTGCCGAGATGTGCATCATCGATATCCATAACTACGCACGCTGGGATGGTGGTATCGTAGGCCAGGATGGTCCGACAAACGCCCAGTTCGCTTCACTGTGGTCTCAGATTGCTGCAAAGTACGTCAACAATCCTAAGGTCGTGTTTGGTATCATGAACGAGCCTGTAAGTTGCAATAGAAATCATCGGCTCAAAACGATACTGACCAAACATAGCATGACGTCGACATCGCAATTTGGGCCGACACCGTGCAAGCTGCCGTTACGGCCATCCGCAAAACAGGCTGCTACCACAAAACACACCGAATTCTGCTTCCCGGCAACGACTGGACGCACGCCTCCAGCTCCATTTCCGACGGCTCCGCAGCCGCTCTCGCCAAAGTCAAGAACCTGGACGGATCGACCGCCTCTCTCATCTTCGACGTCCACCAATACCTCGATTCCGACGGAAGCGGGACTTCCACAACCTGCACCAACAACAACTCGGATACTTTCAGCACGCTAGGCGATTGGTTGCGGACGAATGGGCGGAAAGCGATGTTGACGGAAACGGGGGGCGGAGCGAGTGATAGCTCTTGTTTGCAGATGTTGTGTGAGCAATTTGATACGCTCAATGAGTATAGTGATGTTTATCTCGGGTGGATTGGGTGGGCTGCGGGCGAGTTTGCGGCGGATTATGCGCTTTCTGAGACGCCGACTTTGAGCGGGAGTACGTGGACGGATCAGGAGTTGGTGACGCAGTGTATTGTTGGGAAGTTCAAGTCGTCTTATTGAGAGGGAGCGAAATACATGGGATTGAAGGATGGAGAGGAGTCGTCTATACCAGTACGACAGCTACATGCAGCCACAGGCGAACCTGCATATCGCTAGAGCTTGTTTCCAATGCGGGCGGCTTCGTCAGCTCTTCTATGTAGATCTTGTGCATCGGGTTGTACGACAATGGATATGCAGGCGAAGACCCTTCTACGGAAAGCTCATACTTACATTCACCTCGTTCTTTCCTCATCTCACAACCATCCTTGGAAGAACGACAATGGAGAAATCAGAAGACTTTCACGTCGCTTCCCAAGAGGCCGATCAAAGCGACACATCCAGCGATGTAATCGCGCAGACCAGAGTCCAAGTGCCTTGTCCCCGATCCCAATACCTTTCGAAGAAAGCTAATATTCCCACCCCAGCGCGTCTTCTCAACTTCCCAAATTTTTCTCACTTCCCTAACCTTCATGTCCTCCTGGGAAGCCATCTCCGGCAACCTATCCACAGTCTTCTACAACGGCGGTCCGTCCACCCTCGTCTGGGGCTTCCTGCTCGTCTGGCTCGGCGCAATGTCCCAAGCCGCCTCTCTAGCCGAAATGGCCGCCGTACTCCCCATCTCCGGGGCAATGTATCACTGGACGTACGCTCTCGCTCCAAATAAGGTGAGAAGATTTGCGACGTGGATCCAAGGCTGGTTGACGTGGGCTGGGTGGGTTTCGATGACGGTGGGAGTGGGAAATACGACTGCGTATTGGGTTACGAGCTTAGTGCAATTAAATTATCCAGACTACATGGTAGAACTCTGGCATAGTACGCTGATGATTTGGGCGATGGTTTTGGTGGCTGTGGGGGTTAATCTTTTCAAGTTTGGGAAGATGGTGCCTTGGATCGAGACAGTGGGAGGTGTTTTTCATGTGAGTATGTTTGTGGCGTTTAGTATTGTGTTGTTGGTTCTGGCGCCGAAGCACGATGCTGGGTTTGTATTCCTTGGGAGGGTTGATGGGGCGGAGACGTCGGGGTGGAGGGATGGGTTTGTTAGTTGGAATTTGGGGTTGCAGACTTCGGTTTGGGCTTTTGTTGGTGAGTTGGGTGGCCTCCTGTTTCGAAATGAAAGCTGATCCTCTGTGCAGGTTTCGACGCTGCTGTCCATCTCAGCGAGGAAGTCCGTCGAGCTTCGACCACGGTTCCTCGTGTGATGGTCTACACCAATTTGATCAATGGACTCATGGCTTGGCTGTTCATCCTGGTGATTCTGTTCTGTATGGGTAACCCGGACGACGCTCTTCAATACCCTCAACCGATGCTGGCTGTACTGCTCAACGCCACAGGCTCGACCAAAGTGGCGACTGCGATGGGAGCTCTGTTCGTTTTCATCTCGATGTGTGCCATTATTGTCAACGTGGCGTCAATGTCTCGTCTGAGCTGGAGCTGGGCGAGAGACGGAGGATTGCCAAAGGTGTTGGCATATGTGAGTCGTTGTCTCCTAATGCATATCAATTCAAGCGCTGACAGTCAAGCAGGTCGACTCTCACAAACGAGTGCCAGCTCGAGCAGTCCTCTTCTCCTCCTTACTGGTCGTCCTGCTCGCCCTCGTCAACATCGGCTCTTCAGTCGCACTGTCAGTCTTCATTTCGCTCAGCACCATCGCCCTGTACATCAGTTACTTCATCGCCATTCTGATGATATTCCTACGACGCTTCTCCAATGCGCCACCAGACTTCGGATCTTGGCAGATGGGAAAGCTCGGAATGTCGGTCAACATTTTGGCTCTTGTGTATACCGCCTATGTGATCGTCTGGCTGCCGTTCCCGTCGACATTACCAATCACTGGAGCAAACTTCAACTATTCAAGTCCGATTCTCGGCTTTGTGATCCTGCTGGCGTTAGCGCTCTGGATCGTAAGGAGGAAGTCGTGGCCTGGATTGAGGGAGGATATTACTCAGGCTGTGATCAAAAAGTAGAGGATGCAGGACTTACCTTCAAGTCATCCCAACAGCCTGACCGTCTCGCTTCCACACTCGTCCATCCTTCATCACGAAGTCCACTCTTCTCAATGCTCCTACATCGTTCCTGACATCTCCTCGCAACGCGATCAGATCGGCAGCATAGCCTTCTTCGAGACATCCGAATCTTCTTCCGCACCAGTCTCCTCCACAAGCTTCCCAACCATGCAGTGTCGCAGCGGTCAGGACCTCCTCCAGCGGCACCCCAGCCAAAAGCATGAGCTCCATCTCTCTCACGTTGTCGCCATGCGGAAAAGCGCCAGTATCGCCTCCACAAGCCAACTTCACTCCATAATCGTAAGCCTTCTTGACCTGCTTCAGAATAGGGGCAATCACATCAAGCCCCGCCTCCGATTCGAAAACGGCCAACGTAGCGGCAAAAATAACGCCATTCTTCTTCAACTCTTCCATCACATTCGTACCATCCCACGATTCTGATCCATGCTCGACAGTCGTAACACCCGCTCTCGCAGCCATCTCAACAGCCGCAGCGCTTTGCGCGTGCGCCGCAACAGGCACTCTGGACTTCTTCGCTTCCCGCACGATCTCGTCCATCTCTTCTTGTCCGAACTGCAGGATATTTGGATTTCGCAGGTTGTGTAGAGGATTGCTGCTATCAGGAGGGAACATGATGTCTCTACAACCCGGCCATGCGCTGGGAGGAAATCTAAGCGTGCGCTTCCGATAGTCGGCATAGAACTTGACCACATCCGCACCGGCACCAAGACGTCTGCGCACAGCAGCACGAACGCCTACCACGCCATCGCAAGGATCTGAGATGCGAGGGACCCCAGTGCCGCCTATTGCATTCTCCTGTCGTATCTCGTAGCCGCCGGAAGAGGCCAGACATTCCGTTGCGCAGAAAATGCGAGGACCGGGAATCAAGCCACGATTAACAGCATCTCGAACGTGAACGTCAGCGTTCTGGGCGCCTTCTGTGCCGAGATCGCGGTAGGTCGTGTAGCCTGCGAGGAGGGCGGTTCGGCAGTGGTTTGTTGCTCTGATAACTCGCTCAACTAGGCTTTCGTCTCGCATCTGGTTGAGTGAGGACGTCTCGGAGTAGGAGTGCAGGAAGATGTGAGTGTGAGCGTCGACTAGTCCGGGTAACACGCACTTCCCGCGCAGGTCAATGTCATTTTCTGGGATCTGGTCTGGCAGGGCATCTTTGCGCGCGTAGACTTTGATAATGAGACCGGTACTCGGCGAAATGACGATCGACGTATCTTTGACGAAGGTCTTCTTCTTCGAGTCGAAGAAGCAGTCGGTGTGGACAGTGTACGTCTCTTCTTTGGCCCTGAGTACCATCTTCGTGGTTTTATTCACTTCTGAGGTGAGGTATGGTGGTGCTGGTGATGTCATTTAGCTCGACCAGGTTGGCTGAGGATCTGGTTGTAGTGTCAATACAGCAGTCAGGAAAACAAGAAGTTTCCAATCGAATGCCAAGACAGGCAGCAGCAGATATTTATATAGCTTGATATTGATGCAAGAGTGTGACAAATTCCGCTGACGGAATAGATCGAAGCTGCCAATGCCGTGTGCAGACGCTCTATGCATCCATGCGGCGGGGTGTCGATCCCAGCCACCTCTATGCGAAAGAGGATGGCATATTGTAACCCCCATCGCTTTTGTGATAACCGATGAGTAGAGAGGTAGTCCCCAAGTTAAGATAATTCAAACCAAGAGTGGTACCATTAGTATAAATCGTCCTGAGTGGCGTTACCGCTGTCAGCTTGGAAGTTCATCAGTCTTTCGTCGTCGACAGCTTGGTATCAAGATGATGTATTCGACGGAAGAGGGTCTATATCAGACGCACATGGCGGACGCTCAAGACCATCTTGAGAAGTCTGAGACTTTCTGGAAGCTGCCCACTACCAGCTGTAAGTATCGCGTCATGTACAAGTGAGGAATTTCTAGTACTCACCGTATGCTCCCATGCCTCCACAATCACTAGAATTCAGTTTCGTCTCAGCCTCTGGCAACCAGCCACGGATCTTCTCCATCCTGTTATGATTGCTTGGATGTGTGCTCAAGAATTGCGGCGGTGCGTATTTCTCTTCCTCCTGCATCCGCTTCCATAGACCGACAGCAGCAGATGGATCGTAACAACTTTCTGCCATCATCAAGAGACCAATGTAGTCGGCCTCCTGCTCTTGTGCCCGCGAGCCGGGGAGGGTGAAGGCGAAGTTAAGCATCAGCCGGCCTATACCTGGATCCACCCCTCCGAAGAAAGAGGCAACCAATACGAATCCCATACCAATCGCACTCTGTGACATCCGTTCAGCAGCATGATGCGCTACGTTGTGAGCGATTTCATGTCCTAGAACAGCAGCCAGTCCATCCTCGCCATCGCAAATGTCCAAGATGCCGCGGAAGACGAAAACTTTCCCTCCGGGAATTACGAAGGCATTCTTCATGTCGTCGTTGATAACGTGTATTTCCCACTTCTCTCCCACAAGGCCAGAGTGCGGTATCAACCTATTCAATACTTTTTGCACCATACGATGTTCTTTCGAGGCCGTGGGCATGATCTTATTCCCAAACTCCTGCAGGGTTTGCTGGTACATCTCCCGACCCATTTGCGCTTCGTACTTGGGGCTTATGATGTTGAAACGACGACGACCTGAGACCGGGACTGGCTCTAGGTTGTAGAGATAGACGCAGCCGACCACACCAGAAATGCCGGCGACCTGGTGGTAGAAGTAGGGGCTCGCTGCCCATCTTGTGAGAAGGCTTGAGGAGGACTGGAAGCGCTGGTAGTTGAAGGCCTGCCGCCGGTATCCCCTCTGTTGTGAGTTGTTCCATGTCTTTTGCAAATTCACCCGCAGCCGTGGGCTGGAGAGTGATATTCGGGGAGTGCGATGGACGGCATGGCGGTATGCGGTGCGAGGGATGGCGGCGGTGTTGTTGCTGAGGTTGCGCATGGTGGTCAAGGATGCGAACCTAGCGGCGGAAAGCAAACGGTTCGCGAACACTATCATGGCCAGAGACGTCAGGTCATTAACAATGCATCTTGAAGGGCGTTTGAGGAGGTGAGATCAAGGACCGAGGGCAAAAAGAATGTTGATGTATCACCAGACATGTTGCCTTCGGGACGGCTGAGGCATCCGGACAACATCATCCCAGGCTCAATATATAACACAACACGCCAACTTCACTTGCATTGCAGGACGCTGAATTATGCTGGCTGTTTCTCCAGGACAGGATGCTGGTATGCTTGGCGCTGTGTAGAGTATGCAATATGCACCTGTCTCTCAGGCACACCAGACAACTTGGATCAGGCAGGATGCATATATGCTCTGTCGACCTGCATAAGGCGATGCATCGAACAGCAACAAGGCTGTGCTCATCACATTGCCCGACTTGACGATAGAGCAGTCTCAACAGTCTCAACGGAAGTTCCTACGTCTGGACTGTGAGAGACTAGAACGAGAAAGGCCGGAAGAAGAGGAGAGGATGCGACCGCCGACGTTGCTGGGGCCAAGATGGGCCTTTGAAGTACTCAAAAAGAATATATTGCAGGCTCATCATACGGAATAGCACCTGGCACCCCGCCTCACTTGCTGGCGGACATGATGGCTGAGCCTTCGTGGACACTACTAGACAGGACTCTGGCATGCTTCACCTATCTGCCTACCAGCGATATGCACCCACTTCGAATGCAACCAGTCAGGCAATAATGCTCTGCCAACCTGCATGACATGATGCGTACTCCGGCCACGAGAGTGTGCCCATTACGGCTACATGTACTACTTGTCACCCCTGTTAGCCGCCATCCTGTGGCCTTCGCTCCGCAGCCTTCTCCTTTCCGAAGCTGTCTCGTCCGCCCAAGCGGCCAGGTCGCCACTGCTACATCTGCAGCCCATTTACTGCCGCCACCTCAAACACGAACGAGGGGCCCGAGAAAGGTCTTTATAGACATCCGATACCAGATCGCGACACTTCAACATGGCAACGTCGGCGCCGCCGGATTCCTGGCCAATCGTGGCAGTGGAATGCTGGCAGACCCTCGTTGGCAGGCCTGGTTGTAGACGCCTCGCCGGCTTTGTGATAGTGGTCAACGTCGTCACCAACGAAACACGCACCGGAATGTGGACCGGATGCGACGTGAACGAAACAGTGGCGCAGAGGTATGCTGCGTGTCTCGCGCCTCATCATGGCCTACCAGAAATTATTCTCGCTAAACGTATGCATTCTGAATTCTTTGGCAGCTACTTCTTTGGATGACTGTGTATAGCCTTAAAGATCGACAGATATGCCACATCTGTGGACATTGTACTCGACGTGGAGAAGACCCTTCCCAAGACCAATACCTTCTTTGACAAGGCCTTGAGTCTCTCCAGTCGAGTGATATCATTAATTTGAATGGATCCGCAGAACCCGGGATCAAAAGCGAGGCCGCAATACGAGAGAAGCTTGCGCACTTTGCACAAAATCTCAACCCCATAGAACTACTTAGCGCGGTGGTAGCGAACCCCGTCAAGCTTCGCTCGTCTTTACTCAACTTCTGGCCAAAGTCGCTGGACTCAATCGAGACTTGTTCCGGACAGAGGTTGCGTGATCATCTCCGAGACTTGGAGTTGCTCTATACTCCGGAAGACCAACGTGAAAGGGCAAAATTCGTGGAGCAAGAGCGTCTGATAATCAGCAATTCCGAACCATTCGGGACGAAGAAGCATGATGCATTACAAGCGGGACTTAGACACTAGATTGCTGAACGCAGGTGCTGCCTATAGTTGAACGTTGACAGATTGTAATGGCAGACTCAACACGGACGTGGGCTATCGGCGCTGCTCGAGGGACTACAGAAACTTCGCCATGACGCAAGACCAAGGTCGATCTTGACGAAGAACAGCTCAAGAGCAACAAAGGAAACGGCAGCGGCAGCGGCAGTCGCAGTGGTCGAGAAATCGAGAGAGCTCCATAAACAGGAAGAATTGAACAGGCAGCAGGCAGAGCGAAAGGAGCGCGAAACCCTCAAGCGCTGGGCATCAGAAGACACGGCTTGGGAAATGTTAAAGCGAGAGAGACTGGAGCGGGAGAGACTGTAGAGAAAATTGCTCCCACTCACTTGAATTGCGACTAACAACAGAACAAGACCAACGCGAAAGACGTCTCCTCACGACTTACGATATACGAGATACATGGCGACGGTCAAGAACTTTAGCAACCACAATGGAAACGAAAGCCACAGTAAAGAGAGAAAGCACTTTAGTGGAACCACCAATTTCCCGTATTTCGTATCACTCAAGCTGAACCGTTTGCGCCGTGCTAGCCCGACCTTCCTGATACAGAAGTCCGTCCGGAACGTCTTGCTAAGCCACTTCAAAACCCTATGAAGAACGCCGCTGTCTATTCCGAGCGCTATCTAGACGTCAGACATTATCTCGTCTTCGTCTTCGTCAGCCTCAGGAATACCATCCGGCTCGGTCTCGACAACAGCAGCACTGTCGACACCGGACACCTTCTTGCGGCACATGGGGCAGTTGGCGTACTGCTTCAACCACCTGAGAATGCAAAGTTAGCATATAGTTGTGACGAGAGTTGCCATACGGCTTTGGATGGAACTCACGTCTCCACGCATGCCTCGTCGAAGACCTTGTGGCCACATGGCAACTCGACCAGCTGCGTCTCCTCCTCGAACTCGACCCTGCAGATCTGGCACTCGTACACATCTAGCTCCACATCCTTGAACGACTTGCGAGGGAGAGCTGCGATAGTGGCGTCGGAAGCAGGACGAGGCACTGCACCGTTGTCCGGATCGCCAGCCTCACCTAAGCTCTCGAAGCGGCCACCGTCTTCTTCACCCTCCTCCTCGTCCATGTCGTCGAAGCGGAGACCCCACTCACGCTCGTCGAACTGTCTGAAGCTGTAGCCCAGATCGCGGCGACGACGGTTTAAGCTGGCCAGGTAGTCGATGACTTCGCTGATATTGACAAATCCGCTTTGGAGGAGAGTGGCCTGCAGGGTCTGCTGGCGCTTCATGTGTTTAGTACCGATGCAGACAGGGCAGATAGAAGGCTGCAGGCTGCGAGGCAGTGCCTGGCCCGAGGCAGCGGCGAAGACGAGAGTAGGAACGGCATAGTCCTTGATCATGTCTCGCAGACGATCGGCGCTGTTTAGCCAGCCTTGAGCGCAGCCAGTGACGCATCTTCCGTGGTGGCAGCTCCAGACGCTGGTATCGTAGACGCGAACGAAGTCGCCGCAGGGCTTGGGCATGAAGCTGATGTTCCCCTCGCTTGCGACGTCCTGGATCTTTACTGCGGTCGAGCAGTGTTGCACTTGGCCGCTGATGCAGGAGTGGTGGGTGACGCAGCGCTTGCCGTAGATGTGGTAGGCGTGTTCATCAAGCGAGTTGGCGGTGTCAGAATAGGTCAGCAGCGACAGTCGCATGTCCTTGAGGTTGCCCGAATCGTCCTTGGCGATCTCCGAGACGACATACATGCGTGGGAAAGTGATAGTCTCGGTCTCAGTGGCGTCAGTGTCGTCTGACTGCATAGCACTGGCGTCGTTGCTGCCGTCCTGAGACACGATCTCGTCGTCATCGGAATCCTCAGCGCCTCCATCGGCCTCTTCGTCCTCTTCGTCAGTGGCCTCGCTGGTCGTCTCGTCATTCTGGTCGTCTCCCTCGTCCTCGTCGCCCTCTCCGTCCTGGCTGGAAGCTGAGTCATCCTTGTCGTGATGAACGACTTGCTGCGCGAAGATGAGATCGCCGACTGAAAGGCCGGCCAGAGCCTGACACTGAGCCTCGTTGAGGCTCTCGATTGACGCCATGATGCGCGGGCTTGAACTTCGTGGGTTTGATGGAGTCTGTGCTGTGGAGTATTTGAGTCAGCGCTGTCTCGCTGATGAAAGAGTCCGTCTGGATGGTAGCGTGGTGGTGTGGCAAGGCTCGGTGGTGTATGGCAGAGGCAATGGCTTCGGGTGAGTTGACCTGTGAGAAGTACGTCATATCCGTCCGTTCGCGAGTGAATGCAAACAGCGACGGCCGTCACCTGCTGATGTGAGATGATGTGCCTGTGAGAAGAGTCGTCTCGGCCGATTCTAGGTGTAAGGTCGTGCAATCGAGGCTGCGAGGTGACGTGAGGTCCGACGGGTCTGCAGACCACGAGTAAGAAGGTTATATCCGGATGTTGTCTCTAGATGAGGCAAGACCGCCGCGGTCAGTGCAAGTGTGCGAGATATCGCGAATGGGGGTGTTGTTGGAGAAGAAGTGTAGGTGAAAGAAAAAGAAGAGGACTGAGTCGAAGAGGACGTGCAGCCTTCTGAGAGCCGCCAGGCAGCATGGCATCCAGGCTAGAATTCAGGGCGGTACGCTAGCCAAACTCACCTGCGCAAGAAGTGAAAGAAAGCTGCCACACACGCATCTTTGTATATTGCACACTCTACTCACCGCTCACAGCGCACCCAATTCCTTCAACTTCGAAATCATCCCATCCACATCCTCCACCTTCCCACCACCCTGTCTCGCCGGCGGCTCCGCAACCTTGAGAGTCTTCAACCTCTGCGCCGCATCCAGCCCGTAATCCGCCAGCGTCTTTTTCTCTAGTGGCTTCTTCTTCGCCTTCATGATATTAGGCAAACTCGCATATCTCGGCTCATTCAGTCGCAAGTCCGTCGTGATGATCATAGGCAGCTTCGCCTTCAGCGTCTCCACACCGCCATCGACTTCCCTTGTCACAGTGCACATGTCGCCCTCAATATCCACCTTGCTCGCCTGCGTTGCTTGCGGCCAGTTCAGGAGGCCTGCGAGCATTTGTCCCGTCTGGTTCGCGTCGTCGTCGATGCTCTGCTTGCCCAGGATAACTAGATTCCGATCTTCTTGCTCAACGACCTTCTTCAAGAGCTTCGCGACGCTCAAAGGCTCCAGCTCCATCTTCTCTTCAACCACGTGAATGCCTCTGTCCGCGCCCATCGCCATGGCCGTCCTGATGATATCCTGACTCTTCGCAGGTCCAGCGGAGAAAGCGAGAATGTCTTCCACGGGCTTCTTCTTCTCGCGCATGCGGACAGCTTCTTCGATGGAGAGCTCGTCGAAGGGGTTCATGCTGTGCTTGACGTTCGTTTCAACGCCGGTTTGGGCCTTATTTACTCGGGGTTTGACCTGTTCGGGGATGTCGTGAGCGTTGCGGTCTGGCCGACCTTAGGAGTGTTCTGGCTCACAGCATAGTCAATGACCCGCTTGACGGGGACCAATATCCGCAATTTGGTCGCCATGTCTCTGGATGTGTCTTTCACGGCGAAGTGAAATAGATGTCAATGGTTTGGAGACCTCAGAGACTGTACGGCAGAGAGCTCTTGCGATCTCGGATCTGCGGGCAGAAACGTGGGGGCCAACCGAGGCGCAGAACAATCCCCCTAGTGTCTGGCTTGTGGTGCTTTCACAACGTCACTTCATAAATTCTTTATCAACGTGATACAAATGCTCGCTTTTCAGCTCTTCCAGCCCTGCGCAATGTTGTGCAACTTGTCAATGAGAGCCGCTCCCCAAGCACCCATCTCTGTCTTGATCAATATTTCAAAGAACCTCACAGCCTCCTCTTCGGTGACATCCAGTCTGAATCTCTCCTCAACCTTTCTCAAAGCCTCATCTCCCGGAAGATTCGCCAGCCCTGGAATACCCGAATCCATCATCAGCGAGAAGAGATTGAGAATCAGGGGACTGCTTCTCCTCAGAGTAGTGTAAGCGGTAAAGCAATATTGTCTGAAGACAGGGAATTGGGATTCCTCCGCATCGGCAGCGCCACCCATACCATCAACCATCTCTCGAGAGAGTTTCATGGCCGGGGCCATAGGCTTTGGATCACTGCCAAGAATGTAGCCAAAGTCAATGTGTAGGAACCGACCGTCTTCTGTGAGGAGGAGGTTATCGAGATGGCGGTCGCCTACGCCGAGAAGATAGGTGATGACGCAGTAGCCAGCGACCGACTTGACGTAAGTATCCATAGCGTCCTTTCTCACACCCAGAACAGAGGGCATTCCTGGTGTGGCAGGGTTGTGCTCACGGAGGAAGCCGAGGATAGAGCCTTTGTATTTGGGGTCTTGAAGGATGTTGGAGACCGGTGTTGATGGGACAAATTGCACAGCGCCGGCAAGTGGTGATGTGGCGAGCACATGATATGGCGTGAGCTTGAGATCCAAATTTTCCTTCAACAGGAGTCGGTCCATGAGTGCGATGAGCTGAATGACAAGTTGATCTTGACGTAGGTCATCGCCCGTCTTGAAGATAAGCGAGTATGTTCCCCCGTCAGCCTTCTTGAAGTTCAGCAGTAAAGGCAATAGCGACGACTTGAACACGTTGCATTTGTCGGGAATGATACCGGTGACTCTGACCTCTGGATCTAGTGGCAGCGGCATGGGCGGATCCATATTGAGTAGGTCGTTCTTCGGATCAGCCAGTGTTCTTTTCAATTGCTCGATCTTCCGGAGTCGGTCGCCTTTACCGCTGCGGATATTTCTACTCATGTTGGAGAGAATCATGATGACTTCTCCCTGTTTGCGTAACAGTCTGCGTCGTTCTTTTCCTTCTGGAGTGGAGTCCAGCTCTCGCTGAAAGTCATAGCTGACACGGGCAAACAACTTTTTGTTTGTCGATGCAGGTCCTCGTCCGTCATCTTCAACCTCAAGCTCAACCATGAGGTACCAGTGAAAGAAGTTCCCGAGTTTGAGGTTAGCCGCTGATCGAGCGATCAGAAATGAAGCCAACGACGAATCCGTGTCGTCTTCTCCATTCGCCCGCTGAGGCTCGTATTTCAGTGCTTGCACGAGCTGCAACAAGTACAGTAACAGCTCGTCATCGTCTGCTTTTCGTAGTCTGTCGACCGCATATGTACGAATAGTTGGGTTCTTGACACTGGGTCCGAGGAGTTCAAGAGCATCATCGACGTCAATCTCAGCCCATTTCGGAAGCAGGGCGATGACCTGTCTGCCTTCATTCTGCTCATTCCAGCTGACTGACTTGACCAGCTTCGTCAACGCTCTCTTGTCGCGGGTTAAATGATATCTGAATTTCCAGATTTCGTCCTTCTCCTTGTCGCTGAGCTCGACCGTCGGACCGTAGAGCATGACCCTGTTCAAGAAGTCGCGCAATTTAGGACCTGGCTTGTAGTTTCGATCCAATGCATTTCCTTGGCCTCTGATCAAGCGTCGGTGTTTTGTCTCGGTAGGATTGTCCGGGTAGCCAATCTCGGGATCGTACACCCCTATCAGTGGGAACCCTCCATCGGTGTCACTGCCGCCGTCTGAATGGATACCTGGACCGAAATGAACTTCCGGAGGAGGCTTCAGGTTTACACCACCAGCCGACATTGCGGACCCATGACTTGCGATCGATGAAATGGGAGCAGGTGGATATTCATGGTCGGTGAAGACGATGGAATGGTCAAAACGGGGAAACTCGATATACAGGTAGAAGGTTCCGTCGACGTGATCTGGGTCACCTTCGGTACATAGAGGTTCTGAGTCATCGATGTTGGTCTCTCCGTTGTGTTTGACCGTGATTTTGGGCTTCGTAGAATCTTTGATCTGTTGTCGCTCCATCTTCTCTACTTGTCGAAAGACCATCTGGTCCAACCAGCGGTTCTCTGGGATTTCGCCCATCTCGTGCTTCTTCATGAGTGCAACCAGGCGGTCTAGCTCAGCATCTCGTCGGCTCTGTTTCTCATCAACCACCACAGCCTCTTCCGGCTGACCTCTACGCCCTCGCTTCCGTGGCTCTTGCCAAGGTGTTGTGGTGTGTGAGAAGCCATCTGCTGCCTTGTGTCGCCAGATCCTGCACTTTTGTCTGCCCGTCCTCAGAGTTGCGTTTTCATCGAAGAGAGATATCGTCGTGCCTCCGAAGGGGACATGGTGGCCCTTGTCTCCGCCTTTGGGGTTGACAGGTGACAGATCCCAGAGAGTGATGGCAAGCTGTGTGTTGGCGGGCAGTGTACTGTACTTAAGAGGCAGATACAGCCACTGGTTCCACGTCCGGCTGGTTTTGAAGTGCTTGTAGGGCGTTTGCGTGTGCACCGTGAGCGGTTTCGAGTCGGCAAAGGGCTGAACGGTGACGTAGAGCTCGGAGTGAGGACTGAGGTTGCTGCCGCGATGGCGCAGGTCGGGTCGCTTGAGGAGCGTCGAGTAGGGAAGCGGCTTTTCGTATCCTTCAAGGCGATTGCTGGCACGTGTCAGTCATTATGTTCACACTCTCGCTCATATCGCAGAACAACCCACACCTTCACACCAACCTCCAACGGCAGCTCAGAGCTGCTAGCAAATGTGAACGGCTCCATGCTGCCTGGTGAGGTATGTCTAAGGCGAGGACTTCATCTCGGATGGTGAGGACTGACACTGATGTTTGCGCAGGTCAGCAGGTCAGCGGGTTCCGACCAGTTTGCTGAGATGTGAGACAGACAGCACTTCGTTGTCGTCGTGTGGTGGTTTGGATGGATTCCATCAAATATTGATGCGCTCATCAAATCGCGCGTCACGCGCGTTTTGGGGCCATCATTTCCACCTTCACTTTCCCACTCACTCCCACTTCGCACCCGTCGCCAACTCACTCCTCCGCCCTCAAGCCGATCCCTCACACCGACATCAATCATTGTTATGCGGCACTAGAAAGAGTAGGAATACAAACGGGATCTGTACTGTAACGACGCATTGTATAACTAACTCAAGAGGAAGGAGCCTCACTCACTGCGATATTCCGAGCTCGCGATCATGGCTCGCAAGAACACTCGTCCTTCTACCTTGTCGGGTGCGTCTCCTACTCCAGACGCGACGCATTCTTCGTCCGACCAAGAGAATCGCGATCCTGTTGCCCAAAGACGCGACAAGGGCAAGGGCAGAGCTACGCACGACGAGCAGTCGCGACGAAGTCTGCCCACGCCCTCAACAGACGGGAGTGAAACATCACGCGGTCAGAAACGGAAACGAGCAGAAATGCCGTCTATCGAAGAGAACGAAGTGCCCGCAACCGACCTGGAATCTGCCAGGTTCAATAGATACTTTGACCCAAACCAAGACCCTGAAATAAGACGACAGGTCAAGCGAAAGTCGCGCGCGATCGAGCGGGATTTCCTTGGTGAGTTCGGAAATCTTCAATTTGAGGTTGTGATGCTGATGCCTGCGAGACAATCGCGACGAATTTCTACGCGACAACGGTCAAGGGCTGAGAGAGACGATCAACCGCGCCAACGGTATCTTCCAAAATGTCAAGCAGACAAACGACGCGACCGTAGATTCGCGGCTGTTCGTCAATCTTTCCGAATTGGCCTACAAGCGAGCGCAACAACTTGTGCTAGGCGACAAGAGTGCCGGCATCGATGTGGACCACTTCCTCTCAAAATGCATCGCATATATGAGAGATGGACCGCCTGACGGAGACGATGATGATGTGCAACCCATACAGACGCAGAGACGAAGAACACAACGCCCGGTAGACGACGAGGACGACGAAGATGTTGTTGGCGAAGCTCTTGATTTCGAATTGCTCGGGCGTTATGTCTGCTTCCCCTACAATTCGAGAGTTGCATGTCCATCGTTTCTCCTCGGACCGCTCTCTGTCGAGAAGAAGCAACGAAAACAGACCCAGCGGACTGCTCGGCAGTCTAAAGACACGGATGCGAAAGAATCTCGACCCGAAGCCATGTCGAGAGCGGATCTTGCGCAATCCGATGACAATGCACTTACGGCAATCTGCGCTCGCATCAACTCGCATTTGCAAGGCCACTGCAAAACGGAACACAGGTTGATGCAGAGTCAATTTCCGACTGAGGAGGACCAAGCAAGTCCTATCGCACAGGACTGGCTCAAACAGCACCGGATTCGCCCAGAAGGTGGGCCATGGTTGTTCGACTACGTCGTGAACCCTGACAGTTTCGGCCAAACTGTTGAAAACATTTTCTACGTCTCATTTCTGATCAAGGAGAATTCTGTCGGACTAGGGGCGGATGAAAGCGGACTTCCTATCCTGGGTAGGTTGACCACCACATCGATGCCGCCGTTCGCTGCTAATACAATCTCAAAGTTCCTGCGATGGATGTGAAGACTACTGCGGAAAAGCGGAAAAAGGGACTTAACAGGCATCAAGCAATCCTTGCCTTGGATCACGAGACATGGCTGCAGTTGATCGACGCCTTCGATGTTACCGAATCCATGATCCCGCATCGGCAAGAAGATGTGGCCACTCAAATAGGCCAGACAGGATGGTACACGTGAACATTTGGCTGCTGCATTGATGTGCTCTTCCCATGCCTCTCCGGACCTTCATCGAACGATGGGTCTTCGACGATACCGACGCAGAGATGACTTCCGCCTTTTGATATATCATAGTTACTTAATACAGCGATGAGACGAGGTGAACTTGTACTGGCATTATACCCTATCGCCTCTTGAGAGTTTTAAGGAGACAAATTCTGGCGTCATGCACTCGTTCGTTCTTTGCACACTCTCAATTCGGGTCGTTGACTTCGCTTCCAGACTCGATTGGCTCATATTCCAGTGCAATCCATGCTGCACCCGCGCGTCTTACACACCCGCCGAAGCCACGCAATTGATGGAGACGGACTTCCGTATGTCTTCTTCGGAGAACCCACAGTTGCTGACTTTCCCGGCGCGAGAACGATCCGCCCTTCTGAGATGCGAACGCAACGAAGAGAAGTAAGTCGAGAACTTCCTCTTGAATGGCATTTTGTACAGTGGGCCGAACGTCAGGAGACACCCATAGATGATGAAGGCAGGCTGTTCGATGTTCGCCCAAAGAGAGTTGAAAATGAAAGAAACGGTTGCGGGTGTTAGTGGGGTCAATGGAAGTGTACTGAGATTCTGCTGACCTTCGAACAGGCTCTGGGACGTCGGAACGATCTTGATGTACTCAACGGCGGAGTACAGACGGAGGATCGAGGTGACGACGCAACTGAAGCATGCGTTGGCAAAGGATAAGGGTAGAAGGACGCTGCCGCCTACAAGCTTCCCAACGTGAAGATGACGCTCAACAACAGCGCCCTTTGCACACCGAGTTGCAGCTCGCGAAGAGCGATCAGCAGCAATGCCAAGGTCAGAATATCGAAGACGACATTCAGCACAAGGAAGGTGACCAAGATTGCGGCATTGTTGACGTTATATGGGACCATTGTATTCCTCTGATCATACACTGGCCATTTGAAAAAGATGATCGCCTGTGTGATCGATCAATTAATACCTGTGGGTGACGATCCCTCGCTTCGTGCAATTCACCAGCATGATGGCCAAAGTAAAGCAGGTCACCAGCCCAATAAAGATGGCATTGAACAAATTGAACCAGCTTTGGATGAAGATGCGGCGATAGAAGAGCAGGATCGACATTTTGGCCAGGCAGACAACGGCAATGTTGGCATTCTCTGCGCCGAATTGGCACTGATCTCAATTTAGTAGGGAGAAATTTACTTGTCGATGCATTTTGATACTCACCTTCAACGCGAACACACGGCGTCCAACGTTGGGACGTATCCTGGATCACCGACACCTGTTGTTGCTGCGACATAATCAGAAAGAACGTTGACGCCTGTTAATAGAATTTGGTCGCCTGGCCAGCCAACGAACTCCAATTTGATCTCGAAGAGGGATATCGTACCACTGCAACGACCATAAGCCGATCATCGGCACCCAGAGGCAGCTTTTGCAGTCGACGACAGTAAATTCGCAGACCGACTGTAACGATTGCCAAGGTGCCCAGAATGACAGTGGTGGAGATGATAATAGTGGCAGCTTGTCTCAATGCCATCTTTCCTCAGCGGTCTTGCAGTATCTTCATCAGATCTTCGAAAGGTCTTCTTGCTTGAATTGTAAACCTAGGAAGCCGTAAGGCAATCTATCTATATCAGCTCCAGCTCCAATGCGAATCGCTGCTCTTCCGTTGTATCTTCAAGAAGGATTCTGATTTAGAACAAGATGCAGCTGTGCCAAAGGCACACATCTTGATGCAGTAGTAATCGCAAGCTAGATGAAAATTTGCTACTGGAACATAGAAACTCTCTTCGCCGCCCGACTGTGGAGCTTGGTGTACGATGGCGAAAGCTTTTTATCTGTAATTTTTCGGCTGGTGGCGGTCACGCCCAAGGTCGGCATAGATGGAGGAATTGACGAAAGGCGGTTTAAGGCGTATCGCTGCTAACAAGCGTGTGGCTTACCTTTTACTGTGCCTCAATGCGAACGCCGGCTTGCGAGACTGTGATAGGTTCTGCAGGAGCATGTGAACAGTCAGATGTGATCGCAATCCGCATGCACAGAGGCTTTGTGCGGGCTATATGGTCGAAGAAAGAGCAAACTCCCAGGGGAGAATTATCCATCGATAGAGAAGCGTTCTATTCAAGCCCACTACCTAGCAACGCGATAAAATCCAAAGGCTCTCAAATTG
The DNA here is from genome assembly GCA_002785995.1 of Mycosphaerelloides madeirae. Classification (NCBI taxonomy): domain Eukaryota; kingdom Fungi; phylum Ascomycota; class Dothideomycetes; order Mycosphaerellales; family Mycosphaerellaceae; genus Mycosphaerelloides; species Mycosphaerelloides madeirae. The sequence continues at coordinate 54,242 of NHNV01000073.1, read as the reverse complement.
CTGAGCAAGCTCCACAACGATTTCAGACAGCTTTTCAGCTTGACGAATTTGAGAGTCTTGGGATCCGTGAATCTCTCTCGTGATCCATTCCTGTCCAGTTCCGCCAAGCATCGTGTCCTGTACCTGCACAGGTACGGCTCGGTCATCGGTGGTCTTGATGTATGCACATCTGCCCTTGTAGCCTGGGGATTCCAGCTTGCATCGGGAAGTGGGCTGGTGAAGGATGTCAAGCTTGGGCAGACACAAGACGCTACTGCAGAAGTAGCCAGTGTAGTTAGTTCCACATCATGGAAGAGGGAAGATCCAGCGTCTTCGCAACGAATCAGGTTGGACGCATCCTGATTGTCATGTCAGTATGAAGAGGAAAGAAGCCCAAAAGAGCTTGGTGACGATTCTTGGTGACGATTCTAGGAGCGAGTCTTGCATCGACTTGAATGTGAGGTGGCGTCTGCCCTCTGAAAGCAGCGACCAGATCCTTTCCGTCTTTCCCAGGAGTAAGTATCGCGGCCAGGTAGATTTGACCAATGACCGAGGTCTTCTTGCCCTATTTAAGGCGTCCTTCCTTGCTTAGGCCTGTGGCTGCAGCGCTGGCCGGCAGACTGCTGTAGGAGTGGCGAATAATGACCACGTCATGTTCTTCGTGGTCGAGGACCGGTAGGATCATGCGGTATCGAATGTATTCGGCGTCGTCCTCGACAGTAACTTTTGCTTTCGTCCCGGCAGATGGCAGCATGGAGGCGAGCGCCCCATACCCGGCTTCCATCAAAAGGTGTGAGAGGAGTCCGTAATGCGCCGGCATGAGAGCAGCGCCAGGGGTAATAACGAAGACAGGTTTCGAAAAAGCTGGAGGCATTGTGTGAAGTAAGAAACTTGTATCTTGGTGAAGGGAGAATTAGTATGATTGGTGTCGTACTTTGGAAGGCGCAGAGTCTGAACGGGATCTGTGGTGTTCTTTATACCTGTACACATTCAGTAGTGTTTGTTGCTGTTAAGCGCCTCTCCTAGAGGCTGCTGCAAGTGACTTCATCCCAGCTGAACTGTCTTCCGTTCACACGAGCGATCCCACTCAAGATTGAGCAGCAATATGCAGACGTTAGCTTCACTGATCCGCCAGCCTTGAAAAAAGATACACTTGTGCGAGAGCTTGAGCAAAGTCGAAGACAGCAGAGTCCAAGCGGTTACTGCTAGTCTTTTTGCTGTGCCATAATTGCCACACGGCAGTATTCCTCTGTTTGGGGGATGTCTTCATCTTGCTTCAGATCGACACTGCAGCTTGGCGAACTCTTCACATCCCCGCGCGTGATCCTGCGCGCTTAATGATCCTTTTTAGAACTTGACAAGATTTTGGCCATGGCAACTACGCTGTTTCCGAATCTTGGGGGAACGGGCGGCTCCAGAATGTGTCGAGCGAGGAGGGACGTCTTTGCATAGGCTCTTCGACTTGTAAGCAGTTGATGATCCAGAAGTTAAATCATGGAGCCCTTAGCCAATATATAACCCTCCGAGGTTCTGGCCGTGAATCAATGAGTGTAGCGCAGAGATGTCGGTCGACCTGGGCGTCAAAGGTGTTGTCCCATGGTGGCTGGAATCTGCAGCACGGATCACTAGCTTAACTGGCGCTAAGCGTCCTTAGCGTGAAAGAATTGCCACTCCAACTTTCGTCCTAAAAACACCTCCCCTCTTGCACATGCGCATGTTAGCAGCCGACACCGGAACAAGCCTATCTACAGCGTCTCACGATCGGCGTACGCGTACTGGTGATATTCATTTTGCAGGCGTTCTGCACCACGATGGCTACGACGCAGCTCGTCCGAACTCTGCTGTGATATGAGACGCGAAAGTCACCAGAAAGCATGCGCAACATCGGGACATCTTTCACAGCCCAAAGAGAGACGATTGGAAGGTAAGTCAGTTGGTCACGAAGCAAAACTCATGTTGACAGATGGTTGCATTGATAGCCATAATTACACATCTTTCAAGCCATATCGGATTGTCCGTCAAACGCCAATCACTGGAGGGATGCCACTGCACTTCGAATTTCGACAAAGATTCATCATATTCTGTCTCCAAATGCGTGGACCTATCTACAACTTAGTGGAAACGAAAACTGTTCTGCTTTTTCGTCTCTAACCTTTCGCGGCGACTTATGTCTGAGAGACCGTTTTCCTATGTAACGAAGCGGGTGTTGACGAATGCTTTCGAATCCAAATCGGCCGCCCTTTTCTGGAGTGTATCTTCGATGTCGTTCCCAACGGGCTTCTTCGAACTGGATGCGGCGTCCCGCCCCTGGAGACTATTTTCGTAGATGACGAATCGGAAGTTGACAACTGCCTTAGGGTTTTCATCCGCCTCGCCTCCCTAAAGACCATTTCCGTAGGCCACGAAGCAGGTGTTGACGACGGCGTGCTTTGGGTCTGCGCTCGTCGGAAAAGTAGCTACCGTGCCCAGCACTGAGACGACAAAGACGATGATTGAGAATTGCATGATGGTCGAGGTGTCTGGGATTGGAGTGTCTCGAGGTTTGAGTGGAAGTCTGTCCAAACGAGGTGATGTTGGACGGAAAACTGAGGAAGCGCAGAGACTAACAAGGAAACAGAGTCATACTCTGATATGTCCGCCCCGCGCTCTTGGGCTTCAGGCACCCTCGATGCTCATACAGTGTTGATCATCTGCAGGTAAGCGCTTCCACAAAGTCTGAAGTTAATGTGTCCAAACCGAGCATGTGCAGCACGTTTCCTAGAAGTCGTACAAAACGAGCGGAGAGTTGTGATTGGCCCTTGATTGTGAGTATATACCCAAGGCCCCACCACATCTGAAAGGATGCAGCGCATTCAGCAGAATCGATACGCAGGATACTTTTCACTGCCGTGCGCGTGAACCTAAATGTGAGTTGTGCTATACCATACTACTGCCAGGTTAGTCAATGCTTGATATGCTCCTGATCGGCTGTTATAGTAATAGCAGACTGAAGGCACAAGGAATTTAGGGTTTCTGGTGCGAATCGTGATCATGGTATCGGCTTGATTGAATCCGAGGATGCGGTAGTTCCTGTTTATCTCGTGGTTCGAAGCTGAGATGACGCTGGAATCCTTCTCATGAATTACAATAAGCGATCCATATCTCGATTGCAGCATTCCAATTCTATTTCGAAGCCTACCGACAATGTTGTACTCGACACACCACGAATCGAAAGAGAGACTGCTTGAAGACGAGATGATGAATGGCGAGCAGCGAAGCCGACAGCACGCATACATGTTTGCTGGCCAAATAATGTTCTTTTTCATCTCGTTGTCGCTCCTCATCCAGGCTACCTATTTGCAAAGTTCAGCACAATGCAAATGCGAGGAGCATATGCCAATGTGGTCACCTGCACTGAAAGGCATCGAAGATACAGGCCACTATCAGCCATTCGACGAGAGCTTTTATAAATCCAAATCGATTCAAAGGACCTCCAAGTCCGGAGATTGATGCAGCCTGGGAAGAAATCGCCTACAGGAACGGTATGACGAGTCAGGACTCAACACAAATATTCGAAGCTGACGAAGTCAGGAGGTGTTATCAGTATCAACGACGAAACTTTGCACGCCGTGAATGCTTCCGTCGACTATTCCGTCGAACTGGCGCCAGAGATTGGTGGGGAATGTATGGCTTCGGTGGAAGCCCTGCATCAATTGCATTGTCTCAACATGCTTCGCCGAGAATCATACTGGGATCACTACGAGGACAAAGTAGAGCCTTGGAAAGACACCCCGCAGACTCTACTTTATGATATCGACCAATGCATTAATAAAATCTGTCAAAAGCTATTCGTGCTTGAACGTCGATTAAGATAAGTACTTACTTTTGGCAGCTAATGTGTGATGCCGACGCTGGTATTCTGACCTAAGTTTGGGGCAAAGACCACCTGCGCCCATTCCCCGACTTCAGCGTGTAGGTACTCTGTAGAACTTAGGTCGACGAGCGACTGACCTCATGCAGCCAGCACAAATGCAGAAACTTTGACGCTATGAAGAATCACGTAACAGACCATCAGCTCCTCATCCATGAGGGCCAAGAGATAGAACGAGTACATGGTACCCAGGAGCTTGAAAGTTTGCCTTGAAATCTGTATGGTCAACGTTATGTGTCTAGAAAGTTGAAACCTTTGCATCTCTCACAAGGCCTGCAGAAGACGGATATCGCGAACTATCTGTTGCGCTTCTGAGCCACCTAATGGGGAAAACTCCGCTCATTCTTACCTCACTCGACACACAGACTTGCTCGATCCTCTTCATCAACATTGGTTCTGTAAAATTATGCTCCCCATTTTCTGATTCCTTGCCAGTATGCGTCGACCTGCCGAGCAAAGAAGCACCGAGGAGCGATCTGACAGCTTCCAGCATGACTTCAGAGAGCGCAAGGTTGTTTGCGACATCGCTGGCAGCGTCTTTGCGAGCAAGACCACCGGGAATGAGATTGAATGCAACTAGTTATGTGTTTTGGTTCCTGCTCTCAGGAGCGAACTGCCGGAGCATGAAATGTGGCATGCTACTCAAAGGCTCAGCTGCCCATTTGGATGTCAAGTCGGCCGTGGAATTACGTACTATGGTACGAGCCCACGTCTTGCTCGCTCTGCGTTAATCAATTGAAACGCCTCGCGGAAATCGTTGGTCTCCGGATATAGCTGGAACAATTGAGTTCGGTCTCACACACTCGAGATATCCACCTGGCTCTGCATGAAGGGTTAGTTCGAATGTTGAAATAGTGCTTCTGTCGGTCTCTTATACTCAAGAGCTTTACGGCGTTCTCGACAGCTTTGGGGGAAGCCGTCCTCCAGAATAGCGTATGAAAGCTACAGCATATGAACGAAGTCGAATTTGCCGATCCACTGGAGATCAAAGGATACTGTGCAGTCGTGTTCAAGGAGCCGAACACAGCCTGGTTTGTTCTTCTTAAATGCACTGACATTCAGGACAAAGTCAAACAGCATGGGTAGATCTTCACCCGCGAGTCTGTCGGTCTCCAGAATTTTTCTAGCCACATCGTTCAGCTACACCCCAGTCCCACATCCAAGATCCGCAATTACAGGCTTCGATATGGGAAGCTTGACGAAGGGATGGATCAAGCCACCACCGAAAATGGCATGCTTGATAGCTTCGTGCTGCAGATTCAGGCGAGAATCTTCGTTCTTATCGTTTCGAAGATGTGACAGAACGTATGGTCCGAGAGTTTGTTGACTCTGCGCCATGAGCTGGGGCTTCCAAATAGAAGGAAGAGACGTCTTTGAGAAAGAGGATGAAGAGGACGATTGACGATAGAGGAGGAGAAAGGCAAGAAGTAAAGATTGAAAAGAGTTGCAGGGTATAGCTTCAATCACCTTCCTTCCAGCGCATCAAAGAAGGAATCGAGACAAGACTGCACAAGCTTGCATGACCGATCGACTGCTGTTGACGCTCGAAATACTGTGCCACACGCCGCCGCACGCTGCTCGAGTTGGTCCGAAGGCTAAAGCTTGTAGATCGACAGGCACATACATGAAGACGGCTATTTCCCATCGTAGCCGTTGGTGCAACGATGATGCAATGTCTAAGGATACCTATCCATCCAAACAACCAATTGCCGAATCGTCCAACCTTCTTCCTTCTCAGTCGCTTAATCTCGTGTGAATGCCATTCCGCAAGATCCTCATAGTACTCTATTTCCGCATGAAACACGTCCCAAACCTGCCACTTTGCCGAGGGACAAAGCTTAGTGCTTCCAGAGGGCTGGCAGAGGACATAGTATATATGCCGATGCTGCTCGCAACCGTCGAGCGTATATGCCGCGATGGGAACTTTTTTGTACCATTCTTGATGGTATTTGACGCCGATGAAGATGTCGAAGGGCATTTTTGTCGGTGCATGGTATCCACCGCGCCACTGCTCGCTGGAGTAGATGAGCTTCATGTATACGGTCTCTGCGGGCACTCCTGCTTGTTTCATCCCGTTCACTGTAGAGAAGAGAGCTTCGAGATCCGGAGGTCGCTCCAGCGTGGACGTTAGGGAAAGGCCTGAGGCAATGAGTTGCTGCTGCAACCCTCCCTTAATTGTATCCAGGAGCCTGACCTTCTCGCTCTCCGGCAATGGCTCAACCAGAGGCTCCTTCACAAAGCTCAAGATCTCATCGAGGCCCGGCTTGTATTGGATTTGCTCGTCTAGTTCCGCATCGCACAAATCAGACCGTTTCTTATTGAACTTGGGCCTGTCGTGGGAGTAGAATGCATTGTTGTAAACACACTCATTCAATGTGCCTTCGGTGGTCCAGCCTGGATGACGATGTTCTTCTTCGTGGGGAGGAGGATATCATCTTTGTCTGATTTCTTCGATGAAGCGTTTCATTTCTCGACAGGTGACGGTTTCGGCGATTTGTCCATAGCGCTGAATGATTTTTGTGAGATTTTCGTAATTGGGAGAGGCCATGATGTGCGGAGGAGGTTGTAGTGATGGTTCGATCCGTGGGTGGTATCGAACGCAAGGGCGTAAGAGTCATTCACTTTTCAAGAGAATTGTGACAGGGAAGCTGCAACTCGGTTGGACCTTCGTCTGAAGGGCCTGAGGCCAGCGCTGTGATGTCCGAAAGATTGACGACGATGACGTCACTTGAACTCATTGTCAGGGGAAATGTATGAAGTACCTCGACGGCATTGATTCGCCTAATCGAACGCTTTCTGTGAAGCATTCACCGTTCGCCCAAGAAGAGGAACCTTGAGCGATAAGGATGTCATCAATTGCGGCCACAAGAGGGGCTTGCATAGTACGCCCGGGTATTCGCCTCCTAACACCGCCGACTCAACCTTATATAAACAGCATCCCGACCTTTCTTTATGCAGACTTTCGTCATATTCCATCTAACATCACACGACCTTGCATTCGACAACAGTCCGCCGCCATGTCGACCACCACCGAGCAACCAGAGTCTCCGAAGATGACTTATCACTGTATCAGAACCTCGGCAGTTCTGGCCTCAAGATATCGAAGTTCATTGTCAGGGCCATGAGTTATGGGTCGAAGGACTGGTAGGGGTGGGTGCTTGAGGAAGAAGAAGCTCTTCCGTTGCTCAAGCATGCGTACGATAGTGGTGAGATTGATGCGTTCGGACTTCGTTGAAGGAGGAGCTGATCATGATAGGCATCAATACGTGGGATACGGCCGATGTGTTTGTCTTCCAAATGATAAGCTTGTGGCCGCTTGCTGATACTCATAACAGCTACTCGAATGGAGAATCCGAGAAGATCATTGCGAAAGCCATCGAGAAGTACAGCATCCCTCGCTCGAATCTGGTCATCTTGTCGAAGTGTTACTTCGGCGTCAGCCGGGATGGAGCACAACCCAACATCGCAGCGGTGAGCACAAATGACGGTCCCATGGTAGACCAGGTTGGACTCAGTCGCAAGCACATTTTCGATGCCGTCGAGAATAGCGTCAAGCGACTGGGCACCTACATCGACGTCCTCCAAATCCACCGTCTTGACCGAGACACCCCGAAGAAGGAGATCATGCGAGCCCTCAATGATGTGATCGAGAAGGGCTGGGTTCGGTATATCGGCGCTTCGTCCATGTACGCTTGGGAGTTCCAGGAGCTGCAGTGGATCGCAAAAACGAATGGATGGCATGAATTCATCAGTATGCAGAACTACCACAATTTGCTGTACCGCGAGGAGGAGCGGGAGATGATTCCGTACTGCAAAGCGACGGGAGTTGGGCTGATTCCCTGGTCGCCTGTGGCGCGCGGAGTCCTCTGCAGACCGCGGAATGAGCGGACGACGCTGAGAGAGAGGTCGGACAACTTCCTTCAGCGCATGATCCGGAGTAGGGAGACAGAGGTTGATAAGGCGATTGTCGACCGGGTGGAGGCAGTTGCGAAGAAGCACGGTGTAAGCATGACTTGTATTGCCACAGCGTGGTCGATCAAGAAGGGTAATTGCCCTATCATCGGCTTGAACAAGAAGGAACGGATTGATGAGGCGGTGGCGAATGCTGCGTTTGAGTTGAGCGATGAGGATACGAAGTGTCTAGAGGAGCTGTACCTGCCGAAACAGATTGCCGGCCACTAGCGTGAGTTTAGTCGTTCACATGCGAGAAACTGGCAGGCGCTTCACTTCGAGGAAGGAGCGTCGCGTCTGCCTGGAATTCAACCTTGACTTCACTTCTCGAGCTACAAATTTGCACACTCCCGACCTCAGCTCTCCACACCGATCCACACGCCACCCCTCTACCCACCACCCCTCCCCACACCAAAACAACGACTGCACAATCCATCATGCTGTCCACCACAGTCACCCTCACCGACGCCATCGAGGTGCCTGTCGCGAAAATCGGCGCACACCTCCAGGCCTACGCGAAGCTGTGGCCTACGATCAAGGCACTCCGGCTGTGCAACCGCTTTGGCCAAGGTGACAAGGCTGCGGTCTCTAGACTGCCGGCGGAATTGGTACAAGAGATTGAGGGATACCTGATGGAGGAAGAGCGTGCCCTTCAGTGCAAGGCTTGGGAGAGGGATCTCAAGTGTTGGGAAGGGCGTTGCGAGCCGATTGATCACTTGGATGACGAAGAAATACTTGAGCTGTTCAACGAGCTGAGACCAGACGGCTTCGGCATGGATGTGTACGACGAAGGAGACTCCGACTCGGAATACGAATACGAATGCGAATGTTGCTCCCCCCGAAGACCTTTGGCCACGCGATGTACTCCGGATATCAAGGAGGAAATCGAGGACTTCGTGGAATCGATTTGGGAAAGCGATGGGGACGACAGGTACTGGCGAGGCGAGCACGACAGAAGAGTGAGCAGCTGGTTCAAACGTGTTGGATCTTCCACAGCCTCACGGCGTGGCATCTTCCATGAGGTCTCTGCTCTGCTAAGAAAAAACCTGGGGCTGCAGGCTTGGGTCAGCCATACACCGCAGGGTACACCGACCAAGTTTATGAGCGATATCATCAATGGATCGACGCTGGCCTACCTGCATCTACCGGAAAGTTTCTCTGCTGGCCAGGATTGGGCTAGAGATGTGGAAGATCCTGACAGCGATTTGAGACCCGTCAAGACCGAAGCAGACAGTGCAAACGATGTCACGATCCCATGCACTCCATCAGAGAAGTCTTTGGCCCGCTTCAGTCGCGCATTGAAGATTTTAGGATGCGAGCCTTGCGAGCCCGAGCCGAAGCCGAAGCCGAAGAACAAAGTGCAGGTAGCCGCAGAGCAGGGCTATGGTAATGAGGGACCAGAAGAGGAGAAATCGGGCGAGGATGAGCCGATCAAGCAGGAATCGGTTCAAGCCAAGCTGAAGATGTTCATCTACGACGAGGACGAGGACGAAGGCTTTTGATGAGTCAATAGCAGGTGCGGAGGAATTTGACGAGCGTTTTCGATTGCTTGCTTGTGGACTTGCTCAAAATTTGAAGGGCAAACAGAGCATCGATGGGGCTCAGAGGAGAGGTATGCATGGCTTTCCTGATGCAGAATGTCTCAACGTCGAGACGATATGAAGTTCAATAACGTCCGTATGATCATCCAATGTTGTTGCAATTCGTCCTCAATACTTCCTGTCATCGGCCTGCTACAACAGTGACGAAATAGAACCGCTCGTCGCTGTGTTGTCACCAAATGCCCTGAAGGCGTGGAACCAGCAAACAAATGCTTGTGAGGAGTGCTTACATTGTCCGGCTTTCATCCCTTTCCGCCGTCTTCCAGGTCTGTCCTTGAGCAATTGTGGCCCATGTTTTTATTAAGGGAATTAGATGAATTTTGTTTGCGACAGTTTTGTGATTCTGTGAGTCGTCTAGACCGGAAGAAGGCAGGAAGACTGGTATGCATTGGCGAATGTGAAAATCTCATCTGCAATAGGGCTCTTGCTTGGCCTAGCACTGAAGAGATAATGTTTGCCGAGATTGCTGGATCGAGCATAAAACTTTTGGGAGAACGCAATGTTCGCTCTTTGTTCGCCTTGAAAGGTCCCTGGGGCAGTCATCGTAGGAGTATGAGAAAGGATGGCGTCCGAGAAAGGATGGCGTTCAGGAAAGACTCCGAGAGTTCCGCCAGATTCTTGGTCTCTCTTATATGTCAAATGAGCTTGGCGAAACTTGATCGCTCTCAAATTCGGCAACTCAGCAGCGCGGATCACCCCAGTGACGATGCCTCCATTGTACGTTCGAGTCCGGCTGTGCCCCAAGAAGCATCCAACCCACCCCTTCAGAATCAACAAATATGACAGAACGGACACTTGCCGCGTTGATCAGAATGGCAGTTGTACGCCCCACGACCTGGACGGCGTCCGCAACGCGTGGGCGAGCTCCGCGGACAACAGCTTCACTACACAGCTCGATCTTGCCGAACCGATCAAGGGCAATACCATTCAATTCCATCACCTTGATGCATGCCATCAGACGTTGTCCCTCGAGGCTATCAAGGAGAGTCACTGCACCTAGACTGAGGATTGCCGTGATGATGCTAAGGAGAAAGTCATGCATGTCCATATCGATAAGGATGGACCATGGTGAAAGCCAGCAGGACAGACTCAGAAGACATTTGAAAATCCAGATGCAAGCAATGCCGGTCCGGGGCCGAGGGTGGCAGCCAGAAAGATAACCAAAGCCGATCCTGCTTCTCTCAAGAAGACTTCTCATGGCACTGTGTCCGAAGCATCACGTCAACCCGCCGCCAAATGTCGTCTGGGTAGAGATCGACCCGGGAGGACAGCCAGTCCGCAGCATCCACAATGTATTCTGGCTCTTCGCAGACAAGATGAGACCCGTTCTTAGTGGAGCTCGGCCTTCGCTGCAGAAGTCAAAGATCGAGTTCCGGCTGCATCGTCCGCATCGAATGCATGCCATCTCAAGCTTAGCCTGGAAAGCCTTATCAACAACCACGTGTGCAAAGGTGATACCCTCAAAAAGGACGATGCGAATATCGTATTCGTCGATATCACTTCGAATAAGCTTCCGTTGGAGATGCCGAGAAAGACTCTGCTTTCACAGTCTCAGACAGGCGGGCTTGAAGCGTGCCACAAAGCCAAACGCGGCCATCAGTCAGAAGACCAGAAAAGGCCTCACAAATCTGGGCCCTTCCAGCAGCAATCCTGCCATAACCGTAAGACCGCCGACGAGACCAGCCAAAAGTCCCAATAATGGCAACCCGACGGATCCCAAGAGAAAACAGCAAGCGATTAGCACTGGCGAACTTCATCAAGGCCGGTTTCCAGCGTCCGGGACATTGATTCAACGCTCCCACGAGGCCGGGAGATCAACTTCGCAACAAGCCAGATCCACACAACAGAGTACGCTCGATAGGGAGAGACTACAGAAAAACTTCAGGATCGGGTACGAAAGCGGAATAGCAAGCAAGTTGAGGCAGTCGATAAGGTCCAATGGTAAACCAAATGCCACCTCAAATACCATGCAGTCAATGAAAGCCCATGGGTTTGATGCGGCTTCCGGATCTTCACAGCAGTAGGTGAAGCCACTAGGAAGCAAAAGCAGAAGACCTGAAGGCGATGCAAAGCTCTTTGGCCTCACCGAAGATGGTGAACTACAGTTTCCCGAGACCAACGAGGATCGCATCTATATTCGAGTCGCTCGCATCACGGCAAAGCCGAAAAACGACCGAGGCATTCCAGTGCGATTCATTGTCGTCGCGGTTGTCGATGAAAACGGATAGAAGCTGGAGTATCACAATGTGGCAGCCTGGACAATCAACGGGCGCTAGATTGGTGACCATGCATCTGCAGAAGTAGAATCCGCAGATACCAAAAGTTCCATCAAAGAAATCATAAATTTCGAGGTCGATAACTTCTGGCGGTCATCTTACGACAATGATGTCTTGCACAAAGCAATTGCGGCGTATGTCAAGAACGACCAGCGGCCTGAATCCAAACTTGACATTTCAGACTACCAGAGGTTGGACGGGTGCTCGAGCAACAGACGAACTCCGCCAATTGGTAGGGATCGAGAGAAAGCCAAGAATTTCTGAGCATCTTTTATGGAGGGACACCGAATCCGACCATACAAGGCTCCGCACCGACCAGTGCACACAGAAGGGCTTTCCAAAAGCAAGATCAAGGGGCCAAAGCCAAATGATGACGAGGATATTTCGGCTGTCATCTGTTTCCCCGGCTATGCCACAGAATTGGATATCTTGGGAACTTCAATCAATGTGCAAGCTTGGCTTAACTTTAACGAAGAATGGGAGTCGTTCAAATGGTGGAAAAAGCACGCGAAAATCCCAGAATGCAACAGAAGAGTGTCCCAGCATGTCCTTCGGCATGAGAACCAGAGATATTGGCTTTCCTGGTACATTTGGGTACTCCCACAATGGGAGACAGTCAAACTCTACCCCTGGAAGCCAGAGGCTGATCGAGACGCCAGCGACTTTCTCAACAAAGACGTTTCCGCTATCTGCGGCAAACACTTGTTTTACGTCATACGGATCAAACGGCATGACCACACAGCTACGATGAACAAGGCCTGGAAGCGTGCAAAAGGTCGATATGCGAAGTCACGCGACTCTTCGCTTGGGCTGAGGAAACGGGATGAGTCGGACGGGAAAAGGACTCCGGCGGGGCTTCAAAAGGACTTGGATGATAGATAGCACGGATGTCAGGACCGATGACGACGATGATCCTGCCAGCAGGGCCCGAGCACAGAAGGACAACGGGCGGGCGCCCAAGAAATCCCACCAGAACAAACTGAAGAGACTCGCTGAAGACAATTCCAGACGATCGTCCCAGAGGCTTCGCACTGACCGCGAGGAGGACGAGGAGTCGGATGATGACCCGGCGACATAGAGAGCTTCTCTGGAGTCAATATAGCAGAAGCTGGAACCCAAGTCAAAGCGGCCTTCTGGCAGGTGACCTGACTTCTGAGGCACCACTGTCGGAGTGTATCGATCTTGGTAATGATATCCAGGAAAGGATTTACACGACAGGAACCTGAATATGATCGTGTTCGAGGAGCATGTCCAGTCGGCCATACAGATTGCCTCACGCATATTCCCGACTCCATGAAATTACGTTTGGAAGTCATCAAAAGGTGCGAGTTGCACTCTTCATGTTTCCTCCACTTGCCATCTGCTGTGGAATCCTGAGTCGGTCGTGGTCGTAGTCTTGAGTGCGCTATGATGAGGACTGAAAGTCGAAGACTCTTTCCCATCTCCAGAAGCCTTCGTCATACCTCCACAGGCCCAAACCAACGGCAATTCCTTCATCAGGCATCCAACTCTCATTCAACTCAGCAAAAGCTCTCTCAGCATCTTTCTCGCCTGCTTTGTTCATTAGCGTGTAATGCAACCTCGCTCCTCCCGCATCCTGTGAACTGAGAAATCCCTCACGCTTCCACAAATTCTTCAAATGTGTATGCAAACTCTTAGCCTGGGCACCTCCCACCTTGTCAGAAAGAGATATAGCAACGCCATTCTTCATCCGAAACGGTTTGTCGGCCAGTATGGGAAACTGCGGTGAATTGGCAGCCCTCTCGAGGGCGGGAATGATATCGCTCTCCAGTCGACTTCCAGGAAGAGCATGGAAAAGCGTTAAGTGAGCTTCAAGCTTATTCAGCTTCGTGGGAAAGTATTTGTCTCGTAGCTGCGTCACACGGGCATGATGGGCTTTGTCGGTTTGAAGCGTGAGGATATATACGTTCTCTTCTGTGGATCCAGTTTGTGGAATTTGAGAAGGCAAATGTGAACGTTTTCGAACAGGGCCATGTTGAGGTCTTTCTGTAGGATCTGTGACGGGCACCCTTTCTGTTGAAGACGTGCCTTGAGACAATACGGCGGAGTAGCTCAAGTGCGGTTGTCCCGCCATGCTGCTGATGCGATAAGAGCGACGCAGGAGGGATGCCGTATACATGGCCTGGTAGAAAGATGAAGACGAAACAACATAGTTAGATATACGTCGATGCTGGTAGTGATGACGACGAGACACCTGGTGTGGTCTAAAGGGGAAAAGGGGCCAAAATGCACGGGCCATTAACAACCATCTTCCTTTCCCCCCATCATCCATATCGGGTATCTTCGTCCGCCACACTGTCAACCACGAAGCTATCCATTTCAGGTCACTTCTTCCGCTCGGCCGTGCTCGTACGAGCAACTACATTGACGACATGCGGCCGCATCAACCGCACTGAACCTCACGAGAAATACGTCCTCGTGGACGACTGAACGAACAGCGTACGCATCAGTACTCTGCGGTCGGGCATAGACGATAAGTAGTCTCTCACAGTCCCATGAACAGATGATTATTCCGTCCCATATTTTCCGTCAAAGTCTTCTGTGCTTCCGCAACAGAACCATCGCAACCGCGGCAACAATGTTCCAAGTCTTCTCTCATTTCTTCAAGCAAACATTTTTCCTCCCCAAGCCTACTCTAACTGAACAGAACCTACCCGATCAAGCCGGCAGAGTCTTCATCATCACCGGCGGATATGCAGGCGTGGGCTTTGAGCTCTGCCAGATACTCTTCGGCAGAAATGCTACTGTCTACGTCGCCGGACGAAGCGCTGAGAAAGCAGAGAAGAGCATTTCCTGCATCAAACAAGCCTTACCAGCTAGCAAGGGCAGACTTGAGTTCATGATGCTTGATCTTGGAGACCTCGCCACCATCAAGCCCGCGGTCGAATCTTTTTTGCAGAAAGAGACGAATCTCCATGTTCTCGTCAACAATGCTGGCGTGATGTTTCCGCCTGTTGGCTCAACCTCGACTCAGGGACATGAACTTCAAATGGCTACAAACTGTCTCGGTCACTTCTTCCTCGCGCAACTGCTTTGGCCGGTCCTCGAACGTACAGCTTCGGCAGCTCCCGCTGGCTCCGTACGGGTCCTTTGGGCTGCCTCGTTCGGAGTCGATGCTCTTTCACCCCCTGGTGGCATCGACTTCGACAAGGCTGGTCATGCCGAGTCCCACAAGTCAAACAATCAAAAAAACTACGGTGCCACCAAAGCGGGAAACTACTTTCTTGCATCGCAATATGCCAAGCAGAACCACATCCCTCCAAACGGCAAAGGAGTTGTTAATGTTGCTTTCAATCCCGGGCACCTTCGTACGGAGCTACAGCGACATTCCGGCAAGTTCGAGACCTGGATTGTTGACAAGCTCTTCCTCAACGACGCCATCTACGGAGCTTATACAGAACTGTGGTGTGGTTGGAGCGGGGACGTGAAGGCTGAGAATAACGGAGCATATGCCTGGCCGTGGGGAAGGTTCGGTCCTGTGAGAAGCGACGTTGCAGCTGAACTCAGTGGGGGTGGAAAGGCAGAGCAATTCTGGAAATGGTGCGAGCGGGAGACCAAGGCTTTTGCATGAAAAAGACTTATGCCAGACAATACTACTGCTCTGAAGCTTGTGTCGAGATCGTATCGGATGCCCGATTTGGGTAGCTACTACCTTCGAATGGAGCATCGTCAGCGGAAGCTCTTATCTCGCCTATCGGAAGAATGACGACCGACAACACATCATCTTCACTCATCAATCTAGCTTTCTCTCACATGCACAACCGCATCCTGCTGCTGCCTCCATATTCATCGCTGTCAGATACTATGATAATTTATTCGATCACTCGCCCTGAATTCATCTAACAACCCTCCTCTCCAACTTCAGCTCTCGCCAACATTACACACTGCCTATAAGTGCTGTATTAATGGAGCTTCCGATAATCCCTCTTGCGGCATCGTGTCTCCTCTTGGCACCGGCAATTTACGAGTTCATCGTCTCTCCTGTCTTCATCTCACCTTTGGCAAAGCTTCCGAATGCACATTGGTCCGCGCCATTCTCCTCAGCCTGGATCCTCATTCAGCGACAGCAACAAAACGACACACCCATCGTCCACGCAGCACACACTCAGCTCGGTCCAATCATACGTCTCGCTCCCAATGAGATCTCTGTCAACTCAGTTGAAGGCGGCATTCGAACAGTATACACTGGAGGTTACGAGAAAGGCGACTGGTACTCCAACGTCTTCAACAACTATGGCGTCGAGCCTATGTTTGCGATGGAACGTCATGGAGAACATTCGAAGCGGAAGCGTATGCTTTCCAATATCTACGCCAAATCGACACTGCAGAAGAGCCAGGCGATGACCAAGCAGACAGAGATCCTGCTTCATGACCGACTGCATCCGCGTCTGAAAGCTGCTGCTGTCTCGGGAGAGCCGATCGAACTGTACGACTTATTCGCCGCCGTGACGATGGACTTCGTATCGGGCTACATCTTTGGCATGAAAGCTGGGAGTGATTTCATCACAGATGATCTGGCGGGCATCAAGCTATTTCATGAGTTCAAAGCGAGGCAGAAGTACACCTTCTGGCCGCAGGAGCTGCCCAAATTTACAAGATTTATGGAAAAGATTGGTCTTAGGTGGCTTTTCGTGCCGACTTGGGTCTCCGCTGCGAATGTTGAAATTGAGGCCTGGTTGATGAGCCTCTGTGATGAAGCTGAGAAGACTCAGCAACTGATCGAGAACGGGAAGCCGACGGCGACAGAAGACTATCCTACTGTATACGCACAGCTTAGAACTGCTCTCTTAAAAGAAGCATCACAGTCGGAGAAGACCGACCTCTCGATCGGAAACCAATTCTCGTCAATGCGCTTGGAGATTGCCAGCGAGCTCCTTGATCACACCCTCGCCGGCTTCGACACCTCCAGCATCACCCTCACTTGGCTCGCCTGGCAATTGAGCAGACCTGAAAATGCGCTGTGGCAACGAAAGCTCCGCGACGAGATCCAGTCTCTAAACGGAAGCGTCGACGCCAAAGAGATTGATAGTCTTCCCATTTTGCACGCCATTCTGATGGAAAGCCTCCGCTTACACGCTGCGATCCCTGGCAACCAGCCTCGCATAACACCGCCTTCCGCTGTCCTTGGCGATGCAGAAGCCGGGACCACCATTCCTAATCTCCCACCTAATGTTCGTGTGCAAGCACAAGCCTGGTCGCTGCACCGCAACCCCAAAGTTTTCCCTTCACCGGAGACATGGGATCCCGAGCGTTGGCTCTCGTCTTCAGACAAAGAAATGTCCCGCTGGTTCTGGGCTTTCGGATCCGGTGGGAGGATGTGCGTCGGAAGCAACCTGGCGATGCTCGATATGAAGGCCACGATGGTTGCGCTCTGGGGAAACTTCAGCACAGAGCTTGTGGATGACGATGGGATGGTACCGAATGGCGGATATATGGCAGAACCTTTGGGTATTGGGCCTGGAGGTAAGAAGGGTATTGGTGAAGGAAGGAGGTTTCTGAAGTGTCGGCTGGAGGAGATTGACAACCCTCATCATCGTTGAAGATGCGAGCTCCACCGAAACGAACTTGATCATGAATGCAAAAACCGCTGTGCGCCCCAGAATCCATCTTCAAACCTCACTGCCCTTTGTCTGACCGGCGTTCCAGCCGCATATGTCTCCAACATCGTTCCATTCCCAAAATGCGTCGCTAGGTGATGTATCGTGCTAGGATCACTCAAATTAAACGCATAGCACAGCAGATCTCTAGCTTCCAACTCATCTTTGTTAACGGCGATACCTTGACCGGTATATGTGGCTTGCGCATCCGGGTTTCGGGGAATAATGATTCCATGAGAGCGGTGGAAACTGTATGTGAAACCTGCACAGTCGACAGCGAAATATGATGTTCCGGTCCGGAGATTGGGGCGGTTGAGGAAGAGCTTGACGGAATTAACGAGGTCTTGACCAGTGGTCTTATTGGTTTGGTTGGTCATGACCAAAAGGTGTTTTTATGACCAACCAGTCAGCAGAGCATACCGTGACCAACATTACCATTGGTTAACCAGTAGAAATGTGTTGGTCATAAGCAGCTGCAGGTATTTATTCGTCTTCTACGCCAACAACACTGCCTTCAGCCTCACTGCCAGTATGCTCTGCCTCTTGCTCTTCACTACTTGCCTCATTTGGTGCCTTATTGCCATTGTTGAAGGCTCTTTCCACCTCTTCTTCAACATCAAAGGCATGTGCAAGGGCACCATTCTTATGTGTCCTGCTCTTTGATGGACCATAATAGCTTCTGAGGCTTGCGTAGGCTTCAGTAATGTCGTCATTGAGTGCTGGTCATCGGTATGTAAGGAGGTCTTTGCCAGCTGAAAAGGAGCGTTCTGGGTCGTTACTCATGAGGGGGACTGCAAGGCAGTCAAAGGCAAAGGCAGCAAGTTCAGGCATGCGGTGACGGCGGTCGAGCCAGTAGCTAAGGGTGTCGAAGGCTGGGTCCTTGTGAGTCTTCTACGGGTTTGGTATGCAGTCGGTGGCCAGGTAGTTGTCAAAATCGTCGTGGTCAGGGGTGGTCAAAAATGACTGTAAGTGACAAGTCTCGAGGCGTTTGTAGTTGAACAAATCAGCGTATAGAGACTCTTCTACTAGCTCTTCAGTGTCAGTATCTTCAGAGAGTGCTGGCTTATAGTCGGTACGCCAGATGTCTATTACAAGCTCCTTAACCTGGTTGATATATTCGACCTGATCTTCAGCTGTCCAAATGTTGACAAACCAGTCCATTTTGAGGGTTGGATTGAGCACAATAGCGGCGTAACATATTGGCATGTGATCACAGAGGTTGAAGTACTTCTCACACTTCCCACGAGTGTTGGCAGCATCCGGAGAGTGTATTGTAGGTCAAATCTGAGCCCGCTAGTAAGGCCAATTCAACGCGGTAATCATCGACTTTGTCCAGCATCCACATAAGTGTTTGAAAACAGCCATTGTAGCTCTTGATCTGCCCTTGAGTTCGCATTGTTGCGGCCTCAAACATCTTCAAAATGTCCTCTGTTTTGTCCAGCTGCTTCCATTCGTGTTCAGTATGGGTATCGAGCTTTAATTTAGCGGTGTCTTCCGGGTGTGACTTGCTCCCTTTCTTGATAAAGGCTTGGCACGTTGAACCATGTAATAGAAGGAGTTCCAGCGTATTGCATTGTCAAAGATTATGTTGTTTCATATGTGTCGGATACCACCGGCACCACAACAGGGAATTGGCTTGTTCTCCACCCCCCTGCAAGGAGGCTGTACTCTTCACTTCCACCTGTTTTCAGAGATAGAAGAATGAAATCAACAACATCGTACCATTATGAGACTCTCACTAGAAGTGACTATATCGTACGTACGAGAGAGACCCAAACAACAGATTAACTGAAGTAAGTCAGCGGCTGGTATAGAGATTATTATTAACAGAGAAGCCCGGACCCAATTGGCTTGTCCACCTGAAACTGATTCAATGCTGTGCAAAATCTGCACTCACCTTCAAATTATCAGACTCCTTCAAATTACCACCCATCTTCACTGCCATGAATGCTTCCATCCGCTGGAGACTTCCGCGCACAAACCGGACAATACTATAAAGCTTTCCTATAGCTCCACGGCCTCTCCAGTACTGGGAAATTGCCTCAAATGTGTTGATTTCATGAACGAGTGCATTGAAGGAGACTGAGCTACACTGAGAAGTGAGAGATCTAATCACTCGAGCCATGGCAATACTCCGGCTCAGAGCACTGTCTTCAACAAAATGCGCCCTTGCCAAGTTGATGCTCTAAACGAGCCATTGCCTTTCCAGCACCTTCACCAATCAACAACGCCCTTGCGCAGAGGTTCACAACGTGACCAAAGCACCTGAGCCGCCGTGCTGTGCGTTGTTTAGCCGTCTTTGTCTTGAACAGGCTCCTCATAATGCTATTAATAGCGGCGTCTTTTTTTTGGCATTATCGCAGACGAAGAAGCCAACACAGTTTCCAGGTATAGCCCAATCCTTCAGAACTTCCAGTGTTATTGCGTCTCTGGCTCTCGCCAGTGTGTTCGCCATATAGGCGCCGAAAGCACAGCATCTCGGTCCTCCTTTTGCCGTGTTTGTCAACGAAATACGAGTAGACTGAAGTATGGCGTAGTGATTTGGAGACGACTACAAATCAAACGAGAACGATATCCGGCTGAGCGCCTCATTCAGTGCACTACGTAATACCTCCTTCCTTGCCTGATACTCCTCCATTGCCCACTTCCGGATCGTTGCAGCAGCCAATGGCAGAAGAGAAGCAAGAGCAACATTCAAGACTGTGATCAAGTCTCTGAAGTACCGGTTTTCAACCATAAAGAAGAGGATCATATAGTACACCACCTACTTTAATAACGCCATCTTGAAGTCTGTAAAGCGAGTCTTTGTTATAAGGGTGCTGTATTCGGTGGCTTCCTTCAGAGTTGGCTGGTCCTTCTGCTTGATCTGATTACCGTGCTTGTCGATGTCATGCTTCTTCATGTACAATAGCGCTAGTTGGTTGCCATTGAGAATGACCATGTGCTCAGACTACTGACCTTTGGCTTCACAGATATAGCAGTAATAGACCTGTCGCTTGTCTGAATGCCCGAGCAATGCCTCACCAAACCTTCATACAGAAGACTTTTTCTTCCGCTCAGTAATAGTGGTCTGAATGGTCGAAGACCTTGTGTGCTTGACGCCCTTCAAGAAGAACTCGTCTGGGTGTGATTCAGCACAGTACTTTGGATTTGATTCGCAGAGCACAACATTGTCGTGCTGCTTCTGGGCTTGTGACAACCAGCTAGCCATAGCAGCAATAGTGAGGCGAAAGAGATGGAATCAACGAGATAGGATAAGTTGGTCGAAAACGAAGGGTGAAAGGAGGCTCACAGTGACATATGAAATATCTGTACTGAAATGACTAACTATCTACAAAGAATATTAGCGCTGCTATATACTTCAGCGTTGGGCATCCATCAGGCATCCATTGGATCTCCGTATGATTGCCCTGAGACTGATCGCCATATTTGGGCTTCCACTATGAAGTAGTTACAGCAGTATTGATTGTGTGGTAGGAAAAGTCGATCTTCTCAACTGGATAGATGCAGAACATTTACAGTGCGCTGTGACTATGATCTACCTATAATGGGCCCAGAATGCAGAGTATGCAACATCCTTGTTGATTATTGGTCAACCGGTAGTATGCACCTGGCATGACCAAACTGACCGGTAAGCACAGCCTCTAATGACCAAACGTACCAGTGTCTGACCAGTAACTGACCAGTCCAATAGGTGACCGTACCATTAAGACCTCTGGCTAGCACAGGGAGTCGGGTACCATAGCTGACATCAAAGACTTTCCGCCAATGAGCATTTCTTCAACCGCTGCCCGGTCGATCTGGGCAAAACGCCTTCTTCATACGGCGCGCCATAAACGGGATCGAACGTCAGCTGCACAGCGGGGACCCAACCCGGATATTCCAAAGGGTTCTTCGGCGTTGGATGATCCAGAACGGCGACCTCTTACCAACCGTCTGTTTGATTCAGGATGTGCACTGCACTGTCATAGAGAGTCTGCGTTCGAATCCGGTCAGACTCGGCGAGGTCTCGATACTGGTCGTTGGTCATGGAATCCAGCCATTCTTGTGTCCGGGCTGGATTGGCCAGAGCTGGGGCGTCGATAGGGTGTGGATTTGAGGTATTGGTCCATACTGTGGCGACTGACACGTCGATTTAGGCGATCCTGGGCTTGGGTGATGTCCTTGCCTCGATGGCAGCGCTTTTAGCTACTGATGAAAGCAGCAAAAGGAGTTGGAGGGTGGAGATTTTCATCTTGATAACTGTAGACGATGAAAGTGAGCGACCGCCGGTCACTTACACATTTTGCTGGTCTTCGTGGTTTGCGAAGTAGTGTTGCACGGTTCGTCAGATGATATCTTGCCTGTCGCCTTCCGCTTCGATGCTCACTGGTGACGATCTCGTGTACTATGCATATTTACTTATCCCGAAAAAGCTTGGTCAAGCAGTCGTCCTGCAGATCGAAGTACAAAGAGCGGGAAACTCAAGAACGGTCCAATCTCATCAACGATATACCTGAACGACGCCTATGCTCAACCGTGTTCGGTCAAGCACTGCCGCTCAGACGCCGAACCTCCTTTACGATATCTGGCGGCATTCAAGGTCGGGTCTGTCGAAGGCGATGTCCGTCACAAAGCTGAAAGTTGGATCCGAATCGATGGAACGGCAAGCTCTCTCAGCTAACTTGAAACAGACTCCGAAGGCCGGTTGAATGAGGCTCGCAGCTTGGCATGCTCGTTTTGCACCATCTGTCTTTCAATTGCGCCCTCACACAATGATTATAGTCCGGACCAGTTCGCTAAAGTTGGGTAGTCGATAGGAGTCGAATGCAGACGAGAAAACGCCAACACGTCGAAAGACAGCACCATGGCGTTGGAGCAACAGGCCCCTGACCGTGAGCACGTGATGTTTGTCGAATCCGTCGAAAATGTAGTCCAGTCCACTACCAATTACGAAGAATGAGGACAATCCTAGTTCCTCGTGTGGAATATCAAGCGTGACCCGCGTGTCACCGCCGAGCAGAATACGCCCAACACTGAGGTCGAATCTCGGTCGCTTACCATACTCAAGCAGCGCGATCCTGATGGCTTCAGATTCAAAGAAGACACCTTTCAAGGAGATGGCACAGTGCCCAATTGTGCCGAACGGGTCGACTCCTCGAGGCTTCACTTCAAAATCAACGACAACGGCGGCGGGTTGCATGTCGACCTTTTGAGTGTACTTAGAAGTCGTATCAATGCCAATTCCAGGTGCATCAATAGATGCCCAGCTCCAGGAAGGCATGTTGGGATCACGAACTATCGTCGGACCGTCTAGGCCATACAAGTTGCCACGCAGCCAAAGTAGGCATTGCGGAAATTTGGACTTGAAGAATCCTGCAAAGTATTCCTCTCCCAGAATCGTCGCAGTCCGTCTTGCAATGCCTGCGAGAGCCGGTAGGCGATCCGTTTGTCTTGTCAAAAGGCGCTTTGAGAAACTCTCGACAACCTCCAACCAGACGTCGTATGTTTCAGGAGCGTTCAGACGACATCTCTCTGCGTCGTTGGGGTTGTCGGAAAATGTTTGCGCGATAGGGTGAGTGAAAGTCGCCAAGCCTCGAGAGCATGTCCAGAAGACTTCGCCATGGACAATCTCAACCAGGCGGCGAGCAAGCAAGCGCTCTTGAAGGACCCATCCGCGAACACTGAGCGGCTCTTCCTCAGTCCGACGCCACTGGTTTGGCTCATCCAGCTCGAAAAAGAGCCTCACGTATTGGCCTTGTAGCAGAAAGCCGAACGAGGGTGGGCTGCGGCGGTCGAGCTTGGACAGGTCGAGTTTCTGCTGACAGTCGTCAACTGTTTGTGTCGCACAAGTCACCAGGCTATTCTCATATATGTCTGCCATCAAACCGACATGCTTGTTCCAGTCCTCGTCGGCCCCTGCCCCGGCCTGCATGATGCATAAGCCGTCAACCCACAAATAAGATATACCTAGACGGCGAGTAATGGTCACCATATCTAGAATTGTGTTGGGCAAGACGTCCACAGGTATCTCTTGTCGGAAGGCCGCAATGTTGCTTGCCGTCAGCGTGGTATGTGTTGGATTTGGGCCCCAGCAGTAACTCATTGCAGCATATCGTTCCTTTGGTGGAACATCCTTGGCATCGACAAGTCGAATAAGGGATCCAGCGGTGCTCAGTAGTCGAGGAGGCTTGAAGTCGGTAACGCTCGCGCATTCGTGGGTTTCAACACAAGCCCATAGCTGTGTCCTTACAAATTCGTAACGATGCTGCGACTGATGTTTATTGCTGGATGCAGCGGGAGTGACACGATTCTCATTGAGGGCAAAGGACCAACCCCGCTCACCGCCGACACGATCCGATATGCTGAGGGTGGCTAGTCGCTCTTTGCGATCCCAGGCACCAACCACATCAGTTACGGCCAGACGTACGTTATCGTTGCCGCAGAAGCCCTCGGCGCCGGCACATATCGCACATCCATCCAGCTCACTTGACCAGGTCGATGACTTCACCCAAACAAAATCGTATTGTGGTTGTGTAGTGCTGATGTATCCGAACATCCGCTTGCATGCACCACAGGGCTCTGGCTTGATGGATCTTTGCGCGTGAGACCTCTGGATCCGGGACCATGAGCCAAATTTGCTTGGAGGCTGTGGCCCGTAAGCCATAACCGGGATGGACAAGGCCGGAGCCTTCAAGTGTTTTGTTCGCTATGTCGATTTTGCAGGAGCAATGAAAAGTTATGAGGCTGCGTCTCTGGCTATAGGCTGGGCCGAGATGAGGCCGTAGCTCCTGCAGATGTGGGATGGCCATGCTTTGCCGGAGCCATGTCACTCGTCTGATATAACGCGAGGCATCGCATGAAGAAGGGTGTGCAGATACTGAAGAGGGAGCTGCATATCTTGCAGGCAATCCAGTGGTATTGGCAGAAGGAGGTGCTGGATGTTGCAGGGCGATTGCAGAGTAAGAGGAGGACAACCAAGGGATGAAAAACAAGGGAATTCTTTCCGCCAGCCGGCCTTGTTGCCTCAGGCACGACTGGCATGGCGACGCTCGCCTTGGCGCCATCTAGTGTTTATTCTATCGGCGACGTCGCGCCCTTCACATTCACTTTCTCCATCCCAGTACGACAGTAGCAGCATCTTCAGCCAGTGCGTCGCCACCGACAAATTAAGTCGCGATCCGGGGCTACGGCACCCAGCCCGCTGTATCTCGCATCGTTCTGCGCCCGCCTATCCGACAGCTCACCATTCGCATCTTCCCAATGCACAAACTCCACGTCCATCTGGCTCACCACCAACGCCACGGTCGTCAGCACTTGACATTTCGCAAGAAACCTGCCAGGACATATCGCCGATCCGCCACCTATACACTGTTAACATTACCATCTTTCCGAACGCTGGTGCGCCGGACGATAGTCATACTGTACTTACCAAATGGGTAGTATGAGCCGGACTTTCCTTCCAGGACGAAGGTTCTTATGAGCTTCGGACCCTCAGCACCTTCAGAATCGCCAACTGTGCGATATCGAATGTGTCGCTCAGCCCAAAACTCATGAGCAGGATGATCTGGAGCGCCCCACGTCTGCTCATTGTAGTGCGCAGCTTCCATCGGGGCCGTCAGCATATCCCCCTTCTTCACCGGATACCCATCGATCTCGAAAGGCTCCCTGACATCACGGAGGAGATTGAAGCTCATGTGCAAGCGGAGTGTCTCCGTGAAGATCGACTGGAGCAGAGGCAGAGTGACGAGTTTCTCGACATTCAATTCCTTCTTTCCCCCGGAAGATTTAGTTTCATACGCAGTCTCAACTTCTTCGCGGGCTGCACAGAGTAAAGAGTCGTCGCTCAGGATTTCTAGTACCGTCCACATCGTGGTAGGAATAGAGTTAGACAGCAATCTGCCGAACATCAGGATGCTGACAGTGGTCAATAGGACGGCAGACCGACTTACCCGAAGATCAGTGCGCCCAGCATACCGACCATTGACTCTTCGCGAATTCCTACGCTCTTGGCCCACTCTAGGAGTCGAGTGGGCATAAGCGCATCGTCCGTGGCCGTGCTACTACTCGAGATATCATGCATGTAAGTCCTCAACATATCGTGGAATTGAGCTCGGGCGTCGTATGCATTTTTCGCCAGCCATTTTGGCAGAAGCGATATTGCCATCATGTGCTTGTCGAAAGCCCAGAATGCATCCAGAAGCTCGGAACTTGAGCTAAGGATCCTCGGACCAAACAACATGCCAATTGAGGCCTCAGCGACGTCCCTTCGACAGAATTCCCGCAGATTTACGCTTCGCCAGGTACCCAGGGGAAATTTCTCGTTCATTGATTTGGACAGCAAGTCTCGATACCGCACTGCGAGTGGGTGAAAGAACTGCGGCCTGACAAGATACTCAGCGTGCACATGGTGATATCCATACCAATACCGATGTTCCGCAAACGAATCTTCAGTGCCAGGAATACGCTTTCGGTTATGGCCAGATTTGTCGTTCGTGAAACGCCGGATGTCTTCGGCGTGCATATTATAGAGGCCGGGAAACGCCACCTCGAGGAATTGCTTTTCATTGTGAACATGATCGGACCGCGTAAAAAGAGTTTGAATGTTCTTGGGCCCAGATAACACAATGACTGGGGTGAGCATCATGTTGAATCCGGCAATATTGGTCCTTTCGAGTAGATGACTGTGACATATTTAGTATCTGGACGATCGAGCAGAATCACGATGGGTGTAGCCGTGCACGTACAGCGTTCGCTTCATAAAGCGGGCATTCCCGAAGATAAATTGCCCGGTATTGAAGATCCCAGGAATAGGATCGAGAAGCTGCGGTGGCGATTTTCTTCGCCGTAGCTGAAAGAGAACGAAAATGCACAGTACGCACGCACAAGTAACAACGAAAGGCATCGCAGGCATCCTGGCTTGTCAGTCGATTGTGTTCCGCACACATGGCTTCGTCTACTGCAAGCGGGATATATCGCTCTTGGCCCCTTTGATTGTCTCAATCAGCCGCTGACGCTTCCAAATGGGCACGGAACTCAAACCTCCCAAGTACCCACGTCACCACCGAAAGGTGGTACCTTGGTCAAGGTATATATAGAACAGGGCACAAAGTACGGTACACCAAACGTCGGAGGTACCTTGCTTGTGACTGGCTGACAGAGAATGTCCATGCCGATCATCTCCGCCCCCACTCGGATTCCTTCGCGAGAGCCCTGCAGGTAGTTGCTGCATCATTCTGCTAGGGTCCAGCCGCATAACATCTACAGGGCAATAGACTGTCGTGACGGAGTACTAGGGCGACTAGTATTTACCTGATCATACTCCCCATTGAGTGTGCGGGTTTCATCTTGATTCTTCGCTTTCTTACATTACCTGAACCCAGAGACGAACATCACAGTATGGCTGTTGAACAGTCCACCGGTGCTTCGGGAGCACAGCCGATGCGCAGCGGAAAAGCCATCACGCAGAACAACACGGCTTTCTTGCTACCAACACTGCAGACGCTGAAAGAGAAAATTCCGAATCTGGCCATCTTAGACTGTGCAACGGGCCATGGTGCAAGTACTATGACTCTCGCACAATCTGTCCCAGGCTCCGCCATCACATCCATTGACATCGACCCGAGCGTTTTCGAACGTGCACGCGCATTCTGTAAAGCCGGTGGAGTCGAGGACATTAAGTTCTGCGAGGCCGATGCTCGGAAATTGCCCTTTCCAGACGCCTCTTTTGACGTTACGTTCTGCCATCAGCTCCTGGTCCACGTACCTCGGCCGTGGGAAGTGCTCACTGAGATGGCCCGAGTTACGAAGCCAGGCGGTATCATCGCCGCTCGCGAAGGTGACTACCAGACTGAGGCTGTGTGGCCAGTGACTCCTGGTATTCGCAAGATGCATCAACTTGTTGCTGGGGGTATTGATGGGAAAGGCGGAGACTCGGCTGGAGGACGAAAGCTACTTGAATGGACGCTTAGAGCGGGCTTCAGGAGAGATCAGGTTGCTCTCACATACAGCCACTGGTTGTTCCAGACGAAAGATGAGCGTAGGGCATGGGGTAAGTTTCGTTGATGAGTACAATTATTCATCACTAATCTTGACACTAGTCGAACAACTTACTTCGATACTTCGCGACAATACCAGTTGGCTTCCCAAGATCGGTATAGAGAAGGGTCTCGCGAGCGCGGAAGACCTGGAAGAAATTTGCACCGGCTGGGAGGAATGGGAGAAGAACGAAGCAGCTCACCAGGTCATGTTGAGCGCAGAGGTGATCATTCAAAAGTGAACTTGATCAGGTCGCTCATGCTGATGCGAAAGTATCGACGATTATGACCCAAGTATTTGCTCTATTCCTCACACCTCAAACCTGACATAACCGTCCTCCATCGTCTATGTACAATTCGTCACTAGCCACAGAGAATGGACTCCAGAGAAGATGATGCGGATCATATTGTCGCTTGACCTGCAACAGCCTCTCATAATTGCTTCCGAAAAGCTCCTTCTTCCAGTCACCCTGATACCAGCTATCCATCTCGTTGAGATACATCCCACCCGTAGGTGTTACAGCCTCCAGCGCTGGAACATGAACCTCGACAAGCTCTCGTTTCAACGCAAGATTTTGACCCAAGGGGGCAGTGAAGTTCCAATATGCGTTGAGATTCACTACAAGTGAAGCTGACCGCCAAGCTGGGAGCACAGAATTCGACGGATGGTCGACTCGACCGCTCATGTTCGTCATGAAACCACCGAAGAAGTACTCGCTTGTAGTTGTCGTGTTTCGCACCATATCGACCAGAGTGGCTCTTTCATCGTCGTATTCGGTGACTGTGGCGGGTATGAGACGATTTGACAAAAGCACCGGGGGAATGACACCATATGGGAGAGGCCCATAAAATGTCGCAAAGTGGTCCAAGTAACTGTCCCAGGAGGTTATATTGACGGACGGCGTGATCTGCAGCGTGTCCAGGAAGTCAAAGAATGGGGAAAGTGACGCCGTGACTGCCGAAGTCGTTTGCCCAGGAAATGTCATCGAAATGACCTGAACGGTGTCCTTGAGAATTTCAAAGAATATTGTATTGTTCTCAGCAGCCAGCGTTGATGCCAATTTCAGAAAACGATCCACGGCTTGCCAGTATGCGGTGGAATTCCTGCTCGTGAAAGCGAATGTGCCGCCTGCGACAGGATTCTCTGGGTGAAGGCGAGCGGTCATACTCAGAACAATCCCCCAGACTCCGCCGCCGCCGCCGGAAAGAGCCCAGTAGAGGTCCGAGTTCTGTTCCTGAGTCGCAACAAGGTATTCGCCCGATGGTGTTATTACTTCCCATTCCAAGACTTGATCAGCTGCCATGCCGTATTGCGTTGCGAGGAGGGAATGCCCTCCGCCCTGAGAGTACCCTCCTGCGATCCCGGTGCTTGGACATTCACCGCCGATGACGAGGTAACCAGCTTGGTGGACGAACTCGTACACATCACCAGCAATCATGCCTGCACCGATTTTGACTGCTGGGCCATTATACCAGGATTTGGCGTAGTTTTCGTCAATGCTGATGTTTTTGAGGTTCCAAGTCCATAATGATAAGGCGCCGATGCCTGTGGATCGACCGATATAGCTGCAGTAATCGTCAGTAGGTCGGTACTAAGAAGCCATGTATGGACATACTCGTGTCCGGTGTTCTTCACAACTAGCCGGACATTCCTGTCTTTCGCGAACCGCATCGCTGCAAGAATGTCTTCTTTCTCCCGGACTTCAACAGAGTACGCGGCATAGTTGCCGAGTTCACACGGCCGTGATCTCGGAGTGAACGGATCACATGATTGATTTTGAATAGACGGACTTGCAATCTCAGCTGGGAGAAGCTCGCTGACGATCAGATGCGTACGTTAATACCAAATCGTGATAAAGGAGTGACTCTGAATATCGAAGAGATACGTACAAGGTAGTTGCCAGTTGCCAGTCTTGAGCCAATGTCTGGCAAGCAGTCTCATCGTAGTGCTCGTATGGTAGATCATGACAGACATTTGCCTGTGGAATCGTCATGCGTAGTCGGCCACTGACGCTTGCATTCAGTCGTTGCCAATCCAATTCCTTGGGCCAGCTAGATTCGCCAGGGATGCTCCGGCACCGGGTTGCGTTACCATAAGCAACAAGGGCCGAACAGAAACTGATAGTAGAGAGGAAACACAGCTTTCCCAGCATGTTGGATGCAGACAGTCACTATCCGTCTTCAAGGAAACAATAAATTAGTCGCTTTTGTCTCGAGCGCTATCAATCCGATGGATTCTTTAAGTAGATCTGGAATTCAGATCTTAGAAGTAGCTATTTGAGCCGCTTTTCCCTCTGCTGCGGATAGCTGACCCGGGAAAGGATTCATGAGAATAGATTCAACTTCCTAGGAGAGCCCTTGTTGGCCCCAACGTAGCACATGGTCGTTCACAAAGCGGCTGATCCACAGGTGCAAGTGTCATTCTGTAGGGCTTCTTTGATCGGCGCCAGTTGCGATCTGCTATTAAGATTTACCAATGATCGCTCATAGGATGCGGAACACTGACGGATTCTTACCAACTGGGATGCCGACAAAGATCCTCTAGTGCTTTGACCATTCAGGAGATGTGATGGCATCATATGGCACCTCACCTGTGGACGGCAGGGAAGCTGTAGCGATCTTAGAAGAAAGCCATCAACGTCTAAGGTGCTTGGTGAGGACGATCCTCCGACGCAACGGCAACTGCCGCATGGAGGTTGCGTCTATATTGTATTCATAGTATCACTGAGTCAGGGGAGATGTAGGCATACATGTTCAGAAGGAGGGACAACTTCAATGTACTAGAGCTAACGAGGTATAAGTATCTGCTGATAGTGGTTAGCGCGTGATCCTTATGCACTTGCAGTATATCAGATGTCGAAGGGCCAATAAGAGAGTCTGTACGTCCGAAATGGTAATCCTTCGAGTTGAAGGAGGAAGCATACGGCGAAGCTGTGTCGGTGAGGGTCTTGCTACGCGCCTCAGCTTCGAATCCTTTCGTCCCGAGGGGCTGAAAAGGGGGCGGATCATCGTTACCAGGATCATGTTTCCCGTCTGACATGTGGTCAGCACATGGCGGCGATGGGTAGTAGTCTATTCATCTCGCCGGTGTCACTGCCTAAGTTTCACCTCTGACCTTTCTCCCACAACTTCGCCATGGGTCTCCACGTCTTCGACAATAACAGCTCTGGTGTGACCTTCGTGGTTACCATTGTTGCGCTACCAATCTGTGTCTTGATTACTGCTCTTCGGTTCTTCCAGTCATTGGGGCCGGATATCAGACCGGGCGCAGAAGAATGGTTTGCTGTGCTGGCTCTGCTCACATTCTTGGTATATTGCGGCGGGACACTCTGGAGTAGGTTCTCCCTGTGGTCCTGTTATAGAAACTCGTACTGACAGCTCGTAGTAATGAGGACCATGAACGGAAGGGATGTGTTCGTACCAGGCTCTGTGAGCATCGCGGAAGTCATCGCCATTTACAAGTGTGGATATGTGATCAACATCCAGACACCGCTTAACCAGACATTCGCCAAACTCTCGCTTTTGGCCTTGTATCATCGGATATTCCACATCAATCCCAACTTCAAACGCCTCATCTGGGCGGTCGGTGCCGTGCAGGTGGCCTGGTGTATTCCGATGGTACTGGTCAGACTGTTCAGGTGTGATCCGATAGCAGCTGGCTATAACCCAACGATCAAGGCGAAATGCCTAGACAACAATGTCATTCTCGCGGCTGGGGACAGCATCAACTCGTTTCTGGATTTCGTCATCATTGGTATGGCGATCTGGATCGTGAAGCAGCTGCAAGTGAGCACGGAGCGGAAATTGAAACTCGCCATTGTGTTTGCCATAGGCGGTTTGTAGGTGTTGTCATGCCCTGCTCCATGTCCTGCAAAAACTGACGAAAAAAATCAGCTCTGGAATCATCGGCATCATACGTATCGCTGACGCATATGGCACCATTGGCGAAAGTTCGATCGATGAGACCTGGATTGTGGTTCAACAAGCCACCAGCATCATTTGCTGTTGCGCTCCGCTATACAAATCGCTCTTCTATAAGTCGATGAAGGGGACGGGAGGGGTTTGGCAGAGGTTGACTTCGAGGACGTCCAGGTCGCAGACTTCTTTCACCGGTAAGGAGTCGTCGGAACAGTCAGTTGTGCGAGTCGGGAGTGCGGGCTCGACAGCGATGACCAACTCAAAATTTGCGGAGAGTGTGTAGGTAGCACAAGGAATATAAGAGATACCGTATGCAACGGATGGAAGGAAACACGAGGAGGGCACGAGGAGTGGAAAAGATATGCGTACATAGGCAACGATCAGCCTCTCTCTCGCTCTTGCTTCGCGTTCGGTTTCAATAATCCATGTGCTCCGGATTGTCACTCTCACCCCTCAGGAACGCAGTGATGACCGCGTGGAGGTGATGACGCTAAACCTGCAATATGCACGCAAGGATGTATACATATGTAGCGTCACACAGGACCGTTCGGCAGCTTCGGTTCGGTGCCCCGTGCATGTGATTCGGCACTTCGGCCGGCCCTAGCGTCAGCGGCTAAACAATCAATTTCAGCACATGTATCATGTCGAACGCGCTGATAAACGAACACTGAAACACTTCTTCCAACTTCAGAACCTCAGAAGAGACCACCCTCAGCAAACCGTTTCTTCCATACGCTTCCAACATGGCAAGCAAGACGTCGCCACCGAGCACGTTGTCGCAGTTCTTTCCGCCAAAAGCAGACTTCACAGACAAGAACATCCATGCTGATCTGAGGGGCAAGGTCTACTTCATCACAGGAGCCAACTCTGGCATGGGCGCAGAGCTCACCAAAGTCCTCTACGCAAAAAACGCCACGGTCTATGTCGCCTGCAGATCGAAAGACAGGGGAGAGGCGACCATCAACGAGATTAAGGCTGCGCTTCCGCACTCAAAGGGCAGACTTGTCTTCCTAATGCTTGACCAAGCCGACTTGACCCAGACAAAAGCCGCTGCTCAAACCTTCCTTGCGCAAGAGACCCGACTTGACGTTCTCTTCAACAATGCCGGCGTCATGACAGGAGATTCCAAGCCGATGAAAAAGACGGCACAAGGACACGAGCTTGCAATGGGCGTCAACTGTGTAGCACCCTTCCTGCTCACTAAGCTCCTGCATCCAGTGCTCAAGTCCACCGCACAGGCCGAGCAGCCTGGTACAGTGCGTGTTGTATGGCTGAGCTCGTACGCACTTGTCGGATACGCGCCGAAGGAGAAGGGTGTTGACATGGAAAATCTTGACTACCACAAGCCGATGGCAGGTATCGACCGCTACGGAGTCAGCAAGGCCGGAGACTGGTTGCTGAGTGTCGAGTGCGCCCGGAGGTTCAAGGCTGATGGTATTGCGAGTGTTGCCATCAACCCCGGCAACGTAACCAGTGGTCTTGCAAGGCATCAAGGCTGCGCCATTAGACTGGTTGCGAAAGCTGTGTGCTATCCCGCGATCAATGGAGTCTACACACAACTGTTTGCTGCCTTTTCTCCAGCCATCAACAACGCTGATTGGACAGCTGAATGGGGTAAGTGACATCGGAAGATTCGGACTTCAGCTCTAACGTGAGGCCGCAGTGATTCCTTGGGGACGCCTTGCTCCGTTACGCCCCGACCTATCGGTTGCTGTCAAGTCGAAGGATGATGGAGGCAACGGAAACGCAGAAGAGTTTTGGGTCTGGAACGAGGACCAGGTCAAGCAATACCTGTGAGCAAGTGGGCTTGAGTGTCAGCTACCCAGAGAGGTTGGCCATGCTTCGATGGCTTGTCATTTATTGTCTGTCATGTCGTAATGCAGACTCCACGTTTCATGCCAACCCCTTCACACGGTGCTTGCAAGCTGGCTTACTTTGTCGATGCTCCTCCGAAGGGATGCCAAACGTGCAATTCTCTCAGTTGCTCCAGCCGAACGATCGAAGTCGCAACGCATGGCTGTGCCGAGTTCTGCATTAAGTAATAATTCGAAGAGGTGAGAATTCAGTCCGTCCGGTAAGAGTCCGTTCGTATAAGCACCCTGTCTGTCTGACAATCGCAGCTCAGGAGGTACTCCCAACGTACCCTCCATTATCTCAAACTGGTGCTGCACTGCCTGAACCAGGATTTTGATCTGAAAGCTGCTTTGTGATATTGAAAACCCTGCGAGCTGCAAGCCGGGAAGCAGCTGTGGCTCACTCAATCTCCTGGAGGGTGATGTTCTGGACGTAGCCAGCGTGATGTCGTGGAGGGCAAGAAACAACTTGTCGAACAGAGAGATCAATCGGAGGTACGTCGTTATAGCATTCAACGAACAAGTGAGCTGGAGATGTAAACTCTCATTCTCTAGTTGCGCGATGATATGTTGAAAGTTTTCGGTACGCCGGCTGTGGGTGTAGGGCTGTAAGATGGCGATATACCTGGCATTGCTGGATAAGGCATTGCCAATGGCTTCGCGGATTTGATCCATCGCTCCGTATGGACTGATCTCGTTCCTCGAACAAAGTCGCTGTACTTTCTCTTGTTTTTCGATCTGCTCACGGAGATCTAGGCCCAGCTTCAATAATTGAGAGTCGCAATTTTCGAGTGCTGTCTTATGATCCACATGTCCCAAGTTGAGATCGGAGGAAGCACTTGACATACGTGCTCGTTCAAAGGAAGTGGGTCGAGCAGAAGGATTCAAGGGATTTACTGAAGCGCAAGGACTGGCTGTGGCGAAGGATCCGTTGGCGGTAGTCACGTCTGTCGTGGGCAATGATGTTGCTGGCATTCCTTGGATCCAGAAGTCCATTTCATCAAAACTGTCGAGGGGCAGGTCGCTGCTCCGTTCCTGCGCCAACCCGAGCGGCCTGTCCAACCAGCCATGATCGGCTCGTGTAGCTTGCCCTGGCAATGCCGAGGTCGTAGCCAAATCGTGCGTTCCGCGAGTTGTGGCACCGAATGTCCATTCGGAGAGTGGTGACAAGTTACGAGAGGGACCGGGAGATGTTGCAACGATCCGAGCTGGTGCCAGGGGCGAGAATGTAGATGCTGTCGGCCATCGATTCTTCTGCAACTCACTTAAGCACGCATCGCTTGCGCTCCTGGCGGTTCTTGCAGAAGTATTCCCCTCTACAAAAGTCTTGTTGACGCCTGCTACAGTTCGAATGACTCGTCCAAGTGGCTTGGTGAAACCCGTGGTACATCGTTGGCCGGCTCGTGTACATCGATCGCAAGGTTGGGTTGGCTCTCGACGAGGTGGACATCGCAGCTTCTGCTCACGACACCGATCGCACGCTGAGCGTCTTGCTGTTGGGAACATCTCCATGGCAGTGATGGTGATAGCGATGCTCGTGAGGTTGAAGCATCGATCCCCACGGCACGGCACAGCTGAAAAGCAACCGCCTGCGGTCACCAGTCGGACGGCAGATTGTTGGGGAAATTTGGCCACGCAAACTCGCCCACATCCGGAGAGGATCGCCCAGCCGCATTGAATGAGCGCGTGAGTGTGCATGCATGTTGATCGCTCCCATCCGCTATTCTGGTACTGCTGGGATATAGTGGTAATATCGATGAATTCGCACCAGCAAGATGGAAGTCAAGTGCTCCTGAGCGTCCTTCGAAGAGACTTTCGCGCGGCCTAGTCTAGTCTACGACTAGTGCAAGAGGGGATAGCGGGGCGAGTCTATCTAAACTGCATCGCCAACCTCCTCTCGTCTTTCCTGCCTCTACACCCGTCGAATGTTTTCGTCCTCACCAGCTTGCGGGTTACGAATCATGCATCAAAGCAATCGACCGGTCAGCCTCGGAAAAGAGGCGTCCTTCTCATGCCCCCGCCCGCTGCGGCACAGCTCGCAGCTGGCACGGCACAGCCGCCAACCAGTCACTGAGTACTTTGCACACTTTGTACAGCACCCCATTTCCAATCGGACCACTCGACACCGCAGCGAGATGTTGGTGGGGACCAGAGTCCCGCGTGTAACATAGAGCTCGCACATATGCATTAAGGGCCCTTGCAGCGCGTTCGGGCTCGGTATCCTAATCAAGACAGCAGCTGATCCCAGCCGGAGCTAAAACCATATGCAAGCAACTTATGACGAACGAGACAACTTAGCTGTACGTACAGGGCGAGAAAGCCAGGGAAACTTCGCTTTCCAGCTCTTACCATGGAATCCCGGGCCCTCACTCAAACTGCTCTCATTCAACGCAAGCAGTCTTCAGCAGTGGGAAGTCTACCACTGGCTATATCGAGCGACCGGGCGATTC
The DNA here is from genome assembly GCA_002785995.1 of Mycosphaerelloides madeirae. Lineage (NCBI taxonomy): Eukaryota > Fungi > Ascomycota > Dothideomycetes > Mycosphaerellales > Mycosphaerellaceae > Mycosphaerelloides > Mycosphaerelloides madeirae. The sequence goes on along the minus strand of NHNV01000073.1, from coordinate 18,670 downwards.
CTCAGCTTCCCTCCCCCAATCATGTGAGACTCCGTGTTCACGCCGTGGGCATCAATCCCACTGATTACAAAATGATCACGCATTTCTACATGGAGGGGAATCCGATCGGCTGCGATTTTGCTGGAGTGGTCGAGGTAGCTGGTGCAAATGCTTCAGCTTCGTTCTCTCCTGGGACCAGAGTCTGTGGTGCTGAATTTCCTTACCGGCCAGACAATCATACCAATGGAGCATTTCAGCAATGGGTAGTGGCAGACTCTCGCCACTTGCTCATACTGCCGGAGGCTTGGAGTTTTTCAATGGCTGCTGCTCTTGGCGCAATTGGATGGGCCACAGCATGTCTGGCCCTTTGGGCTCATGAGGCACTGAATCTGAAAGGGCTCCCTTCTACTCCAACGGCTGACTCCTTGCCCGTGCTTGTTTACGGCGGCGCAACTGCGACTGGCTTGATAGCCATACAAATTTTGAGGCTGTGAGTTGTTCGCTATTCCCTCTCGTCACCAATTTACCTGACGAATCTACAGATCTGGACATCTCCCTATTGCTGTATGCTCTGCAGGCTCCAGCCCACTCTGCTTGCAATATGGAGCCATTGGCACAGCATCTTATGCTGCTGAAGACTGCGCCGAACAGGTTAGAACGCTGGCTGGCGGGCGCCCTATTAAACACGCTCTCGACTGTGTTACCGATGCTCAATCAACATCCACATGCTTTGCCTCTCTCTCGCGTGTCGGGGGGCGATATGCGTGCCTCGAAGACTGTCCAGAGGCCTGGCGCACTCGAAAAGCGGTAAAAGTAAATGTTGTTATGGGTTTTGAACTTCAAGGTGTTGATGTCGATCTTGGAAATGCTACCTACTCCCGAAAAGCGAATCCGCAATTTTTTGAGAAAGGAGTCATCTGGGCGGCGGAAATTCAGAGACTCCTTGATTCTGGCGGAATCGCGACACAACCTATCCTTGAGGTTGAGGGCGGTTTTGGAGGCATAATCAAGGCTCTGGAAAAGCTCTACCGCGGAGACATCCGAGGCAGAAAGCTGGTGGTCAAGCTACCCGACGACTTGGGCGGATTAATGTCGTAAAATCGGCACTGCATCCATACAAGATCAGACCCAATGCGTGATGACCACATTAATTCTCGTCACTTGGGACCGAATCGCTCTCAGCCGACCAAACCACCTGAGATCAGCCACAATAGAGACCCCAACCACGGCGCCAAAGCAGTATTTCTCAACGGAATGAGCCGTTTCACTGCATCCGAATGCCCCAGGACCGCTGTATTCTTGAGCCTTCGGACGTCCGAACGTGCATTTGAAGTTCGGCACCGAAATATCGATCTTGCATGTGCATGGACAAGCTTCGATTGATCGGACGGATATTGGCGTTCCACTTTTCGTGAGTTGACTAGGAGACAGAGGGTCTAATTGCTGCTCGCTGAACCAAGCTTCGACTTCCAGGCAACCACAGACTCCCTGTTATTTTGGTTAGATATTCGTTTTGGTTTGGGATTACCTATCCAAGACGATGAACGAGCCCATTGCAATCGTTGGGAAAGCCTGTCGATTTGCTGGCGGCATCGACTCTCCACACAATCTCGCAGATCTGCTTCGCGATCCTACAGACGTTCGCTCTAAAATTCCCACCTCGCGGTTTTGCGCTGACGGCTTCTACCACACGGACGGCGCTCACCATGGACACAGCAATGTTACGCATTCATACTTCATCGACCAGGATGTTGGATTGTTCGATGCAGCGTTCTTCAAGATCAATGCCTTGGAAGCAGAAGCTCTTGATCCGCAGCAGCGCCTGCTGATGGAGGTCGTATTCGAAGCATTGGAATCATCTGGCCAAACAATCGAAGGCTTGAAAGGAAGCGACACAAGCATATTTGTTGGTGCTATGACCGGTGACTGGGAGGCTATGCTGCTTCGTGATCTGGATATGTCACCGACCTATTTCGCTGTCGGAACCTCGAGGGCTATTCTGTCCAATCGGATTTCCTACTTTTTCGATTGGCACGGAGCGTCTATCAGTATCGACACCGCATGCTCATCCAGTCTGGTGGCTGTACAACAAGCAGTACAGACGCTGCGTTCTGGCGACTCTCGCGTGGCTGTAGCCTGCGGTACAAACCTCATCCTCGGTCCAGAGAACTACATTCTTGAAAGCAAGCTTCAGATGCTATCGCCTGATGGGTTGAGTCAGATGTGGAGCAAGAATGCGAATGGATATGCACGTGGAGATGGCGTCGCTGCAATATTTTTGAAACCTTTGCGCGATGCCATTGCGGATGGAGACTCCATCGAGGGTATCATTCGGGAAATATGCGTAGGTCAAGACGGCACCACATCCGGTCTGACTGTACCAAGTGCTTCCGCGCAACAATCGCTTATCCAGGCTACCTATCGCAAGGCTGGTCTCGATCCATCAGACCCTTCTCATCAACCAAGCTATTTCGAAGCGCATGGGACAGGGACCCAAGCTGGCGATCCCATCGAAGCAGAGGCTATCTGCAAATCCTTCTTCGGCAATAAATTTGACCAAAGATCCGCTGACCGTGTTCCTCTGTACGTTGGGTCCATCAAGACTGTTCTGGGCCACACGGAAGGCACTGCCGGTATCGCCGCTGTCTTGAAGACATGTTGGGCTCTACAAACCTCCACCATACCGGCGAATTTGTGGTTCGATGAGCTCAATCCGAAAGTCGCACCATTTTATACAAATCTGGAGATCAAGAGATCCGCAATGCCATGGCCGTCTGTCCCCAACGACCAGCCAAGACGAGCAAGTGTCAACAGCTTCGGCTTCGGGGGCACAAATGCACATGCCATTCTGGAGAGTTACGAGTTTGATGATCATCCTGCCTCTGAATGTGGTCATGAGCCTGTCTTCACGCCATTCGTCGTTTCCGCTGCCTCGCAAAAGTCACTCCGAGACAATCTCGCCGCTCTTGCTTCGTTTTTAGAGCAGAACGAGGTGAGCGAACAGGACCTGGCTTACACTCTTCGCGAACGGCGCAGCACATTCTCGCACCGACTTGCTCTTCCATCGTTACCTGTGATCGAGCTGCGAGAGTTGATCCAAAGAACTCTCGCCGATAATACATCCCTTATAGGCATTCGAGCGCCATCGGATCAGAAGAGAGCCCAGCTGCTGGGCGTCTTCACGGGGCAGGGAGCTCAGACTGTGAATATGGGGCGATCTCTGATCGAGCAGTCGCCTTTCGCGGCTCAGATCATGCATCGCCTTGACTCCTACATCGTCGAGTTGCCTCCGGAAGATCGTCCTTGTTGGACGCTATATGACCAGATCCTGGCTGACGACCCCAAGCCCGTGGACAGAAGCGACATCTCGCAGCCATTATGCACCGCCATCCAAATACTTATCGTCGACCTTCTTCAAGCAGCTGGGGTGACTTTCAACGCCATCGTTGGACACTCCTCGGGTGAGATTGCGGCAGCATATGCGTCTCATCTTCTATCAGCTCGCGATGCGATATTGGTAGCCTACTATAGGGGTTACTGCTGTAAGTACTCGGCCAGTCCCAACGGAAGCATACGAGGTGCCATGGTAGCAGTGCAAACTTCAGTTGAGGACGCTCAGGAGCTTTGCGAAGACGAAGATTTTCGACGCCGTCTCAAAATTGCCGCGTGCAACTCACCTTCGAGTGTCACGATTTCTGGCGATGTTGATGCTATCGAAGAGATTGAAGTCATCTTGGCAGACGAAGGAAAATTCTATCGTCGCCTCAAGGTGGACCAAGCATACCACTCGGCTCAAATGCTCTCTTGTGCTGGACCGTACCTCGAGAAACTCAAAATGCTACAGATCAAACCACTGTCATATTCTGCAGGGGCATGCAAATGGTACTCCAGTGTATACCCAGGGAGGGTCGTAGCTGTCGACCTTCCCCTGACCGCAGAGTACTGGATTGAGAACTTGACTCGGCCAGTGTTCTTCTGTGAAGCGCTCACAGCAGCCACGACACAGAACATAAGTTTCGACATTGCCATTGAGGTTGGCCCTCATCCGACACTTCAGATGCCAGCCACACAAACGATGGAGAGCGTGTTGAAGCATAGTGTCCCGTACCACGGAACTTTGGCTCGAATACAGGATGCCATCAAGGCTTTTTCGGCCTGCCTGGGCTTCATCTGGGCTCATCTGGGCTGTCGCGCACTCCGACTATCGGAGTTCCAAGCAACTTTATCGCCGCCCTTAAGAAGACCTCACTTCCTCAAAAATCTACCGACATATCAATGGAATCATGATACCAGGTATTGGTATGAGTCTCGGAGGTCTCGTAACATGCGATTGCGATCAACACCAAATCATAGCTTGCTAGGTCATCCAACATCTGACAGCTCTCCAGAACATCTTGTCTGCAAGAATGTTCTCAGGTCGCAGGAAATCGAGTGGCTCAAGGGTCATCAAGTCGAAGGTCAGATTGTGATCCCCGCTGCTGTCTACATTGCCACAGCCATTGAGATCACACAACGCCTGATTCCTCGGGAGCAAATTGGTCTACTAGAGATTGCGAATTTCAAGATCCATGAAGCAATTGTGGTGGACAATGACGCTGGGGTCGAGGTGCTCGTTGAACTCTGGCAGATTCCGAACACTCGACCCGGGTGTACAAGCGGAGTTTTTCACTACTCCGCTGCTTTGGGCAGTAGTAAAGGCAATCTTACCCTCGTGGCAAGTGGTAATGTAACGATCACCACAGATGAGCATGATCTTGACGTCCTGCCTCGCCGTGGGCTTCCAGTGCCCCACATGATCAATGTTGATCCTGATGGACTGTACAAATTTATGGCGAGCCTGAGCTACAGCTTCACCGGTCCGTTCCGGTCCTTGAGATCTATCAAACGCAAGCTCAACGTCGCTCGATGCACTGCAGAGCTGACAGCGGCTCAAGGGCCCGAAACGCTTCTTGTGCATCCGGTGGATTTGGACGCTGCGATGCAATCTGTTGCAGTCGCCTACAGCTATCCTGGCGATGATAGACTACGGTTTCGACACCTTCCCACGAGTGTTGCAACGATAAGAATCAATGTATCTTTGCTGAGGTGCCCCAAGGTCAGCTCGAGGATAGATATCGACACAAACTGTTACCAAGACGATGCCAGCAACAGTCGAGCAGGATTCTCTGGCGATATCGATTTGTACACGAACGAAAACATGCATGCGGCCATTCAGATTGAGAGAGTCAACTTCAAACCAGTCATGTCTGAGAGTGTTGCGGATCGGAAGGTGTTCTACAGGATGAACTGGATACCAAGATCGCCGGACGGCCATCGCGCCGCCAAAGCCATCGCAATCACTTTCCACGACACGGATCTTCTGCAGATGCTCACCCGGATTGCAGTCTTCTATCTCCGAAGATTCAACGATGACATACCTGATGACTCTCCTGTTCGAAGCCAGGCTCCGCTAAGCCATTACCTTAAGTACGCTCGGCATGTCACAAATCTGTTGCAGACCGGAAAGTCTCAACATATTCGACAAGAATGGTCGAATGACATCAAACGAGACATCGAAAATGAGATTCGAAATATGGGAATCATCGACTCTATCGATGTGAGGCTTATGCTTCTCGTAGGAGAAAGCATGCCAAAAGTCTTTGCTGGCGAGACGACCTTGTTGGAACGCTTGAGAGAATCTGATCTCCTGGACGAGTATTATGCTAGTGGCCTATGTCATGAGCAGTCAACGCTTTGGCTGGGACAGATTGTGAAGCAGATAACGGATCGGAATCCTCATCTGAACATTCTCGAGATTGGTGCAGGCACTGGTAGTGCTACTAAAGCAATCCTGAAGTGCGCAGATCGAAATTTCGAAACTTACACATTCACGGACGTATCATCGAGTTTCTTCGAAAGAGCTGCCGAGGCTTTCGCTGGCTGGCAAGATCGACTCGCCTTCAGGGTCTTTGATACGGAAAAAGATCCCATTGAAGAAGGCTTCGTCGAAGGGCAATGCGACATTGTCGTCGCATCTCTGGTCCTCCATGCTACCTCCGACTTGGATAGGACTTTGCGGAATGTCCGGAGACTACTCAAGCCAGGCGGCTACCTTGTTGTCGCTGAAGGCAATAGTGCTGGTCCTCTACAGTCGGGAGCTGGCTTCATCTTTGGAGCTCTGCCCGGGTGGTGGCTCGGTGTGGACGAGGGACGAGATCTTACACCTTTTGTTACTGCAGAACATTGGGACTCCTGTTTGAAACGCACGGGCTTCTCCGGCATCGATATACGTCCGCCGTCGAGCTTCTCTGAGGCATTCGGTCTCGTCTTGTTCGCTTCCCAGGCAGTTGAACCTTGGAACGGCCATCTCCAAGAGCCAAAATTTGGCGTGAACGTTTCGCTTCCAATACCGAAGCTTGTGGTCTTAGGCGGGAAGACCGCAGAGATTGAAGAAATGGTGTCGAAGCTAAGTTCAGCCTTGGAGACCATCGTCGGCCAGATTGTGGTGTTTAAGGACCTGGAAAGCATGACCTCCGACACGTTTGATGATGATACTGTCATCGTCAGTCTCTCTGAGCTTGAGTCTCCGGTCTTCCAAGATCTCACCTCGAAGAAATGGTACAACTTCCGGAGGCTCTGGCAAGTTCCGAGAACCATGCTCTGGGTCACAAGTGGCAGATTGACAGACCGACCGTTCTCAAACATGCTAGTCGGGTTTGCGCGCTCTGCTGCACATGAAGTCGAAGATATGCGGCTTCTATTCTTCGATGTACCAAGCACCAAGAGCATCGATATACGCGAGCTGGTCACGGATTTACTACGCTGTCATACTCGCAATTCTGGGCACGATGAAACAGTCAGCACCACAGAATCTGAAGTGATTGTCGACTCCGCTGGAATTGAGCTAGTTCCTCGTCTCATGCCGATATCTGCTGCAAATGATCGATACAATTCCTCCCGAAGCGCGGTCCGCCACCCGATCAACGCAGCGAAGTCAATTTTTGAGCTGGAGCGACGTGAGAATGTATATGGCATCAGGGATCTCTCCAAGTTTGAAAAGCTACTTTTACATGCTACCGAAAAATTGATCAAATTGCGCGTGAAAAACTCCGTGTTGTCAGCAGTCAGAACGCCATCGGGATATCAGTTCCTTGTTGTTGGGACTGATACCGCGGGCCAGACGTTTATCGCTCTAACTGCGAAAGCGACATCTGTTGTTTCGCTTCCTCGCGAAGCTATCATTCCTGTGAGCGTCGAAGGCATGCCTAGAAATCGGTTTCTCTCGCTTGCAGCCGCACATTTAGTGGCTCTATCGATTACTCGATTGCTCGCCACAGGTGCAGCAATCCTGGTACACAATTGTCAAGAAGAGCTGGCAAATGTTATTTCTGCCCAAGGAGCTCGTAAGAAGCTTCGCGTCACATTCACTGCCGATTCTAGGGGGAGTTCTGACAGTTCGGTATACTTGCCCCCGAATTTGCGTCGATCTGAACTCCGGAAGATCGTGTCGCAAGATACGGCCTGTTTTGTGGATTTGACCACCGGGTCATGCAGAAGAGAGGAGGAGCTCACGTCCGTGCTTCCGAAGGGTTGCTTAGTACAGACTTCCAGGACAATTTATTCGGAAGAAGGGTCTCAGCTTGGCTCACCTGATGCGGCGCGAGCGAAAGACATACTTGCTGAAGTTCTTGAAAGTATGCAAGAAGCATTACAATCGAACAAGTCCTCTGATATCCATGGAATACGTCTGCAGGACCTTCTTGTTGACGACCAAATCCAACCACCGCTCACTATCATTGATTGGACGACGACGGAGGAATTACCGGCTCGCAGCAGTCGTCTTGACTTGCAACAACTCTTTTCCGCGGACAAGACCTACTGGCTTTGCGGAATGTCCAGTGCTTTGGGTATTTCACTTTGCGATTGGATGATCGACAGAGGCGTACGAAACCTTGTCATCACGAGCAGAGATCCAAATATCGAGCCAGCCTGGGTGCGACAGCACAAGAGCAATGGTGTCGCAATCGTATTGTTACGCTGCGATGTCACTGACCTCGATGCTCTGACGGCTGTGCACCGTCAGATCACGAACGAGTTCCCGCCCATTGCGGGTGTCGTCAACGGTGCCATGGTTCTTCGGGACAGCTCTATAGGAGCCATGGAGTACGACCAAGTCATGGACGTGATCTCGCCTAAAGTTCAAGGGAGCTTGAATCTGGACAAAATCTTCTTCGACGTGAACCTTGACTTCTTCATCCTGATATCTTCCATCAATTGTGTCATCGGGAATCCGGGACAAGCGAACTACGCCGCAGCGAACATGGGCATGGTTGGCATCGCAGCCAACCGGCGCAAACGTGGCTTGAACGCGATTGCAGTCAATGCCGGTGCCATTATCGGAATAGGCTATATCACGGAATCAGATCGGCAGCTCGATCAAGTTGTCGAGAAGATGTCGATGATGCATTTGTCCGACGATGATTTCCATCAGATCTTTGCGGAGGCCATGGAGTATTGCGACCACAAGTCGCCGGTAGGGTCAGAACTCTGTACTGGCCTTCTTGATATTTCGTTGGGTGCCCAGAATATTCCGAAATGGTACTCCGACCCGAAGTTTGCGCACTTCATCATTTCGCAAGCAGCTGGCAAGGACGACAAGCAAGAACAGGACAAAACAAGGTCGATTCAAGAGGAGCTTGCTTCATGTAAGAGTCAGCAGGAAGTACGAGCGCTTGTTCGAGGTAAGCTATTCTTCTGAGACGGCACTTCTGTGAATTTTTTGCAAAGAAGCATACACCTGTTTGTTGACTCGTAAAGTCTCCGGCTGACCATTTGCAGAAGCATTTTGCGCCCAGCTTCGAAGGATTCTTCATGCATCGACAAGTGATGATGAGCTATGTACCATGCGCAGTGGCGACCTCGGGTTGGACTCCTTGGTCTCGGTTGACATTCGTCGATGGATAGTGAAGATCTTCCAGGTCAATATTCCCGTTTTGAAAGTGATGGCCAGCGAGACACATATCAGCGACCTTATCCAGACCGTGGTTGAGGAACTGCCAGCCGAGTTCGTTCCGAAAATTGCGCCTCGCAAACCTGCTTTAGCGAATGGCATTCCGGTGAGAAGTAATCTCCACGAAACGTATATGGTCCATGCAAACGGCTTGGTGATCAGCAATACGAAGGCACACGCTCTTCCCGCTGGATCAGATACGGGCGGATCAGACTCTAAGATCGATTGGCTCGCCGAGTCTGAGCTTCCAGAATCCGTTTGTCCACCAACAATGGCACACGTTCGAGACCGTAAGGGCCCACCAAAGATGGTAGTACTTACCGGAGTCAGCGGATTGCTTGGTCACCATCTCCTCGATCATCTACTGCAGTTCCCGTCCATCGAGAAGATCATCTGTATCGCAGTCCGCCGACTTGACGAGCGCATCCAGAACGGCGAGATCCTTCCTCCGAATGCTCGGGTGGTGTATCATAAAGGTGATCTCCGAGACGACCGACTTGGTCTGACTACCCAGGAAGCTTGCACAATATTTGACGAGTGCGACGCCATCATCCACAACGGCTCGGACACATCCCATTTGAAATATTACGCAGACGTGCGGGACGCGAACGTGAAGTCGACCAAGGAGATCCTGGCATATGCGATTCCCAGAAGAATTCCGGTGCATTTTGTGTCGTCGATCGGCGTTGCTCTCGTGACTGATCTCGACGTCTTCTCCGAGGTTTCGGTGACGAAGAATGGGAGACTGCCGCCGGAAAATGGAGCGCATGGTTATATGTGTAGCAAGGTATGGCTCTTCCTAGCACCTGAATTAGTACGAAAGCAGCTAATATAATTGATACAGTGGGTCAATGAGCGCCTTGTCGAGCAAGCAAGCGAGCTTTACGATCTTCCCGTCTGGATCCACCGCCCGTCTACAATCGTTCGAGAAGGCGACGACGCCACGACCGTGCGGGCTGAGCTGGATTGGGTAAATGCTCTCATCCATTACTCCCATCTCCTGGAGACTGTCCCAGTCGCGCAGCACATGCGAGGGGCGTTCGATCTTGTTTATGTGAAGCGCATTTGCCACGATATTGTGGAGCACGTGATGGCGACGGGCGTCCGCGATCCAAGCACAGTCATATATGTCAACCTTGTTGGGGACGTTGTGATACCGACTGATCAGTTGGTCAAAATTGGGGAAGAAAGGGGAAAGAGCTATCGAGAGCTGCCGTTGCGCGAGTGGACGAAGGTGGCCGTTGCGGCTGGACTGCATCCGGCGGTGACGGCTTTGATTGAGGTGTACGATGAACCGGGGGTGAGGGCGTTCCCTAGGCTGCAGGGTCGCACATGAAGCAACAGAGAGACAGAGCGAGTGCATGTAGACTGCATGCCAATCCAGGAATGCTTTTCGCTGCCGAGGAGCATTGTTGTTGTTCGCCCGAGATTGAAGCTTTTCGTATGGTAAAAAGAATCGTTAAAGTCGTTGATCTGGCGCGGGCGCTCATATGTTTGTCAGGATCCATTGGCCGGCGATGGAAGTGCTTTTGACATATCTGATTGACGTTGGAGAAAGAAGAGCAGCCACTGCGGGAGGCAGTTGCAGCCTCAGGCATCTTTTCCGACTGCTGCTCACTTTCCACGATTTTCTAGAAGGAGTTCACCGAAACACCGACTACCAGACTCATATCACCCCCATTCCGCTACATTACAAACTTGTCCGCCTACCTCCCCGCGCACCCATTCAGTCAGGTAAGCAGCCTCCGATCCTGACAGCCTGCACTTCGCATGATGAGACAACCAGCTGGCACCAGTCCTAGAAGACTTGTACTCTTTTGCTGCGGATTAGCTTTGCACGGGGCTCTATGCCTCTTTTCCTGACCCTCCACGATCTCCAAAACAAATTGCTATGTCGATGATCCCTGGAAGCATACGCTGACAGCAGTAACACAGCCTTCATCCTCCCACATCGACCCCACCCCACCACGGCCTTCGAAGGCTCCCCTCCCCCACGATGGTCTTGCACAACCCCAACAACTGGCATTGGGTCAACAAAGACGTCTCGCCCTGGACGCAAGAATACCTCTCCAAACAGCTCGTCGGCATCAGCGCAGAAGAAAATGGCGTCTCCGCGGAGGTCAGCAAGGTTCTGAGCATGGACGGCGACGTGGATGTCTCACAGCGGAAGGGCAAGGTCATTACAATCTTCGATGTACGGCTGCAGCTGGAGTGGACAGGTAGCATTCCAGTCAAAGAGAAGACCGAGAAAGATGACGGCACGGAGGAAGAAGTCGAGGGAAAGAAGGATGTCAGCGGCACCATCACCATTCCGGAGGTTGCACACGATACCGAGGAGGATGAGTATGTTGTACGTCCTTGAAATACGCACGTCTTCGACCTTGCTGTGGGACGTGATTTGCTGACAAGTCGTCGATGTAGTTTGAAGTGGAGCTGTACTCTTCTTCCCTAGAAAAGGAGCCGGCAAAGGAGCTTGTGAGGAAAGACATTACGCCCAAGCTGAGGAAACATCTGCAGAAGCTTGGTCCTGCTCTCATTGCTGAGCACGGCAAGGATATCCAACATGCACCGGGCGTGAATCCGTCTGCTAGCTTTACACCCACCCGCACCCTTCAGAACTCGGGTGTCGCGAATTCGAAGTCGGATTCGACGTCCTCGGCCATCCCGACGAGTACTGCGAACGGCCCGAAGATCAACGTCACCTCCCTCTCCGATCAGCAGGAGTTCCGCACGACGGCCGAGAACGTCTACCAAGTCTTCACAGACCCTCAGCGAATTGCAGCTTTCACGCGAGCACCACCGAAAGTCTTCGAAGGTGCGAAGTATGGTGGAAAGTTTGAGATCTTCGGCGGCAACGTCTCGGGAGAGTACGTCAAACTGGAAGAGCCAACGTATGTCGAGCAAAAGTGGCGGCTGGCACAGTGGCCTGCAGGACATTTCAGCACCCTCAAGATTAAATTCGAGCAGAACGATGTTGATGGCGTGACGATCATGCGGGTGGATTGGGAGGGAGTGCCAATCGGACAGGAGGAGCCAACGAAGAGGAACTGGGATGAGTATTACATCCGGGCGATCAAGACGACGTTTGGATTTGGCACGATCCTGTGAGGGAGAGGAGGGGAAACGATATCACGCTGGGATGAGAGTATGAGGTGAAGAAACAGCGGCTGATGCCGAAAGTTCTTTGTGTCTGTAGATGATACAGCCCTGCTAATTGCAAAGACAAAACACCGTCCGTATGATACAGTGTCTGAACTTGTACACTCCCGTTTTTGCGCAGTTGATCTTCTGGGTATCCACCACATTCCTGAACGCCTGCAAATGCCAATGTGCCGCTGAAAAACTCGTCCCATATCCCAATCTCCGCTTGATCACTTCCTCTTATGCGGTCCAATGATCTGCGGATAGAACCTCGAGAGATGGTGGTTGATGCTGCTCTTCTTCGCCAATTGTGTTTTCTGTGATCCCATTATCAACACCGTTCCTCCAATACCCATTCCAAGTGGGAAAACCTTACTCGTGCGTCCATACAACTCCGCAGTGACTGTTCGAGAGCGGCGCATCCGGCGGAGGAGTATCCTGATGAGGCCCAGCAGCCTGTATGACAAAGAGTCAGCGATGTCCCTTTTCCCTCTCTCATCTGGTCTACGCACCTAGTACTGAGCTCATTACTGCGAGACACGGATTCTTGTCTGCGTCGTTGGGTCTGCGGATGCGGAGTTTGTGGAGGGGCGGAAGGCGAGGGGCGGGTTGGGTTGCGCCGCGGGAGAGGGCAGAGGGGGTGGATTTGCCGGCGACCATAGTGCAGATGCGTGTGTTGGGACTGCGATAGAGGGAAGGAGCGAAGTGAATGTCTGAACGTGACTTCGAATGCCATCGGCTTTAGCTCGGGGATGCTGAAAGACGCTAGCTTCAAGCTGCATGGCTGCCGATCAGTCCAAAACAACGCGACACACACGCTGCTAACATTGTAGTATCAACATACCCAACACTTCCTTCTCTCCGCCTGCGCCGCTGCAACATGGACACGCAGAGTATGGAAGAGACGTCATCGCTACACATCAACAGCAACAACAACCACACAACAACAACAACATTAACAACAACAACAGCTGCCAGCATGGACGCGCCTCCTGCATTCGCCTCATCCTGGCAGCCCGCCGACGCTTCCTTCCTCGCGCCCACAAATCTGCCCGTGGCCAAAGCCCAACGCGCATGGGACCGCCGCCCTCAGTCGCCTTTTTCACGCGCCAAAGTGCGGTTTGGGAAGGTGTGGAAACGGAATACCAATGCTTCTTCTGCGCAGCACGCTACACCGAGTCTATTTGGCAATTTGGGCGCTTTCGAGTTCGCGGGCGGTGAGAGTCCAGCGAAGGTTGTGAAGAAAATGCGTATGGCGGGCGGTGAGGAGGTTGTGTGTAATTGGGAGGGACGGGGGAGTCCAGGGAATAGGAGGATTGTTACTAGGGCTAGGAGAGAGGGAGAGGATTTGGTGGCTTTGGTGGAGGATGAGGAACCTGCCCACACTTCTTCACAAGCGGACTTCGAGGAAGATGTTGTCAAAGTGGAGGTCATGAATGAAGACGGTACGGTTGAGGAGGTGGACGATGAAGAGCAGCTGGGTGGAGAGGAGTGGGAAGACGAGAGCATGACCGAGGAGGATCCGCATGCCTGGGACGCAACTCTCATGCACCTTGCTGAGCTTCGCGAACAACAGAACGTGGAAGGCGTGAGGCTGGACGTGGACGAGAATGATGCGAAACTCGCGTCGGCGGATGCGCAGGCCTCAGTCAATGACTCGGCGGTGAGCGAAGAGCCAGAACAGGCCACCACAGACGGCCTTCCCGCAAAGCCAGACGACAATGCCGAGGCAAGTACCACCCACGACGTCCCGATCGCCGAGAACACGACCATGCCGCAGATGGAGGAAAACGCTACGTATCCTCTGTTGCGACAGCCACCTGTCTTCCAAGCGGCGCAGCTAGGACCCATCCCAGAGGGCTTCGTGTCACCAGTCAAGGAACGTCGAAGACGGCCAATTCGAGAGGTCAAGCAGGCCAATGCCAGCAGGCGGAGGACGCTACCTGTCAACTTTGCAGCACAGGTGGCCAAGTCGCTGAAGGCTTCCATCAAGGACGGTGCAGACGAGGACAATTTGGTCCCCGAAGAGACGGACAATACACCGCAAGTTGGAAGCGAGCAAGAGAAGGTCGAGTTGGCAGCGGATTCTACCACGACCGGTGGACATCAATCACCAGCGGAAGAGTCAGCTCACGAAACTACGGAACCAACTACTACCACACGTTTGAGCTCGAGCCTCGAATCCCCGAGGCCGTTTGATGTGATGCGCGAGCTTCCGCCAGGCGAGGAATGGGTACCGACAGTCGAAAACACCCCAGAAGGTTCGCCTGAGCTGCCATATCTTCAAATAAACCCAGACATCACCCGACTCGCAGAAGAGCAAATGGCAGCTGGAAAGCTACCATCAGGTCCAGTCGGCAGCATATCTAAGCAGCTTCCACAACCTCCCGCGCGAAGATCGCCAAGGCGCAACTCGTCGACTCCTCTGCGACGCGGCATTCTTAAGACTACAGCCGCAAAACCTCATCTTGTTGCCTTCACACCGATCAAGATGCTCAACTCGAGCCTGCGTGGCGAATGCACGATGCTGCAAAGCCCAAATCTGCCGAGCAGCCCCGACCTGCTACAAAAGACGGACGTGGAAGATTCGACTCTGACACGCTCGTCCTCCGCACCACCCGAAGAGCCACAAATGTCGCCCAGAAAGCCACCACAACAACGCATGTCTGATGATACCGCCACTCTCAAAGCCTTCCTCGACCGCGCCGCTGAGAATAAGAGCGGTCGGCAACTCTCGGAGACGGCCAAACGGGAGTCGATTGACAATCGTCGAAACTCTGATACAGTCAGGCAAGCACTCGCAAGCCCTGTTGTACCTCCTATCGAAGTGCTCGCTGATTTGGATCCTAATAGCCCCTCTCCGCGGAAGCAAGCCACCCAGTCTGGTACGCTCACCTTTGTCAATGAGGGGCCAGGGCAAGAAGACCAAGACGACGAGCTGGCGCATTCATCACCAACACGGAAGTCGTCCCGTCGCAGCGGGCGAACCAAGAAGCAAACCACACTTCTCTCAGCCACGACATACTCCGCCCCAACCAAGATTTCCGTTCGAGGTGCCGCTGATGGGGTTGTGCTGAAGAAGACCGAAGCGCAGGTCCTTGCCCAGGCGACACGTAACAACACGACTAGGAACAAGGGAACTGCGGTTCTGCCCAAACTCCGGCTTACTAGGATGGCGAAGGATGAAGGGAGTAAAGCAGCGGAACATGGCGACATGGACGTAGAGAAGCAAACGAAGATCCAATGGGCGGAGATACTTGCGTCGTTCTACGCTGGCGAAAACGAGCCTGAGATCTCGATGATGACCGATGAGTTGAATGCACCTGAACCGGATGCTGCCGACGATGACACGATTCGGCTGAACCTTGATGTCCAGTCGATGCCGCCCCCGAGCGAGACGCCCAGCAAGCCTAAGATCAGACGTCTGAAGCCGCGAGGAACTCCCGCATCGCTATCAAAGGCGACAGCGACCGAACCACAGACTGAGCAACTCACCGAGACCAAGCCGAAAGAGAGAAAGCAGCGCTCTCGAATCGCAACGCCAGCAAAGCCCAAGGACTTTGGAGGCCTCTCTTTCCTTCCAGACGACGTCGTCGCCGACGCGGAAGAAGCCGCGAAGAAGCCTACCGCCCCGACGACAAAGAAGAAGGCTGCCGTTTCTAAACTCCCAGCGCCTGCGTCTTCTGTTGCTCTCAGTGGGAAGGAGAACTCGCTGATTGCTTCGCCGCCTAAGAAGCGCACGAGAGCTGCGGCGTCTGCGAAGCCCGCTGCTGCTGCTCCCAAGCTGGACTTCTCTGAGGCTAAGGTGATGGGTATGGCTAGTCCGGCGAAGAAGAGTGGAAGGTGGCAGGCTCTAGGAGGTGAGGATGTGGGGTTGAAGGCTTCGTTGCCGCTGAGTTTGGGCAGTCCGGCGAAGAAGAGAACGAGGAGAGCGCTGGGATGAAGGGGAGAGGTATGATGTGGTTGCTTTTTTTTTGTCGCGGATGAAGTGATTTGCGACTTTGCGGGTTTAGCTTGAGATTTTCAATGGATGGATTCTCCTTTTAAGGGCTCCTTTCTGGTGACCGGCTGCTTCTCTAGATCTTCGTGGTCTGCCAGTATTTTGGACTTAGAGTTCTTTTGAACAGTAAGGCTGTAAACATTGCCCAGGATGTGGGCCACTCGTACGCAGAAGGGCGGTTCATCATTCCGCCGCCTATACAATAGCAACGATTCCAAAGGCTTCGATCTGCGTAGGCGTTTCTTCTGCGGATGCAGATCATCTCTCTTCGACCCCACGTTGGCGACGCTGTGCTAGCTGCGTGAGCTGAGCTGCAACAAAATCTCAAAGGTTTCACGCCTTTTGAGGCCTTCTCATCCTTGCTACCTCATCGCCTACCAATTGGTTCACACCCCATGAGGATTGAGAAAACGATGAGCTTCGGATTCGGTGTTGACGACTTCCTAGCAGCGATTGAATTGGCGAATAAGGTCCGGAAGGTACATGTCCCAATACAATTTCGAGGCCGGATAGTGATGGCGGGTGCTGCGAGATAGGACTTTGCTGGGGCACTGGACAAATACCAAGGTGCTTTGCACGTGTGAGAACTACCGATTTCTCTTGGAAAATATCAATTGAATGTACATGTGCTAGAGCTCGCGACGCCGCGATTGTCCTCGGAGACAGCGATGTTGACGCATATGAGCGAGATTTGAGCCCGGACGAAGAAAGAAAACTTCGTGACATTCTCAGCGGTTGCAAAGATCAGCTTGAGCATCTTCTGTACGCTCTAGCAAAGTATTCTGAGCTTGGAGCCAAGCCAATAAGCACTCGCGGCAAACTCAGAAGAGTAGTGGAAACAGATGTTGCTCGAGCCAGCAGAGGTCCACAGTCTTTGCGCGGGAGTCACTCTGAGTCTCAGCCTGCTGAGTGCCTTCTCCGCACAAAAGACGCGAGAGGACGTTCGATAAATCAGGCGGGCGATGGAAGATGACCAACAGCAGGACATACTCAACTGGCTTTCATCAACTGACGCTTCTAGACAACTCGAAGAGTTCAGTTGAAAGCTAGGCAGCAATGCACAAGCAGTCCTTGACTCTCAGAGAAGTCCCTTAATAGCAGATGCCCAAGTATAACGATCATTTTGTTATGTTGATCTTATGAATGCCTAATGGGTGCCTAATAGGTGCTCAACACTCAGGATATATAGCACACTCACTACTGTCTCCTTTGTAGAGAAATCAATCAATTCAATTTCCTCTGGTTCCCTCCTCACATTTCAACTGTTGGAGGTGATTTGTGAGCTTTCAACAAGAAAGTCGTGCGAATACTGCTCGAAGCAGGACAAGTCAAGCTGGACTCCAAAGACAACTCTGGGAGAAAACCCATGAGCTGGGCTGCAGAAGGTGATGATGAGAGGAGAGTTGCGTTGCTTCTTAATACTGGAGAGAATTGATTCGGACTCTCGGCACATGACTGGCAGGACACCGTTGAGCTGGGCAGCATCGCTCTTGTCACGGTGACCGTTGTGTTGATTTCATGAACGAGTGCATTGAAGGAGATTAAGTTACACTGAGAAGTGAGAGATCTAATCACCCGAGCCATGGCAACTGTTGGTTGGGTCTTCTCGTACGTACGATACAGTCACTGTGGTGAGAGTCTCATAATGGTACGATGTGGTTGATTGTTTTTCTATCTCTGTGAACAGGTGGAAGTGAAGAAGAATCCTCCTCTTGCAAGGGTGTAGTGAACAAGCCAGTTCCCTGTTGTGGTGCCGGTGATATCCGACACATATGAAACAACACTAGCAACTTTTTCTTTATCGAAATGAATACAGTAGATGCCAAAGAAACAGTGCAACAAATGTCAGTCTGTGAAAGCAAAGCAGTGAGTTGGTACTCATATTGGTCTTTCAACAAAGCCTTTGATCCGGATTGTGGCTTAGTTGTTGTTGATCCACTGTTCCAGTGCCTTGTTTGGTGCCTCCTTGGTAAGGGCATCAGCTGGGTTGTCATCGCCGTGGATCCATCGAACCTCTGCTATCTCGCGCCTCTCATATGACTGGCGTAATGCCATGATATCAATTATGAGTCTCTTCTCTTATATGGATCCGAGTTTGACAAGACATTCGTAGAGTGAGTATGAATCCGTGCATATGACGAGTGGAATTGGTAGCAGTTCCAGCTGGTCAGTAATCATTCGCAATGTTGTTGCAATTGCAAGTCCAATGTCCACGCCGTTGACCATAGCATAGACCTCTGATGCAAGTACACTGCGAGTAATGCGCTTGCACTTTGTAGAACTCCAATGAATTGTGTTCCCTTTAATGGTGAAGGAGGGGTTGTTGCCGTTGTCATTGCCGTCTTGTTGTTCATTAATCAACATGATTATGAACCCTAGCTGCGAGCTAAGGTCACTATTGTTCGCAAATGAACCGTCAACAAAGACCATAAGTTTGGCCGTAGAAAGTTGGATTGGCACATAGGTCAGTCCACGCTGTAGGTTGTCAATCTGCCACTGAAGTCGCTTGTTAAGCTTTGTACACTGCTTCTCATCCGGTTCCTTATGCTGCGCCGCTGTTG
>NHNV01000072.1:0-135347 GCA_002785995.1 Mycosphaerelloides madeirae | reverse complement strand
TGAAGCAATTGACACCTTGGACCCGGATCTGCTCACTTCAGAGCATCACTTCTCAACCGCAATCAACCTTGGATGGCAGAAACTGAACGATTATTATGCCAAGCTGGATGAATCACCTGTCTATGTTGCTGCAGTGGTACTACACCCTCGTATGAGGTGGCAATATCTTGAGAAACGATGGCAAGACAAGCCTGAATGGATAAGGGCAGCAAGAAACACCTTCCAAGACCTATGGCTTCCATACAAGACGCGTGCAGTTGACACTGCATTCACCAACCATGGCCCAAGCAAACACCCCCTTATAGATGACTGGTTTGCAGACGATGATGACGATGACCAGGTTGTTGATGAACTGGCTCAATTTGAGGCAGAAGCAAGGCATCCAACCCTTAAAGTGACTAACAGTCCAGTGCCCTACTGGCTAGACAAGATGAAGACTTGGCCAAGACTGGCAGCGCTAGCATTGGATATCTACGCTATTCCTTGCATGTCAGATTCACCTGAGAGAATATTCTCACAAGCCAGTGACGTTGTAGGGCCTAGGAGACGACTGCTATCTAGTGAGACCTTCCAGTGGCTCATGACACTCAAGTCATGGATATCTACGGGCATTCTGACACTCACTGAGGGTCTATTCACTGCAAAAACACGTACAACAGTCCTCTAAGGGGTGGGTGCATTGCCCGCATGCAGTAGCGGCAGAGGGGGCTGCAGAAGCCTGCAGAAGCCAGTCATTCACTTCACCAGAGCACGGGCCTCAAGGGTTCAAAGAGCCTTGCAAACAAAGCAAGATAGACCGTTCAATTCACAAACAATTCAAGCCTCAGCCTTCAATATTTCAAGCAAAGCAAGCGACCTCCGGTCGCTTGCTTTGTCTTGTTTATGGACAACTGTGCGTGAGTTTGGCGAGGTGCCATTTGTGTGGAGCTAATGCCCAATTGCTGGGTCTTTTATCCGCCGACATCAATGTCGGCTGTCTCTGGATCTGGTATCGATGAAGTTACGGATGTGTGTGAGTATGCGTGACGGTATGCGGGCGTGTCGAGTGGAAGGAAAATATTTTCTTGAAAGCGGAACATGAGGTTGTAATAGGCTCTTCACCGGCGCCGAAACCGGACCCAAATCGCTAACACGGGGGACGGGGGCGCGGAACGGACGGGGGCGCGGAACGCAAATCCTCCAAATTTACACCTGCTATCTTCTACACACTATGCCTCCACCAAAACGCGTCCAAATCAGTCCAAATGAAGGCAGCATTCTGCTTGCTATATCGGCTTTCCAATCTGGCTAATGCGATTCGATTTCAGCAGCAGCAAGGGCCTACAATATCCCCAAAACTACCTTGTATCACAGAATCCAAGGAAGAGCATCAAGAGAAGACTTTACGCCATGTAATAGGAGGTTGACTCCTATAGAAAAAGAGGTGCTTGTTGGTGACATATTAAGACTAGATGCATAAGGACTGTCGCTATCTATCAGTCTTATAAGAGCAATAGCAGATACAATCTGCAGAGTAAAGAATGCACCTCCTATTGGAGTGAAATGGGCAAGCAGCTTTGTAAAGAGGACACTAGCCTTAGAAGTAAAGCTTGGAAGAACATATGAGTGCTAGAGGAAGCTCTATGAGAGTCTAGAGATTATTACTGCCTAGTTTGAGCTGGTAAAGAATATAATCAACAAATACGGCATCCTACTAGAAGATACCTATAATATTAATAAGACTAGCTTCCAAATGGGACATATATCAGCCTCTAAGGTGGTAACAGCTACAGACAGACCCGGACGACTAAAGCAGGTTAAGCCTACTAATACTAAGTAGGTTATATTAATCTAAGGAGTATATACAGACGGCTCTCTTATCCTACCCTTTATTATTATGAAGGGAAAGGAGTTCAACCAGGCCTGGTTCTACTAAGGTCTTCTATCAACATAGACTTTCACTATAAGTCCGAACGGCTAGACTATAAACGAGATCGGCCTCTAGTGGATTCAGCACTTTGAGAAGCATATAAGGTCGAAGACAATTAGTAGCAAAAGGCTACTAGTTCTTAACAACTATAATAGCTATACTATACTAGAGTTCAGATCATTCTGTAATAACAACAACAATATTCTCCTCTAGATGCCACCTTATTCTTCACACCTTCTTCAACCGCTAGATGTTAGTTGCTTTAGTCCCCTAAAGACAGCCTTCTCAAAGCAGAACTAGGACCTAATTAGGAACTATGTCTTTCATATTACTAAAGTAGACTTTCTAGCTACCTTCTACGTAGCATTCCTAGCCTCCTTTACTTAGAGCAATATTAAAGCAGGCTTTAGAGGCTCTAGCTTACATCCGTTTAATCTAGAGGTTGTTTTATTACAACTGGATCTAGTACTAGAGTCTCTAAGTCTGTCTTTATCTCAAGAGTTATAGTATATAAAGACACTAAGGAATAATCAAGAAGTAGACAAAGAAGCTATACTAGTCAAGAAGAGGCTTGAAAGGCACTAGAGTAGCTTACCGACTCCGATCTTTAATGCTCTTAGCTAATTGGCAAAAGGTGCACAGATTATAGCTACCTTAGCGGCTCTAATGCAGTTATAGGTTACTGCTCTTTAATAGGCTAACGAGGCTATACATGTACGTAGAAAGAGGAAGAGGAAGGCTATTCAGTCAGACTACGCCTTGTCAGTTAGTAAAGTATAGGCTATAGCTGATAAGGACCATGTTGAAGCTGAAATAGGGGAGGAGATGCTGAGGACAAAAAGGAGAGTA
This sequence comes from Mycosphaerelloides madeirae, assembly GCA_002785995.1. Lineage (NCBI taxonomy): Eukaryota > Fungi > Ascomycota > Dothideomycetes > Mycosphaerellales > Mycosphaerellaceae > Mycosphaerelloides > Mycosphaerelloides madeirae. The sequence continues at coordinate 132,589 of NHNV01000072.1, read as the reverse complement.
CCAACATGTAGTGGTTGTAGTCAGCAAGGCCATACTATCAGAACTTGTAGAATCATAGAGTAGGTAGCAATATATGATATACTTTGATTTCAAGTCATTTGAGCTTGTATTTGTTGAGAAAATGAATTTAATGTGCTAGTAACTTGAAATTTGCGTTCCGCGCCCCCGTCCGTTCCGCGCCCCCGTCCCCCGCGTTAGCGTTAAATTTCGATTCAGCTCTCTGTCAACAAATCACGCGCTCCCTTCAAGTGACCTGATCATCCATTGAGATGCGGCACGCTTCTGCAACGGAGTATTTGTCTTGACTGGGCCGAATCACTTTTCCAACACAACGCAGTGACCAGTCACATCCTCCAGAGGGAGCGTTCTCCGTTCTTGGTAATTCAATTCGCTGGTCTAAAGGCGGTATGATCTGCTTTCTCAATCAATCCCACCCTGATTCGATGCCTGGCAATGTTTGTTTAAACGAAACACAATGACGAATCGAGATTGCGCGGGTGTGACTTGTCGAACTAACGCTTCATCAGCCCCAAACGTGAGGCAAACCATTCTCTCGCCGATCATTCGGCAGAACAAGCTCGGCCGACGAAACGAGGGAAAGAAGCTACAGTATTCAAAACGTTCATTACTGGCATTGTTGAGCAATCTGTATGTCCCATATGTGACCTGTGCCATCATCAACAGAACAAACCGAAAGAAACATCATGAACATCATGTTCTTTTGCGTCAATGAGAGCGTGAATCAAATCATCTCTTGCGACTTGTCAAGAGAAGGGTAGAACGCGGCAATACTGTGTCGATCAAAGACTGTCGTTGCTAGGTTCGGCCGTGATAAACGTTTGGTGGTCAGAGCGGGGAATCCCCCATCGGTCGAGGAGACCAATTGGTTCTCGAAGCCCTGTCCTCCCTTATTGGTGAAGCGCAGATGGAAGTGTCTGCGGTTGTCGTATTTCTCGTTTTTGCATCGAAAAGCATCGTGTTGAAGGCAAAACAATTGTGTCGTGCTGGCAGAAGTTGTGCTGTGAACCAGCGCATGTCGTCGATGGATGGCGTTCTAATTCCCTTACTGGTCATCGTCATCGTCCTCTTCGTCCTCGTCCTCGTCCTCGCCTCCATCGTCTTCTTCATCGTCGTCATCCTCTTGGATAGATCCTTGCTGTCTCCCACGTCGAATCTGCTCAGCACGCCGAGTGGCTTGAGACATGCCTTCCTGGAACCGCTCCGCAGATATTCTTCCAGCGGCCCATGCAGCTCTGAGGCGACGTGCGTGGGCTTCTGGATCGCCACCACTGCCCCCACTCCCTCCAGATCCGTGACTGCCTGCCCTTGGACGAGGAAGAGTGCTATTTAGAGTATTAGGCTCTGGTCTTATCTCTCTCGCCCTGGCCATCGTAGAAGATGATGCGGAGGCTTGGGCATTGGTCCCCGAGATCGCGAGATTGTGAGCCTTCACCAAAGCAGCCGTGTCCTGAACAACACCCATGGGCTTAACCTTCAGTTTGTGTTCGATGGTGTATGGTTTTCCGAGATTCAGTCTCGACTCCGGATCGAGGGACTCACCCTTGACCGGATGAACGAGAATGTCAATGGGTATCATCTCAACGTCAAAGTCGGATGTTCTTGGCCGCCGACCCGTAAAGATCAGAGCATGCTCGGAAGGCCTGACTCCAAACTTCCCCAATCCACGTCCGCCGTAGGTGGTGATTTGGACCGCAACGCAATACTGATGCCCTTCGCGCACCACAACAAAGCGACGTATTTGGGTATATACATTCTCGCTGAACAACACGGGAGTGACGTGGGTCCCAACTTGACTGTCTGGGGCAGGCTCCGTCCAGAGGGTCTTGAAGACTTGCCCGACCTTGAAAAAAGAGCCAGGGCGTTTCTTAAAACTCGAATCTAATAGCTCTTGCTCACCATCAGTCCCAAGAAGAATTAGCTCGCCATTAGCACCTCTGGCAATGCGCGATCGGATCCCATATCGACCTTGGGCTTCAATAGCGTCTGGGAAATCGTTGGAATAGCTCGGAATCCTGGTAGTACTTTGTTGGGGACGGTTCGTAGAGCTGGAACCGCCACCAATGCTCATGCTCTGAAATTGAGAAGTTGGTAGGGTTGGTGGCTGCTGATTCTGGTGCGTATACTGGCTCGGTCTGGTCTGACCGTAAGCCTGCGAAGCATTGGGGTAGTTAGGGACTGTGACTTGTGGGGGTAACGTCGTCCGAGGATCGCTTCCATTGTTACACATCAGTCTCGAGTAACGTTGCATGTAAAGAAAATTATCACGAATGACATACATTGGGTTTGCAGCCTGCCGATTGACATCTGCGGCCCGGATCATGCGTCCGTCTTGCAGACAGAGGTAGGCCTCTCCATTCTCCACGACCGGACAAACGTTCTGGTTCAAGACTGTCGACCAAGTCCACTGCGCGGCCATCTCGGACGTCGACTGCGCGGGCTGAACGTGGAACGCAGCACTCCCACCATTTGCAACATGTCCCGCGCAGACGACGTGGGCGTGGCGACATTTAACATGTATGCGGCTCTGTCGCAGCGCTGAAGGTGTTCACGTGTTCGGCACGTCTCCAACGCGGATGCTGTGAATGCGGTATAGACGCTTCGCAGCTGCCAATAGCAGAGGCGATATGGCCGACCGGTGAAGCTGTGAGCGGAGCAGATCCCACGCCTGCCCGCCCTCGGTCGGAGGGGGCCGTTCCTCCGCTCGGCTCGCGAGCAGATGCCATGCCACAGCGCTGCGGTACTTTGCTTGTCAAGGGTTCAAAGCTGCTCGACACAAGATGACGAGGACCATGTGAACAGCTTCGAGCTCAACGAAGGGGGTTTGCTTTGCGCTGTGGCTGGCTCAGGCGATTAGCTCGGGACGCCTTCGTGCGAGGGTGTGCGAGCTGCCCCAGAGCGGATCTTGACTCTGGTAAGAAGAAAGCCGTGGTGTTTGGCGTGTTGCAAGGCTGCGGGCAAACACGGCCGGCCACTTGGTCGCGACGTGAAGGGAGTGTGGGAAGTGGCATGATGAAAGCTGCGGGTGGAAGGCAAACGTTAACGCCGCATCTCATTTCGCGCGCGCCATCTGGGACCGAATCGCAGCTCCTAGCTGCCGCATGCATGTTATGGTATCACACAGGAATCAATCGCCTGGAAGTGGCATAGCCAAGTTTTCGACATGCGGTACATCCAAGAGTACCGAAGCTAGAGCTACGGGATAGTGTGCTGGGCGTCTCGGTGATCCTAGGAGTACAGCCTTGTGCGGGTGGCCTGCTGCTCGTATACGTAGCGACTGATGGGCCGAGATGCTGAATGAACGTTTGCCGTTCTCTTATCTCGAAGGAGTCAGGAGCGGGATCGCATCCTCATTCAGCCCCTAGCCTCGGCGGCTCATACGCCATACGCAACGCAAGCTGACACGTCTCCCAGAACATCGCCATACTGCCCTCACAAAGTGAGTAATGGTTGGGTACGCCGAGTGGTCAACAGCAGCTTTGGCAGCGTTTGACTCATGTTTCCGATACACAGGCTTGGAATGGGACCGCATCAACAAGTTCGGGATGGACTCCGACCGCGCGCCTTTTGTTTTTCTGGGCCAGCCTCGCGACGACAACAACATCAACCCCGCAATACTGCGCCATCAAGCAGACTACGGCTCATCAGGAGGCGGCCTGCCGGACTGTTTGGACCATGTCGATGTAGTGCAACCCAGGGACTCTGAAACGATCTTTGCAAGAGCCGCCGGCGCCCCAGGATCAGGCCAACGCGCTGAATCTCCGGCCCGATCGCACCATGATTCTGCGAACCTTGAGCTGTTAGACTTCACCTGCCAGAGAGGCTTTGACAGCAGTGGTGAGGAGGCCACTGATCAGGCTGAGCAAATCCCAAGGAAAACTATTACTCCAATCCCCACGGAAAACAGACCATCCATGGCTTCCTCAAGGCGTGATCGGCCGAGAAGGACCACGAAGAGACTGGAAAGGGCCTTCACCAGAATGTCTGGTCTCCGCGATCGAGTATTGTCGGAGCGAGAGATACTTCGAATGGAGTACGAGGATCTGAGCTATCGTCTGGACGAGGCTCGACAGTCGCAAGAGGAACTCATGGCCATATTCCGCGGTCGCTATGAACATGCCACCAGAGGTGCATCAGGCCACGAACTTGAGTACATCAACGCTGTGTGGGAAAAGACTCAGCGAGACGCAGAAACGTTCGGTGCCCGTTTGGAAAGAATTTACCAGCTATCTGACCGCTTGGTCGAGCCGGAAGCCCGTCTCATCGTTGCCGATGAGGACTTCCTGGCTGCCGCCCGAAAGGCAACGGCCTACGTGAACAAGGCCAGTCGATCGGAAAAGTCCAACGCCAAGGCCACAAAGTCCGAAGACAACCAAGGCCCAGATGATATTACCAAAAGCCAAGCAGACTTACTGGAGAGGCTTCACATTCGCAGGACGGATATCAAGATGTACAACGAAAGACTCAACGAGCTGAATCGGGAGCAGCACGAAGATCTCGAGGAACGAGACTTCTTACTGGAGCGACACGATGTGCCCGCTGTCTCAGATGAGGAATTCTACCAAAGTTTCTTTGATGCTCGTGAAGCAATAGAGCAAGACCTCCGGAAAGCCTATGCAGATATATCTCAATTGGAAAAGGAATGTCAAAAGGCCGATCTGGATCCAAGCGAAGACCTGGTCGACTTGTACTCCACCGGTGTGGACAGCGAACTCACGGAAGACGAGCCATCGCAACTGGAAGACGAGCCACTCTACAGTCTGCATTCAGGTGGCTTGACTGGTCACTCTACGCCCAGAAATACAGCTATATCAGCTCGAGACTGGAGCAACGTATCGGACGCAGGCTCACATCACACTAAAGCGTCGAATGGAAAGGATCGTATCTATGACTGGATTGAACTTCATGATACTCCGGTTTATCAAGATACTCTAGCGCAACCCATCTATTCCTGGGACGATGGCTCGACTAAGCCGGAAAAGCCACCATCTCGGCGTCACTCACTCACAGACCTTCGGTCCTATCCTCGGGGCATTTCCCCAGGAGACGACTATTATCGTAATTCGCGGAGGATAATGCGCACGTCAAGTTTAGACGACGTGTCAAACTTGGGCGATGTTCAGGTATTACGTGGAGTTCATGTCGACTTGGAGCACTTTCCTCCACAGTTGGGCGGAACCCCGAGATTTCCTTAGCAATATGTTATTGTATCCACCAGTTATTTTCCCTAATGATCCAAGCTCATGGAAATCGTCCCAACTCTTGCATGCTCGCACCACAGCAGGGTGAGCGTCCGGCCTGTGATGTGTGTCCTCAGGCAAATCGGAGGAGGCTGAAGGCTCGATATGACATCTGCAGCCCAGCGAGGCAGTCATATCTTACGCTCTATGATCATACATGGTTGGATCGTTAGATTAGACTCGGTGATGGTCGCTCGCCGTCGAAATAGCAGGGCTCGATGAGGCAGGGTGGTTATCGTGCTAGAAGAGATCGTCGTTTCTCCGGGTGGGCGGACTGGCGGAGACCATAATCGCAGGGCGAGTCTCCCAACCAGCTAGACCCTGTCCAACTCTCCCTTTCGCGGTCGGGAAATTTCAGGAGAAAACGCTGGCAGCTTGTTAGGATGCTTAATTGGGCATCACTGCAGTCGATCGGCCTGCGTGGAACGCAGCGCTATCGTGGACGGCGTTGATTGGAAAACCAGAATATTGCTCGACAGCCTGCACAAGCAAGCAAGTTGGCGGTATCTACGGTATTCGTTGCACGTGTGTTGGCACCAAGCACTGCTGCCGGGCCTCGTGTCATGGTTCCGCTGCTACCGCGATCACATCCGGACAGTCCGTGGGTAGTGCTCGATTAATAGCATGCAGAGTGGGACAACGCTCAAAGCACTATTCCTTGAGGATGAGGACTAGGAATGCCGGCTTATGATCCTATTCGAAGCGGCTTGCGTCCCGTGCGGTTCTGACCGTTTGTTAGGTTGAATGCACGATGCCGCGACTGGTTATTGTGGAGAACAGCGAACCAGCCAGCACGTGGAAATGCTTCTTATACTGTACATCGGAGCTGACCCATCGGAGTATACTATAGAACGTCTGAAGGGCATTCGATATACGAATTCGTAAACCAATGATCGTTTCGGAGTCATCATCAGGCTGGACTACGGAAAGCTTTCGCAAGCGTGATATTGTTCATTAACAAACAAGACTTGATGACAGAGCACCTTTCGCTAAGCTACCCATTGTAAATGAGCATTTGCATAGAAATACCATGTTTTCAAGACATTCACATAATACCAATTTGGAAAAGTTGAAGCTTCCGATAATTCCCCTTGCAGTGAGTGTTCGATCATAAAATCGTCTTGCTTTGATCTCAGAATCGTTGATGTATCGATAACCATCCTGCTCCGTAACGCAGCCATTCAGGTCCAGGTCAATTGCTCGTCTACTACTCAGATCCGCGATTACCATCATAACTTCGACAAGATTGAGGACTGGTCGAAAGAAGGAGCTCCTGTACTTCAGCCATCAAGGCCGTTGGTTCTGATTGATGTTGTACCGATTACTCATTGGTCATCATCGTCTTCCTCTCCTTCTTGATCATCATCATCTTCCTCTTCTTGACCAGATATACCTTCTTCGGCTTTGCGATTTCTCAGTTCTGTTTGATCTCGCGACATGAACCGAAGACTTCTGGTTCTTTCTGGAAGTGAAGTCGGAGTCTTGTACGTTGACGGTGATCCTGTACCCGATGTGGATCCAAGAACAACATTTGCCCAGCATGTGACTAAAGCCTCTAGGTGATGTGGGTGTACCATGCCAACTGATCGAACTTTTACGTTGTGTTCGATAGTGTGAATCTTGCCATAGTTGATACGAGTGAGTTCGTCTAATCTCTCCGTCGGATTGTCTGGAATAACACGAATAGGTTGAGACCTCATTGGATGTTCTCCTCTCTCAGGTCTCTCTGCTGGCAGTGGTGACGGTGCCTTAGTGCCAGTATAGATGATTGCATGCTCTGATTTCGTGACACCACGTTTTCCCACGCCTAGATGGCCATAGGTTTGGAGCGGTACAGCTGTTGAGTACCGCGAGGAAGTGCGAACGACGACAAAACGCCGCACCCTTGAGTAAACTCGCTCGCCGTACAGCCCCGTATAGATTCCCTTTCTGAGAGCATCTGTAGGCTCGTAAGACGTGACCGCTGTTCCAGATTCTCCAGCAGGTTCTGACCACAGCATCTGGAATACCCGTCCCATAACAAAAAAGCTACCTTTATGAACTCTGAAAGAAGAATATAATGTTTCTTCGGTCCCTGGCGTTCCAATAAGTCTTCGTTGAGCGTAAATCCCTGAGCTGAATAGAGCTGGGTCTGTGATATGCTCTGCTGGTCCAGTTGCGAACACTGTTCTCACCCCGCCGTCATTCCTGCTCGAGACCACACGCATCCCATCTACGTAGGATATCTCTGGCGCTGCAGGTGGTGCGATGTATGGTGAAGTATCGTTGAAAGCCATGTCGGCGGCTGTTGAGTCCTGTCGTTTGGAAAGACATGGAGGCGGAATAAGGTCAAAAATCGGGCCAGCTTCGTCATGGGGAATGATCGCAGCCTTGAACCTGCAAGCTGCTCAGCCACCTACAACGAGGTGCAGTACGCGCAATAAGAAAGCTTAGGTTTGTACCTCCACGCCCGCTTTCCCCGGTCATTTTCTCTGATCACCTCCACTTGACGAACCTTCATCCATCAGAAATTCAGAATGCAGTCTCCTGGGAGCAAAGGCTAGTCATCGCCGACTGAGCCCACCCTTACTGTATCGCCCTAACCTATTTCTTTTGCCTATATCAGAGAGTTCCACGGTCAATCTGCAATAATTGTGTCGGACGACTTGAAAATCCACCTTCTGGTCTCACAAAGTTTCTTGGCAAAAGCCAGTCTCTGGTCGAAAATCGATATATATGAGCAAGACAACTGGGATACAACTTCTCATGAGTCTGCCCCGAAGGACTGCGAATCCTGTATAGATGGACAGGATTGACTCAAGAGGAGACTCGGACCAGAAAGATGAATCTTCTCGTCAGCTGAGCAGCAAGCGACTGCTGGAACTTCACGAGGCTGCCTCGCTCGTCTCCCAGGTAAGCCACAAATTGGAGCCAGTCCGACAGTCGATGCTCTTGGCACGTAATGAGCTCCTGTATCAGCAAGTCCATTTCGCCGAGCAAAGAAAATTCTATTGCCAGTCACGGGAAGCCTTCCTCCGCTGTATATCGGACACGCAAGAGGGTCCAGTCGATGCAGATAAAATCAAGAAGAGCGAACTGTTCGAAGATCGAACAGTTCGCTCTTCTCGAAAAGGACCACAACGTCCTTCAAGCCCAGGATGAAAAGTTGAGGTCCTTGGAAGAAGATCTGGCTCGCAAGGAGTCTTTGTTTCAGAACACAGGGAAAGAGCTCTCAGAAGCTTCTCATGTGCTCACTAAAATTGTCGACGAGGGCATGGGAGTGAAGACTTTTGAGCGAATGGGCGTGGATGGCACTCAGTCGGATCGATTGTTTTCCACGTCTAGCTCTGGGTCGCCAGGCCTGGATCCCCTGCTCCACACATACTATGACCTGGTTGCGGAGAGTAAGATCTTGGCTGAAAGACTCAGTGAGATGGAACTTGAGTATCAGGATGCCTCCGCAAAGCGAAACTTACAACGTGACCAAGAATTGACCATGGACACAACCGATGAAGAGTTCGAAGCAGAGTATCACCAGCTCAAGAACGAGGCCTCTAGAAGCTTCGAGAAAGCTATTCGCGAAGCTGAATTGGCAAAGATGGAATGCATAGTGCGAGGGTTGGATCCAGACAGCCATTTCGCGGGTCTTGAAGAGGACACCTCATGGCAATCAGCAACCTTCGACTCATCTCAACTCCCACCCCTGCTCATACAATATCACAGAATGGCCTCCAGCGTCCATTCTGTGCCTGCAAAACTCCTTCGACTTAGACATGAACTTGATGACGCTTCCCTTGCACTAGTCCTCAAACGCGAACAGAAATCACCAGCAGCGAGGCTGGAGACCCCTTCCGACGCTCCTCACGGTCAGCACGTCTCTAAGGTCTTGCAGGATCTAAGCGTCCTCTCGGTAGAAATTGAGGCAAGCAGACGAAACTGCTTGTAAGTAGGCCTTGATCCGGGGAGATTTTCCGGATGGATGTATCACAGAGACCCCGAGAACGTGCCCAGAGAACCCCACGAGCGCTCAGAGAAACACCTGCCCAACCAGAAACACCCTCGCCGGCCATCCAGCGCTTCCATGGACGGTCCAACGACGCCCAGGTGGCCACGCTTCCCACAGTCCTCGAGGCTAACAGTCGAGACCGGTAATTTGGATCTGGAGGACAATGTTGTTGGTGCATCAGCCCAGCAGTCTGATAACGCTCAGCAGAGTGTGAAGGCCTGGATCGAGGCACTTGATGAGACAGGACGACCGTGAAGTGCACCCGGTCACAGCATTGCATGGTCTTTGGCTTCACATGAGCGGTCTGCTCTCGTGTTGTCCAGAACAGCGGTTTGAGAGTGTTCTCCCCGAGAACCTGGGGAGCGATGAACCAGGCATTATTCCGTACAGGAAGTAGTTCGAACAATGATGACATCACCCTTGACCACTTCGAGGCCTTCCACGAGTTCAAATTAGATTTCCTGAACAGCTGGGTTCTCGTCCTTCCACACGTTTTCGTACTGAACCTTCATACTATCTTGTGAGGGTTTGTCCAGGTGCCCAAATATTCGAGCTTTCCTCCCATAGCTGAATCTGTAGACCGCCCGGTAGTTGATTCGAGATGATTGGTCCAGTCTCTGAAGTTGGTTGATCTGTAGGACACGCAAAGCTTTCCATCGCATCGGTCCTTCTTCTCGGCCAGGTTTTTCATCTTTCAATGGAAGCGGCTCTTGGTCTCCAGTGTAGATTATGCCGTGGTCAGACTTGACAACTCCCTCCTTGCCTACACCTCGTCCGCCATAAGTCAAAATGGGTAGAACGTGACAGCACTCCTCGCCTGGCTCGATGACGACAAATCGGCGGGAAGGATATTTGATCCTAGCGCCGTCTTTCTCGACCGTTGTGCTTGTCTCGTCGAATGTGACATCACTGGCGGCTCCTGATCCTGCCCCCTCCAAGAGAACGACGAAGACGCAGCCATGGTTGAAAATCGTTTGCGGATTGTCCTGAGTTTGGAATTCCGGAAAGAATTTGTAGTCAAGCGGCGCTCCAGGCATCTTCATGTTCCTTTGCTGTGTGCTTGTTGACCTAGTCCTTCGAAAGGAATCTGATGGTGATGCGGACATCTGCGGCAAGCTCTTGTGAAATGGAGCAGAGAATCTCTGCTGAGGTGTGATACTCGGCCGAGATGTGGGTCTCTCAATGCTCGTTGATATGTGCTGAGTCCTGGACGCGCTGCTTGTCTGAGCAGGAGCAGGACGCTGAGTTCCAGAAGGATATTTCATCAGCTTTGTTACGTCGGCTAGCTGTTGGAGCAAGGGGTCGATTGCTTCTGGCAAAACTCTCCCGAAACTTTTTGCTTCGGTTGAGTGTTTAATCTCAACCAAGTCTCCTAGATCAAGTCGTGCTGCAGGCGCTAGTTTCCTTGCGGGATTGAACAATTTGACTCTGATCGGCACTCGCGTGATCTGGTCCGTCCTTCTATCTCGTCCGTCGGTGGGTGGCTCTTTACCGGAATAGATAATAGTGTGATGTTCCGCTACCGCCCTGCCTCTTTGGAGGCTGCTAGGGAACTTTGGATCGATGCGTCTTAGTCTGTCAGCCGGCGGCATTGAAGCAGATTGACGTGTTACTTACGCAGCCCAAGAAATGTCCGCCTGCACCCGGACCACAACGAGCTGTGCTATTTTCCGACGGTAGCGCTCGCCGGGCTCTGCGGGTATCTCGAACATCTACGTCTGTCTCAGCGGTTGTGAGAGCGTTCTGAATCATGGGTTTCGTACCTGTCCAATCTTGAAGGACGATCGTGATTCCCGCTGCTGTGTAGATTTCGCGGACTCGGAACTTGAGCTGGCATAGCTTGAGCCGGGATCCATCATTACAAGAGGAGAATAGAAGCGGCTGTAGCTTAGACAGGCCTTACCAATAAGACCCGTCTCAGAAATCGATGAATTTGGTGAAGTATGTTGCAGTGAAGCAGGCCAAGCATGGGATGAAGTCAAATGACCTCAGGGCGGACGTGACGAGATGTACGCAGGGCAGGGCTGGTTCGTGCACCCCCCATCTATCTTCCACCGCAGCTTCCTCATCAGCCTTGCTCTTTTACAATCCAGTACCTTGAATCTATCGGTCCGCGCTGTAGCTTTCCCATGAATCATTTACAGGAGAGGAGTAGTACCTGGGACGCTGCTGTCGAGGAGTGCTATGAGGAACTGCGAAGCAGTTCAGAAGATTCTTTACGATGCCTGAGCCGATACCAGACGTCACGCCGCAAATTGCATGATCGATTGGAGAATCTTCGACGGGCGCAAGATGATTCTCACCTATACGATATACACCATTTGCAAGCTACTTCCAGAGAGCTGGAAAAACTTCTCCTTCTTGTGACGGATCACTTGGAGAGCGATCGAAACATGGGATCCCGATATCGAGGTTCCTCGACAGCCATGGACCTGGACCTACAAAACGACAATGCAGACTTGAGTGAAAGTGATGACATGCCCACAGAGCTAAGGGACTACTTCGGTCTTCTTGGCGATTTGAGAAATATCCACGACGAGCTTGACTACGATCTACCGACGGAACATCACGAACTACGTGCTGAGAGAAATGTGCGTCGGGATCGAGGAGACACCATTTCGACTCTTTCAACGGACTTCAATGCGCGCCTTCGCGCGGAGCGAGAAGCACTTACAACAAAGCTCGTTGAACTGGAGAAGAATTCCTACACCTTGAGGGACGCCTGTATCCAGAAAGGATACGACCCGGACCCAGCTAAATATACCGCACGAAGCCAAGTGTCGTCCCAGGCAAGCTCGATCAAAGGGGTGGCAGGTTGGTTGGAAAGAGTGCCTAGTGCTCAGTCGGGGTTCGCAGACCCATATCAGCACAGTCGACCGATTTCTTTGATCTCATCGGAGTAATTGCACTGAGCCAGAAGACTCCACAGGGTGCTACGTATGTTATCAGATGAACACATCTCCCTGATGTCATCTTGAGCGGATGGCGTCTTTGGATAATATACTACTGTCAGTCATTTGCCGTCAACATGCAATAGCCATGCCGAATCTCTCGACAAAAGCCTCACAGACCTGAAATGCAGTGCCAGGAAATAGCTCTCAAGCTGCAAGGTACAAGTACGCTCGTATGTTTAGGCCGAGACTCAGCAATCAGGGCGGGCACTGAGGACCTCGGGAGGCTCGCAGACTCTGTATGCGTTGGCATCTCGGCCCCGCTTCTAGACGTGGCTGCCTTTTTTCACACGTGATCCGCAGCGCGAGGGCGCATGCCGGTTCGCAAGTCATCGGCCATAACAATTGTAGTGCTTACTCTTGAAGAGGATGCACTCCTCGACTCTTCTTTTCGCCTGGTTTTACAGCGCTCAGGAGTCGCAAAGTATGTGAGAAGAAGGATCCAAATTATTCTTTCCTATTCCAATATGTCTCGAAATTCCGACACTGAAGAGGGTAACTTGGCTTCTCAGAGCCCATTAACTCATCCATATGTGCCCACTCAACAGAACACCAACCCATATTCTTCTGGAAGCGCTCAACCAAACGGCCAGTTCTCGCTCGTCCAGACCTCGACTGCGTACGCCTTCCCGCCTCCCAAACTCAACTACAGCCAGGGCTTGATTGAACCAAGTCCCGGATGTTTCATGCATCTTGGTGTTGGTCCTCAATATCACCATGGAATTCCCAATCTTCAGCCAATGGTCCCGGCAGCTGGGCCTTCGGAAACACATCGTAGTCGCTTAAATGGTTCCTCTTCACAAATTCCTTCCGCGGTAGGACCAGGCTTCAGTGCTCCGTTTATCCCAAGCGCCACCAGCCATCAAAGCAAATCGCTAGGTGGTTGTAAGTTGCAATCAATGAGCACTTGATTGTATCGCCGGTGCTAACGCCTCTCTTCGCTAGCTTTCAAACAGCGAGATAACCCCCGAGGATACTTCAAGGAAGGCAAAGTAATAGCCACTGATGAGTTCCATCCTCGGCTATTGCTAATACTGCTAGGTTTTCCGGACGTTGTGCACGGAGCCCTTCAACGATTCAAAGAGCAGGTCCGGTACTTCCGTCACAGCAAGTGTATTCTCGGCGGCGTATGGAGAGAAGGCTTGGTCGAAGACTCGTATGCTAGTCGTGGTGCGGGAGTCCAGGGACCACTGCATAGCTCTGTAAGTCGTAAGCCTGTTCCGAGGAAACTGACTGACCCTGGAATGCAGACCTATCTTCACTTACGGTGGAAGAGGGAAAAACAAGCCGAAATTGACGTTGTTTGAACATGGAAGAATTTACAGCGGCAAAGCGAAAACCAACGTACCATCACCGCTTACGACAGAGGGTGAAGGCGAGCAGGGAGAACAGGACAAATTGCAGCCTTTTTCCATACGGGTGAATCCAGCAGACCCGACCGAACGCATCGAGGCAGAGTCGTTAATAAACTACGCAAAACCGATCACCGTCGAGCACTATTGGAAAGTCAGCCACTTTGGAGAGGTGAATCCGAAGTACATTCAGCATCTTCTTCATCAGGCTCATTTGGTATATAATACCAGTACCATGACGTCTAAGAAAACTGGCTTTAGTTTGAAGACGACGGAATGTATCGACAGTGCTGAGTCTAAATGAATAATGACATTGATTTTGTCTCGTACGCTACAATCTCACATCAAATCCAGCACTCACTACTCGTGTCTGTGGCGGAGTAGAGCATGAGTACTTGGAGAATCTCGGCAATTGTCGGCGAAGCCTCCGAAATACCTTCAGGGTATTGAAGTAACCAGTACATGTACTCAAAAATCTCCCAGAGCGCTCGAATTGTCGCTGCCATCCAAATGATCAAAGAGTCCGCCATTGCCTCTCTCGCGGTCCTCTTGTCGCTGACTGGTTGTAGCGAATGTCGTCGGCGCGATGACATTGTTGAATTGGCTCACCAGAGCCTCTATCGAATCCGCGTGAACTTGACCAAAAGAGTTGACTTTGATGTGGTGTTCTACTGTATACACCTTTCCGAAGTTGATTCGCGACTTCACATCGAGCTTTTCGGTAGGTCTATCTGCAACCACTCGAACAGGCCGGTGCCTCATTGCGCTCTCTCCTCGTTGTGGTTCTTCGTCTTCTTCTGGTGTAGGTGCCTTGGTGCCTGTAAAGATAATGCCGTGCTCCGATTTGTTAACGCCAGCTTTTGCGACCCCCTGTCCTCCATAGCTGGTGATCGGAAGTGCACTGCAATATTGCTCATTGGCGCGCACAATTACGAAGCGACGTACTTTAGACAGGACTTTTCCGGCGTCTGGCCGTTCTCCCGCGGCTATACCAGAGACGACTGTACTGGAGGCACCCGCCACATCGTACCATAGCGTCATGAAAACCCTACCCACAACGAAGAAGTTTGAATTCTGCAGCCGGAAACTTGGAAAGAAAAGTTCCACTTCGCCGTCGGATTTGCTACCCAGGATGAAACGATGAGCCCGGACGCCTCTCTGGTAAAGTGTCGGATCGGTGATTCTTTCCGCTGATCCAAAGGCATACCTCGTCCGCACTCTGCTTTGAGGATTTGTGCGGTCAGAGAGGATAATGTCCTCGTTTCCGTCCCCAAAGCTGTGTATTGTTGAGCCGAAAATCGATGCACACCAGCGCTCGCAATCAAGTAGCGGATCACTAAAGGTTGGCTTGTCGTTGAATTTGCTGTTTGGTCTCGACACACGCACCCGACCTGGCCCAACGCTTCTTTCGTTACCCTGCTCTTGTTGTCTCCTGCTGTCCTCCGAATTTTCCTTCGATTGTCCGGGTGGAGGAGTATTGGTAGGGAACATGGTACGCTGACGTGCTGCTCGATCCCGACTCCCGTAAGTACTGAGATTGAGCTTTGAGTGCAATACAAGTCCCCAGCGCTCGAAGAGAAAGGCTAGGAAAAATAAGAGTGGTGAAGATGATGATTCTGAGAGGTTTGCTGCCCAACGCGGTGCGCATGTGGCCCCGCATATCAGGCGATCTGATTTTGGGGCTGTGCAGTTGCCTTCTCCTTAGTGCCCCTCCACCAGCTCGAAGAGCATCTTGCAAGCATCTAGCTTTGCTTCAGCTTTCTTACACGGATGCACCTGGCCTTGACCTCGCCCCTGATCTGAGGAAGTATCTCGTTTGCGTCTAGACTCTGCAATTACAGCTCGCCAAATCGTTCGGAAGTCCATCTTTGCATTGGAGGCAAGTAGAGTAACTCATCATTTGAAATCCAAGCGTCCCCCGGCCGCCTTGACAACCTTGAAGCGAGTTCCTGAACTTGTACCAAAACCGGCGACACAACAACGAGAAGGCTGCCCAGCTTCCGAAGAATTCTCCTCTCTTGTCCAAAATCAAGATTCCAAGGACTAGTGTGCCACTCTTCAGCGATGTCTGTCGATATTCTTCACTCGCCAGCTACGACAGCGTTACGCAGCAACGAGAGGCTTGCCATGAGCCTCCACAAAAGAGTCCGAAATCTGGAGAGAGCACGACAACAAGTCGATTCGCAGAAGGGAAATTTCCCAAGGCTACTGGATGAACTCCTGTATCAATGGGCTAAATTTCCCCATCAAATTGACCACATTCAAGAGTCGCGCCAAAGCGTGAAAGAGGAGTTCGCCCGTCTTTCCCTAGGCTCTGCGGCGACAAGTGCGGTGTTCGAGGCGCTGAAGCGTATGGAAGAAGACTGTGACAGGTTAGTAGGCCAGATGAAGACCTGCCAAGAAAATGGTCGAGACTTCGCGGTCGTGATGGGGGATTTCTTCGCAAGACAAGAAGAACTTTCAAAAAGAGCCCTGGAGGTGCGACAGTGTTATCCGGAGACGGCGAACCTCTTAGACCAGCAGCCGCAGAGCGCGATTGAATCAAACAGTGTCTCAAACACCACCACCTCTGAGCCAGTAGAGGCACCCTGGGACCCTCGTCTACTGGACCTAGGAGGCGCTATTTCGGACGTAAACAACCTCGCGGAGAGACTGGAAGATCTGGAGCAAGAAGCTGCGGAGATTCGGCAGAATATGGAGCTGCTGATGGATCAAGGGCCAGAAAAACGACAATCTTTCTGCGATGACCTCAAGAAGTTGGACGAGCGGATCCACAAAGAATTTTCCAGCTGCGAGCAAGCGAAGGAGAGGGCCGTCGGGTTGTATAGAGACTGTTTGGAGGCTGGAATTCTTCCTGCAGACCTTCGGGACAATCCGGGTGTCCAAGACATCCTGCGGGAATCATTGTCCGGTGCTTATGGGCAAGGCAATACGAACGCAGCACCGTCCGAGACTACGCCAGGCTCTGTAGGCCGCCACACACTAATACCAACCATGATCCGCCACGGTAGTGGGGATGGAATGGCCGAGTCCAGACTCGAAGTATTCCAGCAGCTCGCTGCAGCGTACCCTGACGGACTTCCTCTCCGCACATGGCTTGACGACCAAAGACAGCGGATACACAACTTCCAGCATGACAATAGATTTCAGGTCGACTTTCTCTGTCGATATGACGTCCCTCGCGGCCTGCGGACGTATGGGATCTTCCTCGAGCGGCCTGTTGCTCACGAGCAGCTCTTCGAGGGCGTGAGGGAGCGCAAGCACCGGGCAATGTCATACTAGATCTTGGAAAGTTTGATGTCAGAGGTAGCAGTGACGTAGAATCGTCCAGTATACGTTACACAAGAATGAAACAGCTTTCTCTTGCTCTGTAAAGTCCGAGTTGTCAAGTACTTTCAAGATGGAGTGTTGACGAAAAGAACAGCAGGCGGAAAGGGGTGTCCATATTCTCGGCTCTCGGGCCGAGGATAATTTAATTTCCGGTCTTGGCAGTTCCCCACTTTTGATCCAAAATTGTAACTCTCCCTTTCGAGCTGATGCCAACGAGTGTTTTGTCTCTCGCGCGACTGCAAAGACAAGGTGAGGTTGATTTTCAATTTCCACTATCCTGATCTAGTCCGCTTCACCCGGTGGCTCGATCCAGCGCGATCTGTCGACGGCTCGTCACCTTATTTGGACCTCAGGCTGCTGAACAGACGCTGCACAGTCATCCGCTACAAGGACTTTGGACGCTCAAAAGACGGCCACTGAAGCAATAGAACATAAGTCGAGAGCTCGCATACAACTTGGAGTTTGCCTGGGATACAATACACTGGGATTGCCGACTCGCAAACACAGCATTACCACATCCAATCCTCCTCAAGGTTCCGCGGACCACCAGACAAAAGAAAGAGCCCGTTATCGTTGGCTCAGTGTACGCGGCATGGCTTGCTATCAGGCGAGCCAGCCAATCCATCATCCCAATGAGACGGCCAACTCCAGAAGCAGGCGAAAGAACGATGGCTTGCCCAAAAGCGAGCAGCTAGACCAAGCGCACAGGTGAACCTGACGCTTGGGTGTCGTATAGTTTTCGAAAGGATGCTCCTCGGAACCAGGCAGGATCGTGAGGTACATAGTCAACTCGGGGCAATCTCCACAGCCCCGAGTTCATTTACTGCCGTCGGCGTCGTGGGGCGTTGTCCTCCTCTTCATCGCCATCATCATCCTCTTCATCATTATCATTGTCCTCTTTCTCGTCCTCTTCCTCTTCCCCTTCCTCTTCGCCTTCCTCGTCCTCGTCCTCCTCTTCTTGCACCTCGTGCGTGGCTTGGTTTCGTGGCATAAGACGCCGTCTTACCTCACTTATAGCTTGCGCTCGAGAGACCGAGGGATTATTTCGACGATACTGGACGACAAGCAAATCAAAGGCCTGCGCTTTTGAGTTGCCCTGCTTCGTCAGATGCAGCATTGCCGTAGTTGCTTGCTGGATCGCGATATCATCCTCGGGCTCCTCGTCTTCCGACTCGCTGTTCTCGTTGTCGGGAAGGGTGACGCGCCAAACATTCTGGAACTGGTCCAGCAAATCGCCCAGGGAGTTGGGATGGACCATACCCACCGGCTTCACTTTGAGATTGTGCTCGATGGTGTGCACTTTCGCATAGTCGATGCGGGAAAGAGGATCCAGTTGGTCTTTGGCTTTGTCGTCTGGAACGACACGAATTGTCTTGGGTCGCATCCCTAATTCCCCCGTCTTTGGCCGCTCTGACTCCAGTATTCCCGGTGCCTCTTTGGTGGTATGGATAATGCCATGTTCAGATTTGATGACACCAGGTTTTCCAACACCCTGTCTTCCATATGTGACAACGGGAAGGGCCGAGCAATAGTTGCCTTGTCCTGCGCGGATCACGACGAATCGACGGACCTTCGAATGTATTCTTTCTTGGAATCTACCTTTCGTAATGGCAGAGTCGCTTTTTTCGAGTGAAGTGATCAGGGTCCCTGATTCCCCAGCCGGTTCCACCCACAGCACGATGAAGACTTTGCCAACCGTGAAAAACTTCTTTGCTGGCCTTCGCACGTGGAAGCTGGGAAATAGCATTTCGGCCTCACCCTCGGTGCTCAATAATGCTCGATGGGCCGGAACGTTCAGCCTCTGGAGCGCTGGGTCCTGGATAAGGCTCTGTGGATGGGTTTGTATAATGGTGCGAACACCGCTTCTGGGATCCTGAGCAAAGACCTTCCTAATGCCTTGATGTTCACGGATCGAAGGCGTCACTGGCTCTGGCTCGTATGGCCGTCTGGCCACAGAGCTAGAGCTTCCGATCGTGAGGCTTTCCATCGCTTCCAAAAGATTGTTCGAGTCATGACGCAGGCTGGAGGTCGCCGATGGGCTCGAAGGTGGCCCTTCTTGGTCGTGGTTGTAGTGCGTACTCGACGGAGGCGATCCACTGTAGTCGAAATGGCCAATCAGCTGTGCCATAACCTCCTGGGATGGATAGTAGGCGGTTCTGGAAACGTCGGGCCTTCGAGGTAGCCTGTTGCCATTGCTGTAGACTATTTGGTCGTTCCGGCTGTCATAGTATGCATACTGCTGATAGTGATGATCCCAGAAAAGCCATATATTCTTATCCTCCCTGTAGAGCCATGGCCGCGGCTGCTGTGAGCTGGACATGACTTTTCTGAATCCAGCTTTCCAGCTGTTGGCAAGGAGGGACACAAGATGGGATAAGCATGTCGAAGAGCACGAAGTAGTATTAGTGACCTCGGGCAGCGCGTATGATGCGGCTCTGCGGCTTAAACAAAAGCAGCGCCCCGAGTTGCTCCTCTATAGCATGTAAGCGAAGTCGATGCGATCCTGGTTTCTCCAGTCCTGGCCACTGGAGCCGAGGATACTGCAGCTCAAAGCAGAATAGCACTGGCGCGAACGCACGGGCGACGGGACGCAGCATTCAAGTTCCACAACGCCACTCTTTGCCTTCTCAAACGATTACCGGAACCCTACCAACCTCCGGCGGTTCTAACGGCCAGCCACCAGCCTGCAGCATGATAGCGTGGGGGCAAACAGCTGTTGCTTCATCTCGCGGTGAGCCGCAGAGCCGCACCGTGAGAGGCATTCCCTGTGAACTGATGCACTCGCTCGAGAAAGGCCCAACCGCAGCCTTCCACTTGTCCTCCTCGTCTTTTCACTTGGCTAGTATCCTTACACGCATGCTTATCCTCCGCCAGCATCCTCAAAGCCAGTCACCAGCGCCTGAGATGGCGCAGAACTCATAAAGGATGCTGAATCCATTTAGAGCGCGCTGCGCCCGCCTGCCACACTTTCGAAATGTCAGCAGATCTCGGAATAGTAGGCAGCGACGACCAGTCTCCGAAGTTTTCTCATTCCGATGGAGCGATCTTCGACGCTCCATTTCTCGACTCACATAACTGTCTGCATCCGCCTGGCAAACAACCTGAGGTCTCAGCCCTCCCGAATAGCGACATCCATCCTATGCCGCCATCGCCGATAATTGACAGCCTGGATACCAAGGCCCCGAACAATCTGGACCTATCGATAAAGGCGCATGCCGACCATGTCGCCCTTCAACAAGCTATAAGGGCTTTTCACCGAAGCCATGGGAAGCTCCTCCCGTTGCGCGCCGATGCCCTGACTGTCCGTGACCGCGTCCATTACGAGTACACGACATGCGAGACCACCCAAGAGGACGTCCGCAGCTCTCAGACTGCGCTGGTTGAGCATATCTCTATTGTCCTCACGAGCCTAGGTCTTTCTCCTGAGAATGAAAAGCTCCAAGATTTACACCTTCGCATGTTGAAGGCTACTGCACTTCTAAATGGGCAGACGAAACAGCTTCGGGCGAGCGAGCATGAGCTGTCACAGCAGGAGTTTGAGCTTAAGCAGGCTGAGGCAAGCGTAGTTAAGGCGTCCAAGAAAATGATGAAGATACTGAAGAAGTTCGACGATGGAGGGGCGAGCATAAGCGTTTCAGATCAAGTTCACGCAAACCAAGCTCGAAAACGAGACCGATCGCCGGTTTCGACAAGACATCCAGCTCTTGAAGCATACTACGACAAGTCCACTTACGCCCGCCTGATGATGGAACGAGTCCAGCAATTACTGGATGAACACGACGATGAGCAGTCTCGGCGTATTCTTCTCCAAGATCAAGAAACCGCGCTTCCGGACTCTGACGCAGACTTCTACGCAGCCCATCAAAATGAGATGAACATTGTGCAGCAAGAGTACGATGAAGCCGTGAGAGTTGCCGACCACGCTAAAGAGGCTTGCTTGGAACTTGGTCTTGCTCTGGACAGCCCAGACGAGCATCCGACAGGTATACTGGATCATCCCTCTCTCGCCAACTCTGAGCTGGCTAACTATACTCCAACTTCCCCTGCTCTCAGCGGCATCGATATGCTTCCGACGATGCGACCTGTCCAGGTGTTGGGTGACCGTGAGCTCCAAGTACGGTCCAGTCCTTCCACCTTGTACAGTGTTACAACAGGGCACATGAATAGCGATGGTAGGACAACCAGGAAGAGCATCAAAGAGAGATTTGTCGACCAAAACCAGGTTGAGAGTTGGGTCGAAAACACTGAGCCCGATCCCCCTTTGGTGGATACATTTGACATTCCCGATCAAGACCCCACTCAGCAATCTCATCTCACGTCGTCCGTGGCTGTCACCAAAGACCTTGGTTCCGCATCTCAGCAGGATAATGAGCCTTTGCCCGCGCAAATCTACTCGACCTTCCAGAACCACACACAGCATGCAGGAAAGACGGTTAACAATACAAGCCTTGTACCGACGAACCAGGTCTCAGCGACAAGCAGCAAATTGCCACAATTACACAACAACACCAAATTCCCGTTACCTCAAGCCAGCGTCACAGCATTGCCTCCTTGCACCAAACCTTCCCGGAGGTACACAATGCATGCACTCAGCTTGACTCCACTGGTAGCACCGCAAAGCGACAATTTCATTACGACCGAAAAGGTTTCAGACCCCCTACAAGAACAACAAGAGCCCACACAGTAGCAAGTATTGGTGAAACGACATTCTTCTGACTCTGATGTTCTAACACCAAGACGTGATTCACATCACGGCTCGTGAGACGTCTTCTCTGGGCGGAGAAATCCTCTGTGGAGCAGTGATTGGAAGCGGGAATTGTTCGGGCATCTGGCCTTTCGATATTTTGTTATTATAGTATTGTAGATATACCTTCAGCTCTCAAAAAAACAGACAGGTCACTGTAAAATATTCTCCGCATTTCTCTCGAACACTATGCTGGTGCAAAGACAGACTGTTACTCGCACTGCGAGCTTGAATTTCTTTTTTTGAGGGCAAGGAAAACTGGGCACTGGGACGGTACCACTACTGTTGAGCAAAACGTGCCACGATAACCTGGTATCACACACCGCTGTGTTGAACTCTCACATCTTGCAGCTCCACCCCGGTGACTTCGTGGGACGTCCCGCCACATCATCACCGCTCTGGAATCATGAGGTTTCCTTCCTTCTAGCGTTGAGGCAGTTAGGATATCTTATGCGAAGTTGAGGCCGTGAAAGCGGAGATAGCTAGAGATAACCTGACCAGGACTCCTGGATTTCATCTCCCAAGACAAAGTAAACTCAAAGTACACTCATGAGACATACCAGGAATCGTCTCTTAGAGTCTGGCGGCCAAACGTGTAGTCTGACTGAGCTTGCAAAGCGGCATCTGCTTTGTTAAGTGCTTGACCCTGCGGCAAACTCCGGCGTAAGAGGTCGTCGAGAATGTGCCTTGGCGTCGTACCGTCGATGGTCGTACGTGTATTCCTCTTCATCGTCGTCTTCATCGTCTTCATCATCCTCACAGTCGTCGTCGTCATCATCATCGTCAGCATGAATGGGTGAGTTTGGTTGGGCGGTGTGCGCTCTTCGATCCGATGCCATCTGGGAGCTCGACATTGCGGACTGATATCTCGGGGCTGCTGTTTGAGGCTTGGTAAAGGCAATGGTATCCTCTGTCCAAACATTGCGGAATTGTTGAAGAAGGGCATTTAAAGATGCCGGGTGCACCATGCCGAACGGCTTCACCTTGATATTATGCTGCACGGTGTGGACCTTGCCGAAGTCGACTCGAGACATAGGGTCTAACTTGTCCGTTGGATCATCTGGCACAACTCGGATTGCTAAATGCCTCATGCCGCGTTCTCCGCGCCTAGCAACCTCTAACGGTGTAGGTCTCGGCTCAGAAGCTCCAGAATAGATGATGGCATGGTCCGATTTCTTTACGCCAGTTTTGCCTACTCCTCGTTGCCCGTAGCTTGCAATGGGCAAAGCACTGCAATAGCTATCTCCTTGACGAATGACCACGAATCTTCTGACTTTTGAGTAGACGAATTCGTCTTTGTAACGGCCGGGAAACACAACATCATTTCGCTGCATGTTTGTAATAATGGTAGAACCTCCTCCAGCAGGCTCGACCCACAGAACGAGGAAGACTCTGCCAAGAGCGAAGAATCCATGAGGTCTGACTTTGAAAGATGAATAAAGCCTTTCCGTATCGCCAACACGAGCATCGCCCATGAGAAATCGTTTGGCCTGTACGCCAGATTTAAGCAAGAAAGGGTCGGTGATTCGATTGGTAGGGTTCAGATCTGCGCTCGCGACATTGGTGCGCACATTGCTCATTGGATCGTAAGTCGAAGTGATCCGTAGTCCAGAGCTGGTTTTGACGGTCTCGCTCTTTCGACCTGTATTGTGGACAGGTTGCTGCTGTGTAGTTGCTCGGAATGTCGGATCAGCTTCTTGTTCCCGTACAGAATCGATCCCGGAATAGACGTCTGGTTGTGTATTACTTGCAGGGTTTCCAGGGCGATAGGATCGTTCAAGAAGCGCCCGCGAGCTTTGTCCAGCCATAGTAGGATTCGTGCTTTGCGGTGGAGGAGAGTTGCTCGAGTTGAAGATACTCCAGTCCTCAGACAGGGAGGGTGACATTGTCCCAGGCGGTATATACGTATATGACGATTCGTAATAATCGTATGAACTCTGATCAGTCCTGTAAGCTGCGATGGCTCCAGCATATGAGGGCGCTCGGGCGACAGCATCGGTAGACGTCGATGATGCCGGCACAGGTAACGGGGTACCTCCCAGTCCTAAGCCCTGAAAAGCACTGTAAAGCCATCCCGCCCTGTTCCCGCTATTGAGTGACGTTCCACCTGGTCTTCGGCCTGGATCTTGCGAAGGACCAGCTGGGTTGGATCCAGATCTCTTAGAGTAGAATGACATCCTGGCTGTGGCAGCTGCGGTGCTCGGGACTAGGAAAGTAGGAGAGAGCAGCACAGCCAGTCTATGTCCTGAGATTCATGTTGACGGCTGGAATGCAAATCGCTGGGAAATGGAGCTGAGTACACGCTTTCTGGGAGCCTTGATGGGTCTTCATGGGTTGGGCCGCGACGAACGAGGCAGCAATAGCATGGTCAAGACAGGATTTAGTGGTACGGCAGACACGTTGAGATGTGCAGTCGGTAGTGAGACGGTGAGCAGACGAGAGACAAGAGACGTCGGGCTTTCGCAAAGGCCTGTGTGCGCCCCTAGCCACATGACCCCATGTGCTGCTGCCTCACGCCGCCCCGCCTTTGCAACTTCCCTTTCTCGCCCACATCACCTCACCGTCGCAGAAACGCACCAACACCAATACAAAACCATCACCCTCACCACGCACCACACACCACGAACCACGCACCACGAACCACGCCTCAAACCCACCACCTGGGTCTCCTGACGATCGGTCTGTATCGTCCACCTACAGCCTGTTGACCATCTGGAAATCCTGGCAAACCTGCACGTAGCACCAGGTACCTCCCCATCGGCCACGCATCACAGCCAGACTCGGACGTTACGCCAGTCCTTCCTCCTGCCAACATCATGGTTCCTGCCACCACAATGCCATGATCTAGAAGCACCTCCACGCTGCGGCGACCATTTACTACTGTACCCTTCTATCCTGGCCTACGGAGCTTCGTGCCGTCCAATCCGGTGGATCCGGAAGCCCTGGTCAACATTATACCAATATAGTGTCCGACTGCAGCTCAGAGGCCAACCTCTCTCAGACAGTACACATCTAGAGTCCACAGCTGCATCTATCATCTATGGACGAAGACAGTCTGCCAGTGGACATCCCTCCGCGTAGCGATGCTGAGATGCTCGAGCCTGTGGTACAGGAGCTCCTTCGGATGCGAAATATCGAGCTCCAGTCTCGCGACCAGCTGGGCTATCGCTATGCAGAGCACAGGCGGAATCTTCGATATGTTGGCGAGAGTCTTGCGAGATTTCTGAAAGACCTCCCTCCGCATCTGTATGGAACGATGGAGCAAGCGACCAAGGAATTGCACGTTGATATTGAAAGAGTCATTGTTGAGCAAGAACGCCTGGAGCAAGAAGAAGCGGCTCACGTCGCTACAGTTTGTCGGGGCAATGAACTCTTCCAAGTTGTTCTCGACAAGGTGAAGGAAGTACCGAACCGGCCTGGGTCTCCGCAATTGACAATGCTTTTCCACCAATCGACAGGTGACGGTGTAGCAGCCAATCCGGATGATGTCGAAGCATACGACACGGCTTCGAAACATGACCTCCTTGCGGTTTTTTACGACAAGGCTGGCGATGTCAAGGTTGCAACAGAGCGATTGAATAAGGCCAAATCAAAACACCGAGATGCACTCGCGAAGCATAATTTTGACGTAGACCATGAATACGCGCCAAACGAGCCACTGGGTGCAATTCAGCGCCGCTGGAATGAAAAATTAAAAGTCCTTGCGGACAACCAGAGCAAAGCGATTGAGGATTGCGAGCACGCTAAGCAGGCGTGCATTGAAGGTGGTCTGGATCCGGAAGCGTATAAGAAAGACCTTGCAACACCGGACGACGAAGTGGACTACATATCAGGCACCGGCTCTGTGCCTTCCGAGCTCGAAGTTTACTCCAACCGGAACGTTCAATTCGTCCCACCTGCGTCTGGTATCAAGGCTGATGCCATGGACAGGCAAGACACTGAAGAAAAGATCAAACAGTGGATGGATGCGGTTCCACAGTATCAAGATACGATGCCCTCATCTTCCTCGATGCCTACCAGTCCCCCTTCTACGGGGTCCACAAAGCCATCGGGCGTTAGATCTCTCTCACTACCATCATTGTCCGAGTCCGAGCCTCCATCTGCAGACGGGACTTGCACAAGCCATAAACCGAATACCCTCAGGATCCCGTCGATATCCTTACCCCGTCCAATCAAAATTGTGTGCCAGCGGCGGCACTCGACCCCCAGCAGAATGTACCTTCCAAGTGACAACCTCGAGTTCATGCCAATAAGAATGGCCAACAGTAGAGTGCGTTTCACAGGCGTCAACTCACATGGCCGCTCAAGCTCCTAGGACAGTTCCAGCCGATTGTGTTTCGGCGATAGGTCTTCGGGCGCAGAGAACCAGTTCCCTGATCCGACAGACCAACGGACTTCTTGACTAAAGTGCCACAGAAACAGGCACATGAGTTTATGGTTGTACTTACTCCTGAAGCGATGTAAAAAAAACAATTTTGAAGCAACTCTTTCTTGTGCTGTTCACATCACCATAAGGGTCCGTGCCTGAGATCAGTTCACCAAGTACATATATTTTGAGAACAGCGCGGAATAATGTTGATCCATTGCGGGACTTGCTCCAGAAAAGAAAACCTTAGCCATTCATTCAGGATTCGGCGTCATCAGTCGCTACGTACCCCACCCAAACCCCTGCTGACAACACGAACCAGAGGTAATGTGTGAGCTCTTTTGCTCTTCCGCGTCGCGTGCGTCGTCGACTTGACACCTGCTCAAAGTCAAACACCTCACATTAGGTCAAATACCAACAATGTGACCACGCCCGACACCCAACGATGCCTGGACCTACCGCTTCCAAATTGGATTCCATGGCTCGGGCCTGCAGGAAGACACACGCGACACAGCGGGATTTCGAAGGCCTGCGAGGAAAGAGCCTCGAGCTCCGCAGTCTCGTCCAATACCAGCGGCAAGACTGGCGTCACCAATCATCCCTGATCCTGGAATTGATACAGCTAGCAGTCGAGAAATTCAAACCTTACGCAAACAACAGTCTTGAATCAATAACGCAGTCACTCAGTGAGCAATATGAATATCTATCGCGGGAACACGCCGCACTCGAAACCCTGGAGAACGAGCTCTCGACAGAGGAGTCTCGAATGCAGCAGAAGGAAAAGGAACACGCGAATCGCGTTGCCACATTGAACAAGATCATACACGAGATGATCCCCGATTTGGTTGAGGATCACGAAACGCCCCGGAGCATAGTCGAGAACGAGAGCGAATATCTGGAGGCAGGTTCCTCGGCAGCTGTACATCCATTGCTTGAGAAGTATTACGATACGCTGGGAGAGAGTAAAGTGATGCTGGAACGGCTTGCTGACCTCAACCTCGAGTATGAGGACGCTCGCAACGTTCGGCTCTCGCGAGAAGATCAAGACGGCAAACTGGAGCTCTCTTGGGAGACTTTTGAAGCAAAGTGGGAGCGTTCTTCGAGACAACAGCAGCAGTGCTTGGACTCAGCCGTTGACGCAGCTGAGCGTGCCAGATCAGCCTGCGTCGCCACAGGCCTGGACCCTGATCAATTCCGTAGAGAGTCTGGATACGACTTATCAGCATCGGTAGTCGTAATCAACAGGGAGCCCGAAGTCTTTCTGGAACCACCACTGGACAACATTACGGCGGACGTTCACACATCGCTCGAGCAGAGCTTCATGTCAGTCCAAACTCCTGGAGCAGAGAGCTCTAACCGGTCGACATATTCACTTTCGATTCTAGTCGACACTACCTCAGGTCAAGCGATGACTGCTCAAGAATTGGAAGCAGTGAATTCAAGGGTTGAGTCGTGGGTCCTGGACGTCAGAGCGCTTGACGACTCCACAGAACTTGAAAGAAATCCTTTCATTCGTGGGTCAGATCTTGGGAATCATGCTCTCTCAATTCGCAAGCCTACCTCTTCCCCTGGTGTAAGCCTTCGGAATGGCAAGAAATCGGCATCACCGCTTCGAAGGCGCCACTTATCGGACTCAAATCTATATCTTCTTTCCTTGCAAACGTCGGAGCTCATCCAGACTCCCTCAAGCTTTGGGGAGCGTTGAAATACCCTCCGAGGGAATTGGCGTTATTTTGTTTGTGCAAACTTGCATAATCGGCGTCTCTGCTGATCCCCATTGCCTTGGTACGGACTGGAATAAAAGTTGCAATAATTTGTACTTTCGTATTTACGCTGTTGTACAAATTGGCCATTCTGGAGAACGTCCACAAAAGGTAGATGGGAGCGCTTCACAAGGCGCAAGCCCATATTTCCGCTCAGACTCCCATTCGCTTTGGACTTCAAGAGAATCTAGGGCTTCTGCGTAGAAAGTTCAAAAGCTATCTCATATTACTGCAAGTGGGACGGGATGAGCAGATATCTCCACAGCTCAAGCCTCACCTCAGCTCAATTGCAGAGCTTTCAAGACGCCACTGACGGCAAGACGCTGAATATAAAGTACAGCTCCACGAGGAAATGCAACGAGATCCGACAAGAGCCTCCATCCTGCCTTTTCGTTGGAGGCAGACCTGCAGCCAAGACTCGGGTAACAGCGGATGAAGGTAGCATAGCAGGGCAGAGCTTCTCACTATCTAGCATCCAGCGCCTACGGAGCTGTCATATGTGAGCCAATCTGATAGCTCGCCGGCATATGACAAATGACATCTTCGCATCCAGCGCTTACGGGACAATCGATCCAGGTAGCTGGGACGAAACCGGTGAAGCGATCGACTCGGCACGTGTGTCTTTCCGATTCGTTGCGGACGTCGAAGACCCACTACTACCTAGTAGAGATCGCATGACGACGTGCGGAAGTTGAGAAGGCAATGCGAACCATTGCGGTAGATGACGATGCAGCATGAAATGTTTGGAGAGCACGGCAGCGTACACTGCGTTTTTGGTTCGCCTCCCACTTTCTCAATTTTTTAAAAGGCCATTTATATCGAGACAGCTCGAAACGGCTGAAAAAGAGTTCGTAGCGAGACGGATCAGACAGGCGAGACAATAGCTTGCAAAAGCATCTCCATTAGACTCTCAGCCTTGATCGAGTTTCTGAGTCACGATGAAGACCAAGGCTGGCAAGATAAGATGGGCGGAGTGTGCGATCACATGAATGCTATCTCTTTTGCCTGGGGCTCAGGATTAATGGATTTCCACCCTAGAGCTCAAAATCATATAACTGACAGGAAGGCCGCTTGCTCAGGAATAGAGATTAGTAGCACCCGCTGCGGAGTAGGCGATCGGAGGAGGCGAATAGCGATAGCAATTTTAATCCCTTCTTGGAAACACACCTGTCAGATTGAAGATTCTTTTAATCATGGGCGTCCCCCTACTGCTCGCTCTCAGGAAAATAAAGTGCTTGCAGTGCACTCAATCCCTCCATCTGGAACTTTGCCCGTGAAGATATTCAGGGATTAGAGCTGACTTCCAGCCCAAAATCGTCAAGAGTGACGGGTTCATTTGCATCAACGCCATCGATCCAGTCCTCCACATGGTTGTGCGAATGAAAATTCTCTGCAGAACCGAAGTGATCAACCTGTTGCGATGGATCGTCGTTGGTATTGGGGGTCAATGCAGTGGTGTTGGTAGACGAGACGTGGTTAACTCGGAGGACGACCGGATTTTTGCCAGGATCCAATGTGTATTCAGCTTCGGGAACGTTAAGTAACTCATAAAATTCTTCCTTAACAAGCAAAGCATCTTCAGGATCAAGACCAGCCTCCACGCACGCGTTTCTCGCCAAGACTTTGGCCTCAATTGCTTCGTCGTAGTCGTTGCGTGCTTTAGCGAATTGCTGTTGGCATTCCGCCTCGAAAACCTCATCAGGTGGATCTACAGGTTGGTCCTGATCTCGCTTCAAGTTTCGGAGTATGTGTTCGTCCCGATTTTGAAGTTCAATATCGATGAGCCGTTCGCGCATGATTTGGGCGTCTCCAGCCCGGTTGTAGTAGTGTTCCAGAAGAGGGTGTCGGCTGGGCTCAGCGGCAGGTGATGGCACGGACGACTCAGTGACTAAATTGGTATGGCCAGCGAACCCCATGTCTTCAAGAATGTCGACCAGTCCTGACGCTGCGCTGAAGTGCGCAAGCTCCTTACTTTGCATTGAGAATTCCATCCGTGTTAAGTCTTCCAGGGAGGATGAAATCTTGTCGTCATTCTCTTGAAGCGCAAAATGGTCCTTGAGGAGAAGTTCATGCAGCTGATGGATGTGTGCAGTTGTTCCCTCAGGGTGTTCGAGCGAAGAATCTGCTCCAGTCGAGTTGCCTGGAGACACAGCAGCCTGATAGATCTCACTCGGGAGATGCTGAACAAAGTCCCTGCATGATTCTCGAAAGTACTGTCTCTTGTATCTGCCGCTCTCTTGATCATATATCAGTTTGTTGCGTAGTAGTAAAGCAGATTGTCGGAGGGACTCTAGCTTTGAATGGTTGCGCAGAAACGTTGCCGCTGCGTTGTGCATGCATTGCAAATGTTCGAGATTTTGGCGCCGAGGTTGTGATCCCAAGTCTACGTCTTGATGGGGTTCATGCTGCTGCGCCTCGATCGATGACGGGGATTGCGGTGAAGATTTGGACTGTTGTTCCTGAAGCTCATTATCCGGATCTTTGCATACCACGATTGTTGTTTGGGCCACCTCCGAGATCGAGTTAAGACTTTCCACTTTTGCAGTCTCGTCCATTACGGAGGTCAGTTCAGACAGCGAAGACAGACTTGCTCGATGCTGTGACGCTGAGCCTTCCCCGTAGTTCTGAATAGCAGTAGTTTGCTTTCCAGGATTTCGGCCCAGCATTTTATCCGCAGCCTTGATGAACTCATCCTCCGCAGCGAGGAGCTGTGCCTTGGGCTCCAACAACAAGTCCTCAAGCTGACGGATTCTAGCCAAACGGGCGTTGAACGTCGCAGAATCACCCCTCGCTCGTTGCCATTGCTTGTTCAGGTATTCATAGTCCGTCTGTGCCGTAGTACCATTCATCACGTCTTTGAAGGCGTCCATCAGGTCCTGCTGTGACTCCTCCAGCTCGCTCATTCGAAAACTCAAATCCTCTTGCTCCCACGCAAGTTCAGATTCCTTCACTCGTACATCTTTTCGAATGGCGACCAATTTGGCATGTTTGTTCAGCAACATTTGAGCCCGATTATTTGCGTTTCCTTTATTCTGAGCCAGGCCTGGGCTTTCATGTCCTGCGAAGAGACTCCGTGAGCCAATCTGGTTTCCTGGTTGAACAGTTCGAGCACTTGATATCTTCTAGTCAAGTGTTGAAGGTTGAAGCGGGCATACATGACCAGACGCTTTTCTAGCGCTAGAATACTAGCAACTTGTGGGTTCGTACTAGTACGTACTGGGCTTAGATTGATTCCGATTTTCCATGCCCAACGTGCCTGAGCTGTGACGCTTAACTTTTTACTAAGCGCACTTTATTCAAGAGTAGGTCCCTAGTTTGTTCGACTTCGGCAGGATCTACTCAGCTCAGATTTACACAAATATACACCAACTTCCAAGCGACAGAGGCCTATATGACCACTAGCGTTCCACAGTACATGCAATTCGACGCTGAGCGATCACGAGACTTCGTAGCCCCGAAAGCCCCGGCAGCATTTTAAGCTCACGTCAGCCCCCTTTCGGCCAATGCACGAAACCCGGTCATCATTTTAGCCAGGTTCCGTCTGACTATTTTTGGTCTTTTGCTTAGCCTCCCTTGGCCTTGCCCCCAAACACAATGTATGCGAAAATGTACAACCTGTCGCAGGCCTTGCAGAGAGCACCGATCTATCGACAGGTTAGAATTGCAGAACTTCCACGCAAGCCTGAGTCTGAGTTCAGTGAGATTCACGTCCGAGATCGTAACTACTATCAGCTGACTTGACCATCGCGTAAAGCGCTCGAGGGGACGTTTCACGAGCTTCTGGAAAGAAAGAAATTCACGTTCAAGGCATTGCATGACATCCTCTCTGTGAGCCAATTGCTCTGGAGTAACTACGTACCAAGCACGTATTATATCTTCAACGAATTATTCTCTCGGAAAATGCGCACTCGCACCACATCGCGCTCAACAGCTGGTAAAAGCTGCATTGTTGGAACGACCCCAACGAGAGCGCCCCTCTGCTCGCTGCAGGCCATTGGCAACAGTCAATATGATTTTTCAATTTCACGAGAAGCCCAGCCGGAGCCCAATGTACCCATTCGACCGGCACCTAGACCCAGACCCAGACCCAGACCGCGGAGATAAAGACCGGCCAAGGTATAACCACAGTGCAAACATTGCGTCTATAAGTGTTCGGTAATGACGATGTCGCACAGGTTTCTGCCAGGCGGTCCGACCTTGGCACAATACGGTGGATACCCGAAACATGCTCTACAGTGCAGGATGTGTTCAAGCGGTGGAGAGCTCTCGTGCCAACCCGGTTTGCATCTTTCAAAGATCGTTGACCGTGTTAGGAAGGCTACAATTCCTAGTCAGCGGCTGCATACGGCATGCTCTCAGTTCAATTGAAATGTGACGTAGTTGCGTATATCAACATCAGCAGCGCCCTCCATTTAAGATGCCGTGTTCCGGAAACCCGGAAACCAGAGAGTATCACCTTCTCCCTTGAGAGCCGTCTTGGTAAACATAATCGAACAGTAGAGGGCTTCTTCGACACAATAACTACATCTCTGACCTCAGACTTGGTTATCGGTGGCTAGCCAGCCTAGGACTCGCCGTCTTGAGCCTCTCAGACTTCAGTCACTACAGCTTTGCAACTTAAAAGACACTGTTGTGACCGAGAGCTACATGAAAGATATATTCTCGCATGACAGCCCGCTGGACTTCTGGAAAGTTCCGTCTCAACGTGGCACCCAAACCACTCGCAAAAATTCGATAGAAAAGCAGTCCAGTCGGCTCTTCATTGGGAGTACCATCTGAAAGAGCTGGCTCCACACAATGCGTTAGCGTCGGGACTCCAGAAACGCTGTACAGCTCTGGTAGGATGCAGTCAAGCTGAATGATAAACACGGACATCGTACGGCCGCCCAGACGATAGACAGCCCGTTGAGCATATGCTCGCAATTTTAGTCCGTAATTCTTCGCTGCGTATGAGACACTCCCCCCTCCCAGTTGACCGCACTTCGTTACCGCTGACGAGCCCAGGAACCTGAATTGCGAGGCAGATATGACTTTGTGTAGGTACAGCTGGGTGTGCGGCCAATCCGGCGACTTTGCTGGAATAGTCCAAGCAAAGACAAGCTCCTCTACCCTTCGCCTTCGCGTGCATAGGATTCAGCAAATCAATCTCCTACTCCCTCCTCATCATCTGAACTTCCACCCGCGAGTCCGCCATCAACGAGCTCTAGAGCTGCAAATCCTGCGGACAAACATATCCCGGCGCAAACAGATAATCATACTGCAGGAGCAAGAAGCAAAATAGGACTTTGAGCTCGTTGGATGCGAAGAATCGACCGGGACATGCGTGTAATCCTATCGAAGAGGAATCAACCAGGGGGAACCAGAGACAGTGGAAAGTTGGTGTTGGCTTACCCTGCCCAAATCCCATATTTTCCGGCGACGTCGGACAAGCTGGTGCTTGTTCTCCTCACCCGGCCGCTCGCGCATGCGCATATATCGATAAGTATCGAACTTCTCCGGCAGCCCATAGAGGTTCGGATCATCTGCCTTGACATCCGGGATGACAATCTGAGCGCCACGCGGGAGAACCGTACCATCAGAAAGCGTACCCGGGTTTTCGACATAGCGACGCATGCTCGTCTGACTAAGTTGTTGAAACCGTCGAGAAAGAGTCCAGAAGCTTCATCTTGAAGAGCGCCGTCTTCTCCCAGCCACCCTCAGTCAGAGCCTGGATGATCTCCTCTCAGAGCGGCTTGAGGAGTTCGGGCTGCGAGCAGAGGGAGATGATGCCGTGGGTAGTGAGTTCGGTGCTGGTATGGATGGAGGCGATGCTGAGGAACAGCTGAGCGGCGGTGGAGTCCACTGGTCGTCCTTCCGACTCCACAAGCCAAATGAAACTGTCAATGATTTTGGGCACGTTCTCTCCAGCGGCAACGGCAGCGGCTCGTCGTGCTTGCTCCTCCTCGCGTTCTCGAATTGGAGTGATGAGTTTTCTGGCGTGTTTTACCTGCCGTCGTAGTTCTGCGAGGTTGGGAACGAACCATTGCGCAATGGGGCGGATAGGCGCAGGGTATTTGTGTAGATCCGCGGCTCGAGTAAAGCTCGTAATGGTGTTCTGCTCCGCGGCTAGTGATACGTCCATACGTATGTGATATATCTCTACTCACCTGCTTGGCAATGACAAGCCAGTCCTCGTTCCTGGCCATATCCTTCCCAAGGAAAACTCGCGAAGTCACATGAGCAATGATATCCAACACAGCGTCTTTGATAAGTCAAGTCTTGCAATCCGAGCTCTCTCCGAACCACGAGTGGATAGAGGGATTGCCTTCCTCGACAATGTCATCCGTGAACAGATTGAGGACATATGTGAGCTTGACTGGAATCGTATCCTGCAGAAGCTGGTCATCTCGCAGACCCTCTTGAATACCGTCGAAGCCGAACCGCTTGATGTGAAAGTCTTGGGCAAAGCTCTTCACAAAGCTCAGATCGGAGACGTTACGAAGCTCATTGGCGAAGGTACTG
The DNA here is from genome assembly GCA_002785995.1 of Mycosphaerelloides madeirae. Taxonomy (NCBI): domain Eukaryota; kingdom Fungi; phylum Ascomycota; class Dothideomycetes; order Mycosphaerellales; family Mycosphaerellaceae; genus Mycosphaerelloides; species Mycosphaerelloides madeirae. Next base: position 98,339 of record NHNV01000072.1, on the reverse strand, counting down.
GGCACCGCGATCTTCCATTCAGATCCAGCTCGCACCTGAAAGCAGCCACGACCACTGGTCATCGATTTACCCTAGGCCAGAATCTGTTTGGCGTGCGTAAGGTAATTCATCTTCTCGGGCCGAAAGAGAGCTCGCCAGCCATGATTTGGATTCAAGTTATCCTTTGGAATTCCTGGGTAAGACCTAGCGCCGGCGAATGAGGAAAGGAGCAATCCAAGTAGAATATCCCCGGCAAAGATTTCGGCGCAAAGCAACGAGTGCTGGAGGAGGTCTTCCAAAGATGGCCTGAAGAATTCCATGTTGTATTGCTCGGCCGGCAATAAAGGTCTTTTGCTACGAACGAATCGCAACGAGGCGGGTCTAAGTCGACCATCGCGTAGCGGTAAGTCGCGTACCGCCGTAGCTAGAATATGTGTTCATGGCTTCAATGTTGTCGGCCTTCACGCTGACCTACCTGCACAATTTCGATGCGCTGTCGACTCCATCCGCGATGCGTCTTGGTTGAGTCCTTGAGATAGCCTGTGAATATGTTTCCTGGAAGGCGAAAACCAGATTTAATCCTTGTTGCAGACCACATATGCCGCAAAATTAGATATCGGCAGTGCGTCACGATGCTGTATAGACGAGCGTCAATCTGGAACAGGCGTAAAATGCATTGGAGCTGGCGCGCTTGGTCTCACGACAGCCGGAGAACTCCGCACAGTAATGTGGAAAGATTTAGAAGCAATAAGTACTTTGCACAAGCCGCACAAAAATTCCGTGTTCGTTGGAACGGTAGGCAAAAGTTGCCAGGTCGCAGGCTGGTGAGAGTACGAGCGGTTGGCTGCAAAACACAGCTGACATAAGCTCGCAAGTTGTAACGCGGGGGACGGGGGCGCGGAACGGACGGGGGCGCGGAACGCAAATTTCAAGTCACTAGCACATTAAATTCATTTTCTCAACAACTACAAGCTCAAATGACTTGAAATCAAAGTATATCATATATTGTACCTACTCTATAACTCTACAAGTTCTGATAGTATAGCCTTACTAACTACAACTGCTATATATTAGTACTCTCCTTTTTGTCCTTAGTATCTCCTCCCCTATTTCAGCTTCAACATGGTCCTGATTAGCTATAGCCTGTACTTTACCAACTGACAAGGCGTAGTCTGACTGAAGGGCCTTCCTCTTCCTCTTTCTACGTATATATATAGCCTTATTAGCCTATTAAGGAGTAGTAACCTATAACTGTATTAGAGCTACTAAGGTAGCTATAATCTATATACCTTTTGCTAATTGGCTAAGAGTATCAAAGATCGGAGTCAGTAAGCTACTCTAGTGCCTTTTAAGCCTCTTCTTAGTTAGTATAGCTTGTTTGTCTACTTCTTGATTATTCCTTAGTATCTTTATATACTATAACTCTTAAGATAAAGACAGACTTAGAGACTCTAGTACTAGATCTAGTTGTGATAAAACAACCTCTAGATTGAACTAATGTAAGCTAGAGCCTCTAAAGCCTGCTTTAATATTGCTCTAAGTAAAGGAGGCTAGGAATGCTATATAGAAGGTAGCTAGAAAGTCTACTTTAGTAATATAAAAGACATAGTTCCTAATTAGGTCCTAGTTCTACTTTAAGAAGGCTGTCTTTAGGGGACTAAAGCAACTAACATCTAGTAGTTGAAGAAGGTATAAAGAATAAGGTAGCATCTAGAGGAGAATAATATTGTTATTATTATAGAATAATCTGAACTCTAGTATAGTATAGCTATCGTAGTTGTTAAGAACTAGTAGCCTTTTGCTCCTAATTGTCTTCGACCTTATATGCTTCTTAAAGTACTGAATCTACTAGAGGCCGATCTCGTTTATAGTCTAGCCGTTCGGACTTATAGTAAAAGTCTATATTAATAGAAGACCTTAGTAGAACTAGGCCTAGTTGAACTCCTTTCCCTTTATAATAATAAAGGGTAGGATAAGAGAGCCGTCTGTATATACTCCTTAGATTAATATAACCTACTTAGTATTAGTAGGCTTAACCTGCTTTAGTCGTCTAGGTCTATCTATAGCTATTACTACCTTAGAGGCTAATATCTGTCCCATTTGGAAGCTAGTCTCATTAATGTTGTAGGTATCTTCTAGTAGGATGCTGTATTTGTTGATTATATTCTTTACTAGCTTAAACTAGGTAGCAATAATCTCTAGACTCTTATAGAGCTTCCTCTAGCACTTATATATTCTTCTAAGCTTTACTTCTAAGGCTAGTATCCTCTTTATAAAGCTGCTTGCCTATTTCACTCTAATAGGAGGTGTATTCTTTACTCTATAGATTGTATCTACTATTACTCTTATAAGACTAATAGATAGTAATAGTCCTTATACATCTAGTCTTAATATATTACTAATAAGCACCTCTTCTTCTATAGGAGTCAACCTCCTATTATATAGCGTAAAGTCTTCTCTTAATACTCTTCCTTAGATTCTGTAATATAAGGTAGTTTTGGGGATATTATAGGCCCTTACTACTACTGAAATCGAATCGTATTAGCTAGATTGGAAAGCCGATATAGCAAGCAGAATACTGCCTTCATTTGGACTGATTTGGACGCGTTTTAGTAGAGGTATAGTATATAGAAGATAGTAGGTGTAAATTTGGAGGATTTGCGTTCCGCACCCCCGTCCGTTCCGTACCCCCGTCCGTTCCGTACCCCCGTCCGTTCCGCGCCCCCGTCCCTCGCGTTAACGTACTCTATAAGCGAGTAAGTTATATAAGCGAGTAGGTTAAGACGCGTCCGCGACGCGTACCTTTGATTTCTTTCTTATTTTTCTACTATACCTTTGGTAATAATGCCCTCTAATACTAAAGGTAGGCTTTCTTTAGCCCTTCAGGATTATAGCTAAGGTAGGATTCAGTCCCTACGTATAGTATCTAAAGTATATAATATCCCTTTTAAGACTCTTTAACGAAGACACTAAGGCATCCTTCTACCCTTAGAAACACGACCAAAATCAAGCAAGCTTATAACTACTAAAGAGGAACTGCTTCTCTAAAGGATACTATAACAAGCAGCTGAAGGATTCCTACTCTAGTAGGCTATTATCCAAGAATCAGCCAATCTTATCCTCAAATCTAGATAGCTAGAGAACCCTTAACAAGTCGGTAAGAACTAGATACGGAACTTCATTAAGTACTATCCCTAGATTAGTAGTATATATAATCGAAACTTCGACTATTAGAGAGCTTACTATAAGGATCTAAAGGTTATAAGAGCTTAGTTTTAATTAGTATAGGATATAGTCTCCAAATATAGTATTATAGAGGTAGATATCTATAACTTTAATAAGACTAGCTTCTAAATAGGGGTTATATTAACCTCTAAAGTCGTTACAAGCTTAGAAATAAGAGGCAGACTAAGGATAATACAACCTAGAAATAGGGAGTAGATTACTATTATCTAAGGAATTAATACTAAAGGATAGTCTGTCCCGCCCTTTATTATCTTTACTACAAAGCTCTATTAGAAGATCTAGTACTAATATAGCTTGCCTCCTACCTAGAAGATCGTAGTCTCTAAGAATAGGTAGATAAATAATAAGCTTAGCCTATAATAGATCTAGCATTTCTATTAGAGTACTATACTAGCCTATTAAGGTAAGTATAGACTCTTAATATTTGATAGATATAGTAGCTACTAGACAGCTTAATTCAGGGCATTCTACCTAGAAAACCATATCCTAATACTTTATATACCTATATACTTATCTTATATCCTTTAGCTATTAGATATAAGCTACTTTATACTATTAAAGAAGGCTTATAGCTAGTAGATTAAGAGTAAGATCAGGCTTGGCAACAACTATACTACGAAGGTAGACTTCCTTCTAGCCTTCTATATAGTATACTAGCGAGTTATAATAGTAGAGACAATATTAGCAGGCTTTACAGCTACTAGCCTAGTTCTATTTAACCCTGAAAGGGTCCTCTAGAATCTAGATACTATAATTCAATTAATACCTTTACTATTAAAGGGTAGTTAATTATCTTCAGAGTCTAAAACACTAAAGATATTCCCTAAAATCAAGAAGTAAGCTACCCTTATCTAAAAGGAACGTCGTAAACGAAGAAGATTATTAACTTTACTAAGTAATTAGCACTTTACAAGACTTTTGAAGTGCTTTAAGACTACTATCTATAATAGAGCAATCTTAATAGCTAAGAACGCTTCTCTTAGAGCTGAAAATCAGTACTAAACGTAGAAGAGGGCCCGTTATAAAGGCACTATCTAGAAGGGTAGATAATTAACTATTTAGGAGGGGCTAGACAGAGTGTAGAGTAGTATGGTTATTAAGCAATTAGTTGTTAAAGCTGAAAATTCTCATATTGAGAATCCTACCAGCCAGCCAAAACCAGCTGCTATAAGGGCCCTACTAAGATATAGCAAGTATCGGTCCTTTAACTATAATGCTAGGGTATATACTTTGTAAGATAGTTAGTAAAGGAACTATATATCAATTGTTACTCTCAAAAATAGGTGTTATAGCTAGAAGGTGTAAATTTCCGACCTACTCGCTTGTGTGACTTACTCGCTTGTGGAGTACGTTAGTGATTGCTTGACAGTAATGGTGCGAATTGCGGTAATGATTTTGGTGTGGTGTGGATGTTGAGAAGAACAAATGAAGTTGAAGAATTACAAGGTGAACGCGTCTCGTGTGACGCGCTCGCCGAAGCTGGGCCGACAGGTCTTGGCAGCACATAAATGGCAGTCAGTGAGGAAGGGACAGTTTTCGTTCTCTCGACAACTCCTTGTGGTACACTTGCTGGAGATGCCGTTCCCAAGTCACCTAGCATGGCCACCATCCCTCTTCCCCGTTCCATCACTTCTTTCCCCTCCCCTTCACATTCAAACTCTTCAACGGATCCAAACCCCTCCCCCTCATCAGTCTGCCCTTCCCTCTACTCTTATTGAACGCCCTCGCCTTCCGAAGCCGGTTCTCCTTATCCTTCCTCATACCCACAAATCCAACATCCTTGCTCACCGCCGCCTTACCTCCGCTCGGTAGCAAGTAGTCCGGCACATGCTTCAGATGAGGCTGGCTCCTCACGGCATGACTCTCTCCATCGTGGCGAAGATGCTTCAGATCGTCGGGGTTCTCTTCGAAATGTCGCTTCAGCTTTTCGGACCGGATGAGCTCATTGCGGAGTTCCTTCGTGCGTGCTTCGCGGACGGCGATGCGAGTGACAGATCGGAGTGCATCCGCGAGACGGTACCGGAAGCCTTCGAGTTTATTCCAGTCGAGGCCCCACTCTTTTACCTCAGCGCCGCGGGAGAGTTGTTTGGCAGTAATTTTGGCGAGAACGGCTTCGTCGTTGGCGCATTGCGGGATGGAGGTAGGCTTGTGTTTGTGATAAAGGTCTGTAGGAACGAAGAAGGAAAGAGCCATGCCAGTTTGGCCTGCGCGGGCGGTACGACCGATGCGGTGGGTGTACGATTTGGAGGTGGTTGGGAGGTCAAAGTTGAGGACGCAGGTGACATGGCGGAAGTCGATGCCTCGGGAGACGCCATATTCGCGGTCGTTGCGGGACTTTCGTTGCTTCTTCTTGGGGGGCGATTTCGGAGGAGTGGTATCGTCGCCATTTGTGTGGCTGTCTGCTTCCGGCAGCTCTTCAACTCCGTCCTCGACAATTTCTTCATCTTCTTTCTCCTCTTCTTCCACCTTCCTCCGCTTGTTTTTCTTTCCATCCTCATTCCCAACAACCTCTGCTTCATCTGCAGCGATGATGATGTCGTAAATGCCACGATTGAACTCCTCCACGACATGAAGTCGGCTATTGACAGGAAGCTCCGAGTTCAGCACGCAGCTACGAATGCCAAATTGTTCCAGGAAGAGCTTCACCCTGTAGCATCGATCGATATCCGCCACGAAAACGATGACCTTACCCTTTATGAGTTGCAGCTTGAAGATGGCGTAGGTGAGCAGGAACTTCTCATCCTCTGCCGTTCGCACAGTGAATTGTGCCAATGTCGACTTCTCATTCGCCTCTTCCGCCGAAAAGTCCAGAATTTCAGGCTTTCCTCCGTCCTGGGACGAGAAGAAGAGCTTTGTCAGTGTATCAATCTCCATCCTCATAGTTGCAGATACCATGAGCTTCTGCACTCCCGCGGGCAACAACGCTGCAATGTTCTTCAGATCCTCCTCACAGTCGTAGCTCAGCACCACATCCGCCTCGTCAATGATCAGATGTTTGAGGTCGTCCAGCTTCAGCGTCTCAGTGTTGATCCAGTAGTTTGCTCGACCGGGCGTTGCAACGACAATGTCTGGCATCTCAGCCAGCCTTGCTTTGGTGACAGCTGCATCCTCTTTTCTCGTGATATTTTCACATCTGACTTCCTGCGCACAGAATGTTGTGAAGCTCTTGACAGTCGCCGTGACTTGATTTGCCAGTTCTTTCGTGGGCACCAGAATCAGTGCAATCGTGCTTTTTGTCCGCTTGGAGGCGCCGTCTTTTCGGATCAAAATTGCGTGCAGAGTGGGCAGGAGGTAGGCCAGCGTCTTGCCAGAGCCAGTCTTTGCTCGCGCCAGCACATCTTTCCCGGCGAGAGCGAGGGGAATCGCTTTGAACTGCACAGACGTTGGTGCTGGGAATTTCTCTCGTTTGACTGCTAGGAGCAAGCGAGCGTCGAGGTTGAGCGAGGCAAACGTCGGTTCGTTCGCCGCGGTCGACTTGGCGTCGGTCGCAGGCTCTGGGACGTCGTGCGCATTCAATTTGCGCTTCATTTCGGGCTGAATATCGTTGGCGTTGGAAAGCTGTAAGTTCTCTGCTCAGCAAGTCGAAGAATTTCAAATGCAGAGCGATGCCTGCAGGGTCACGAGGTTCATCGGGACAGCCGAGACCTTATTTCTAGCTCGGCCCCCAAGTTCGACCTCACCGCCAAAACTCTGCCACTCGACCTGACTTTCCCCAAAGACGATTCCAACGTCAACGGCATAATACATACGAATTTAACAAGCCATGTTCACCAGACACATAATGCGAGATCCGGTACAGTGTACATATGCTAGGCCATCCCAAGCAGCATACCACTTCTTCAACGCAAGCGCTTACCTCCTTGAGTCAGTCCCACAAGTATCGAACATCATATCCGCTCAGCTTCATTGGACGGCTAAAGAACTTTCCGGTAGAGTTACACTGACCATGTCAAGAGGAACCCGCAGCTCAGGTGACTTCCTCGCCAGAGTCCCAGACTACTCCTGGTCAACAAACAAGACATGAGAGAACCAAGCATGGAAGCTTCTGCAGATCTGCCCATGCTTGCTGGCATACCCTTTCAGTTCCTAACGATTCTTGCTACTTCGCCTGGCGAAACTGAGACATCATCAAGAACACTCCATTGACCTCACAGTTTGCCTTGAGAACAGAACGACTGCAATTACTAGGCTCTTTTACCTGGTTCAACAATGGCCATCATCGCCAGCGCCTTCCATTGAGCAAACCAGAAAGTGCTTCGAATTCTGCGCATATAACCAGACCGCTCGCCCGCCTCTCTCGTTCTTGCTCATCGACTCCCACGTCCGCTTTCTTCCACTCTTCTTTTCAAATACCACTTGTCACATTGTACATCAGAAAAATCAAAGGAACCAAAACAGTTCATGTACCACTTGCCAACATCAAGGCTTCGCACCTTAACACCTCTTTGGATACCTTCCCTCACAGAAGACTCGCTTTCGATCCTTGTGAGAATGTCCGTTCGTCGCAAGGACAGTGCGATGTCTCTTCACACCATCGATAAAGATCAATTTCTCGCCAACCTTCGCAATGCTTCATCTAATCGCGCTGCATCATACAGTTCAGAGAGAAAGGCATCCACGGCGAGCGCTAGACACACGCAAAAGCCCATTTTCATGACAAGTCCATCCCCACCAGAGGAGAAAAATGATCCCGCCCAACCCGTGCAATCGGACATCAAGCCTTTTCATAATGAAGAGAACGTTAGCGGCCAAAAGCTTCGCATTGGGCTGCCAAAGGGCACCGAGGCTCACATCTACGACATCGGATTCAACTTGATGCAGCCAGGAGGACCTGCACATCGGGTTGCCAAGCCGCTAGTATGTCACGTGTGTGTCCCTCAGGCTCCTAGATTAGACAGCACTTCTACTTCGCGCTTCTCGTAGATACTACGACTAATCAGCATTCTACACACATTCTCTGTTCACGCCCTGCAAGCCAAACGGACGGGAAGAAACCTTACGGCCCGGTCTATGCGCAGCTCATTGACAAGGAGAAGTTCATCGAAGGACATTCCGCGCTCCCAGACAACACCCATCGACGAGTGACCCTCACGGAGGTTCAGCTGTCCAATGGAAAGCGGAACCCTGCTGGCACTCCAATCGAGGAGCTTTTCTTTACCCCAAAGCTGGTACCGGCGTCATCAGATTGTATCTAGGTCTGCCTGGCAGCTGAATACACTCCTGTCGGCAAGAAGAAGAATCGGAAATCGGTCAGACTTTCTGCGGTTAAGTTGCACCGCAGCCAAGAGGGCATCCTTGAGTACGCGACAGGGCGCTACCAGTCAGATCAAAAAGAGGCCCAAGTCTTGGTAACCTTCAAACACGAAGCAGTGGACGTCACATAATCACACGTCATGACGGCCCAGTTGGCCTCTGCCGCAAAGGGCCTCGACGCAGTTTTTGACGCTTCCATCGGCCAGTACTTGCCGTGAAAGGTCTCCAAGACCGAGCTTCCCGAAAATGAACTCATTGTCCGTGGCAATTGCGTCCACGTGACCTTCAAGCACTCTGAATTTGGCCTTCGGATGATGACGGTTCTCAAAGGCAAGATTATGTACGAACAGAATGGTATTGCCAGCATAGAGGTCATCCAGTGCAAAGCACCTTTTTGGCAACTTGTTCTCGGATTTCGTGTCAAATTCTTTGGCCCCAGCGCCCATTCTGGCCTCAACGTGGAGAGTATCAAGCGTGCATCATCAATGCTCGAAGGCATCAAGGTTGTTGTTGCCGCCAGCAAGAATCGTGAGAAGAACGAATACTCAATCGCTGGCCTGGACGAAGGCATCTCACGGCGCGGAGAGTCTGTGACGGACGCTTTTGCCCAGACGAGCGTCGATTCCATGCGGTGTCCCAACCTACCTGCTGTCAACGTTGGCACGACGAAGACCCTAGACTGGTTCGCCGCTGAGCTTTGCAAGATTGACGGCCGCAATCAGCAATTACACGGACAACTGATAACTGTGATTCCTGATCAAGCCTTCGTTGGTAGGTCTAAACAGTCTGAGAAGCCCAGAGAGTACCAACAGAAGATTGGCGATCCTTTCCAGGGCCAAGGATCTAGCTTCAAGCTGGTATTTGTCAACGTCGCGGCTCAGAACTCCGCTGACCAGACGTCTCTTGCATTCACAGACCACGTGATGAAAACATTGGTGAATGAAGTCGGCCAACGCTACAATTTAGTTCTGAAGAAGGCTCGGGATGACGTTGATTTCTTGAACTGCACTTTCTTGACTTTCACGCCCGGCCAGGCGAGGAAGATTGCCAAGAACACCCATGAAAATCGAGGCGCAAAAACGGTTGCCTTTGTCGCAGTGCCCAAGGATATGTCTGGCGACGCTGTTGACAGCACTCGACAAATCTGCGATCAGGTACTTGACATCCAATGCTGCATTCTTAGTGGAAAAGAGGCCACACGCCGCTACAATCCCTTCCAAAATAAGGAGATGCAAAAATTCAGCGGTCAACCTGTCCGCAAGGCTTTCTCTCGGGCGTGCATCACTGGTGACGCTCATGGGGGCCAGGGAACTTCTCTCCAGGGGACGCTTCCTGAGGACCCACCTTGCCCGTGCCAAGCGACTCTTGTTTTCGGTATCCACATCGATTGCCTGAAGAACTTTCGCAGCGCTGAGACAGAATCCCGAGAAGTATCGACGGCATTGGGCTCCTACAACAGCGCAGGCTTCACGTATCTGGTGACTTGCGTCTCCGTCTTGGACGGCACAGACTCAAGACCGGTGGAGTCTCACGGTGTATACGAAGCCCTCAAATTCGATAACCTTGCCATCAACGTAGCAGAGCAGCTTCTTCAGGCTCATGCCGAATCATGCATCAAGACTTGCGAGCCGTTCACCATCTACTCCTCTGGTCTTGCAGAAGATCTCTCGTTTGTTAGCCAATTGCGCAAGACGCTTGACCGTCTTGTGGGGTCTCTGTGGCCTGATATGATAATAGAGGACGTGGACTCTGGGATCGGGCCAGAGGAGGTTGAGGACCGAATCGGTCTCGAGCATCAAAATGTCAACAGCGACCGAGACAACGTCGTTGGCAACCATTCGCCAAGTGTCATTCAAGCCGAGGAAATGTAGTACACCCTTATCACCATCTCGCCCGAAAAGAAGCTGGACATGGCCGCTGAGAAAAACATCCGTTTTCTTTCCGGCGAAGAAGATAGAGGGTTCTTCTCTCTGGCACACCTCCATCGCTTTCGTAGTGCAGACCATCCGGCACTTGCCAAGCTTTACAAGCACACTTCATCGACCGCCGATCAACAGAAGACTGGGGATGGCGCACACAATACTTACCGCATACTTCACCACCGATCTCAATTTATCGAGGTGCTGTCCGAGGAGTAAGAAGGCTCGCGGCCTTCTCAGCCGCTCAAGTTGGCTTCGTTCGACACTTCAACTCTGGACAGCTATCCTCTTCCAGCAATCTCATACCTGGCACAGCAAGCTTCCAAGCGTGCCAGACTGCGAGTCTTCCGCCTTGAAGTACGATCCCATAAACCGGGTGACACTCTGCAAGTACGGTATCAGTCCAATCCACCCTGACTTGAAAGGTTTGCTCTACTTCTTGTAGATGTTCCTGCCAAGTTCATCACCCTTCACACCTGCATCAAGTCCTCCACTCCAGAGGAAGAGGCTGGCTTGAACGCCGTTGCAGCCACGATCTTTGGCTCGCATCGTTGCACAGCTTTCGACCATTTCGACAAGTGTCCGTCGTGATGCAGAAGTCTAGAACTATGCGGGGAGCAACATCCGGCTTCTCCGTTGCTGCAGCAGCCTAACCACTGCATCCACGCATCACGGACGGCTCTTGGCGACCCACCCACCTCTTCCTATCGAGAGTGTTTTTGTTCTTATATAGCACACGAATATATGGTTGCTTGGAGGGCTCTCCGGGCCCGGCTCACGAGCTAGAGGCTGCGATGCAGGCTCTGCTACTGCGACAGCACGTGAAGCTCAGGCTGGACGGTGCTCTGAATCCCATTCCCTTCGAATCATTCACTTCGTGATGCGCGACAAAGGCATAGACCGGTATGCCTGAGGCTACTCCGCGTTGCACAAACTCGCCTCCATGGCCGGGTTGTGAGTAACACAGCATATCGGCGACGTCTGATCCCGATGAGTACATTTCAGCCCTCTTCCTTCAATCGCAACTCTTCCTCCCTCGTTCTCTTGCAACATCTCCATTGCGCTGACACTGCCTCAAGACCCATGACCATGCACCTCTTCCTCTACCTCCCCCTTATTCAGCAAGCAGTCGCAGCAACAAAACCATGCTTCTATCCTAATGGCACGCTCGGCAACCACACTCCTTGCAACGAATCCCAAGAAGACTCCGCCTGTTGCGCCCCGGGCGATGCCTGTCTCAGCAACGGCTACTGCTTCCAACAAGCGAAAGAACCAGGCACCTATAATCTGCGCGTCACCCGAGGCATGTGCACAAATTGGGACGCCGACACTCAAGTGACCGGATGTCCGTATTGGTGTGGTGACGGTATGGAAAGCTCTGGAAACTTGAGTGAGTGGGCTGGCTGATTGTGATTGTAGTTTTGACGAATAAGACTGCGCTTGTGTTCATGGTCCAGACAGGGGAAACTGGCGGTTGGTGTTGTTCAGACGAGTTCAACGAAGGAACCCAGACGTGTGTGGTGGAGACGCATAACAGCACTCTGCCCTTCACCCCAGACCCAGGGCAAGTCATCTACGATCGCTCGACCGGGGCGACTGTCGGTGCAGGTTATACATCTCCTCCTGCTGCCACTGTCACCTCTCAGTCCTCGTCCAACACCACGGCCATAGCCGTTGGAATTGCGGTCCCACTAGGAATCTTGCTGTTAATGTCTGTGGGCACGATTTTCTTCCTCCAAGCAAAGCTGAAAAAGCTGCAACGACAGCAGATCCATGAAGCGGATAGCAGAGGATGGGATGATACACGACCCTTGCAGGATTGGCATAATATAGTGAAGCAAGAAGAGCAGCTCATATCCGAGGCACCGGCATCGAATGGAAGGCATGAGTTGGCTGTTCAGCAGGATCCGCAAGAAGTTGCTGGGACAGCAATGAGACCTTAGAATTTGAGCGAGATACCACGCGTCCAGCTTTTCTGTATATTGCCGTCTACCCCAAGCCTCCCCTAAATGGGAGAAAATGTACATAGAATCCAACTAAGCATCAACTCATTTCCATCGTCAAGAATCCTATCATCTGTATATGCCTGTACAAATCTCGCTCCTCCGCTGGAAAACCACGGCCGCAATAAAGATAAACAATCAACCAAATGATGACGGAAGCCTCTTAGCTCAATGAACATGACGTTTATGCATAGCCAAATGCTGCGCATGATCCCGGCGAGCCTTATGGGCCTCGGGAACAGGAGTGGCAGCATCCCGAGCGTAGACAGTGACGTACTCGGTAATCCAGACGATGTTGGGGTCGTGGTGAGGGTTGTAGGTAGCGGAGGGGGATGGGACGGATGTCGGCGAGGGAGCCTCCATTGAAGTCTCGGAAGTAGGAGAGTCCCCGGCGATGATGATAGCAGCACTGGAGCTGCCGCTCGGCTCGATTATGGCGGCCGCGGCGGAAGAAGAGCTGGATGGCGCCATGCTGTATGAAGAGGAGGCGGAGCTCATCGGCGCAGCAGCAGAAGACGACGAGCCTCCAGTGACAGACCCAATTCCAGCTGCTGCACAAGTATCCTCAGCAACACCAAGCGCAGCCACAGCCATCTTCGGGGCCGGGTTAACCGTCGTAACAGGATTACATCCAGGCAGCATCTGTCCCGGAGCATCCACATTCTCCTTGTAGGTCATCTTAAGCTTGCACTCGCTCTGGGGGGTATCAAATTTCTTGTAGCTCGGGCAAGTACCAATATCCTCGTTGCCGTAGTAAGGAGCCGGGCAAGTCTTGAAAAGCTCAGGGATAGCGCCCTCATCCCAGCCGTTGAAGAAATCAATGTGCCAGCCGTATCCAGTAGGGTCACCCTGAGCGAGAACGAAGGAGTTGGGCTTGACTTGGTCGACGATAGCGTGGATGTTGAATTCGTTCTCCATGAAGATGTGTGGGAGGCGGGTTGGGTGAGAGCTGGGACAATCGCCGTGAACGGGATCGCCTTCAGCGTAAGAGACGTGGGCGTATGGGTTGGCTTGGTCGAAGGGTTCGCCGTTCCAGCAGTGTGGGAAGTCGATTGCGCCGTTGAAACCTGGGTAGGCGTCGCAATCGGTGACATCCGAGGGGAAGCCGCCCCCCGTTCCAACGCCCCATGGCCCGGAAGAGGTGTGGCAAATCCACTGAGTGATGTTCTGGTATTGCGTGTCGGAGTTGGGAGCTCGTAGCTCAGAAGTTCCGGCAATCATGCGGAAGCCTTTCGGGAATTCAAAAGGTTCGATGACTTTGTCGTTGGTGCTGCCGAAATCGCGGTAGTAGATCTTGTGCGTGCTGGTTGGCACTTTGATGTAGCCGCTGCCATCCTTCGCCTCCATATACAGCGCAGGATGCCAGTAACTACTTTTGTCCTGGGCGTTACCAGAACCGTCGGCAGCACCGACGGTCGTGCAGTCAGATTGCTGAAGAGAGTCGTAGGTGGCACCGGGGGAGAAGCCGTTTGCGCCAAAGACCGAGTGCACATGGCCACTAATGGCGTTGGGGTTCAGAATGGGGTCCGCTCGTTCAACAAGAGTGTCATCGCCATTATCAGAGCCGCTGGCGTATTGCACGAATTGCAGACCAGCTGCGGTTGATAGGAAGGAGGCCGCCGAGAGGGCGAGGGATGCAGTCTTCATTTTTGGTTCTTGTCGTTTTTGTTCAGAAGATGCAGGTCTGATAATCCTCGTGCTAAAGAGTGTGTGTTGAGTTAAAGTGAATGTCGTGGACTCGGTCCAGTTAAGAATCGTATGTGCCGTCTGTTGAGGAGTGAATGGCAGATTTCCCAATGCGACGCGCGTGGTGAGAGTTCGCGTGGTAGTGAATGAGTGACAGGTAAAAGAAAGGAAGGGACGACCAAAGCGTCTCGCAACAAACAACAATGCAATTGTTCTTGTGCAGCCAACAAAGAGCGACGGAGTACGATGACAGACGGGAACAAAACTCAAGGCCACATAGTGCTACAGCAGAAGGTGGAGGGCTTATAGGACCGCCAAGGCCGTATCTTCATCCTCTGCCCTCTGCCTCCTCCTTCTTGCGTGCTGTGAGGGAAATTGGCCAGGATAGCACTTGGCTCGTATCGTCTCCAGACCCCGCAGCATAGTAGGAGAATAGGAGCGCATAGCAGACGTATAACGTTTCGAAAGGCGGCAGATGGTGGGTCGTCGGACAGAAGCAGCCCAGTAAGAGCGAGCAGTCCACGCCACGGCAGCAGGCGAAGGAGGTGAGGTTGCAGTCCGGCGCAAAGCAGGAGTTTGGGCGCTAATGCAGGTGCCTTTTTGGCGAGGTCTTAGCTTTCTGCACGCGAAAAGGGACTGGATGCGCTGTGGTCTGTCGATTTCTGCTTCTAGCTTCTTCTCCGACACTCGTGGCTTGGCAGCAAGGCTGAAAACGATTGTCGCTGTCGATGTGAAACGAGACACTCACTCACAGAGGTGCCGCGCGCGTGCACACCCGGGCGCTTCTGCGTTGGCCGTTGGAGACCCGTTCTCGCTGCGCTGGCATTCTCATTCTCTCCCGTCTTCTGAATCACTGCTGTGATCAGCGAATTTCCTGGGACAGTGGCAGCATGTTGGCGGCGTCGATGTTTCGGAAGATAGTTCAGGAGTCGAAGTCGCGGGAAGTCGAAGGCTTCCTCCCTTGCCCGCACATGGCCTTAGCGTGGACGGCAGTGAAGATCCACCCACGTGCGAGCCACAAAACATTCGGCAGTCGTGTTGGTGTTTAAAATGACAGGAGGACAACACTGTAGTACCGAAAACGCAGTCATAAAAGCGTGGTTTGAGAACACCTTGCAAAAGTATCAGCAAACAGTCACACGTTGTCTTTGTGAAGCACAGTGGAAGCCAAGCTCGGCTGCGTTGCGGCAAGATATCATGAGTCGAGACCACACTGTTCGTGATTCATATGCAAAACTGAGCGGCGTGTCCTGCCATCGAGACGGATCCCTTTCCTCGCTACTGCTGCGGCATGAAAGCCGAAGGATCTCGCACCAGCTGATCCCAAAACATCCAATCGACATTCCCATCCGCATTCCACCCGCCCACACTCTCCATCATGTTGTAGTCCCCGAACCCCCATGTCGCACTCCCTTGCAGATACCCATTCGGATGCACCGCTTGCTCTCCTCCAACACTCAGCCTCGGGTCAAACATGTTGTTCACGCGGTCCGTTTTGGGCGTGTCGGTACTATGCCGTGACGCTTCTCTTCGTCCGAAAGCCGCGCGGAGTTCTTGGATGTATAGGGGCTCGGGAGCGTGGAGCTTGAATGTTCGGGTGTCCCATGAGCGCAGAGTCAGTCGAGCCATTGCAATATCGATGCTGCGTTTGGATGTGATCATATCAGGGTGCGTCGTGAAGATCTGTTCCACTTTGGACCAGATGTGTTCTGGATCTGCGACGCAATCTTCGCGGCTGGCTTCGCGGAGGAGCCAGATCAACGGATCCCATTGGAAGAAGGCTTTCAAATGCCAGTTATAGCGGTTGAGAGCGTTATTCATGTGAGTGGCGATGGAGTGGTCGAGGACTTTCATGGCGAGAGTGAAGAGTTCTTTTCGTTCGGCGGGGGTGGCATTGTCTGCCATCGCTCGCGGGAGACGAATGCGCAGGCGAGCGACCGAGACTGAGCCGCGCGCCATGCCCATCGTGAGGCAGTGGACGGGGTTGGAGATGTCGCAATAGCGAATGTATTTCTCTTCCTGTAGATACGTCAGTGTATGTCAGGGAGGCAGGAGCGCGAATCGGACCATTGTGTTCTCCAGCTCCTGCAGTGACTCGTGGATCTGAGGACTATCTTTGTTTTCCCACAATTGTGGCCATTGTCCGAAACCAGGCCTGACCTTTTGGTGAAATCTTCCAATTTCGGACCGAGCAAGACAGAAAATCATGTCAGTTGCTCCCTTCTTTGCGACCGGCGCTGTGACCATGCCAGGCCATATATCCTCATCGTTGATGTTCAGGGGTTGCTTCGTGTCCCACGAGTCTGCTGAAATGGCAATACCAGTGCCAGAGATCTGCGCAGACAGTCCATCCAGCGGGAGTAGCTGCCAGAATATTCGTCGCCTCATTTGAACGTCAAAAGGATTCAATCCAAGGGCTTCTCCGTCTCGATGTAGTCCCATTCGCTGCGCAATGCGCACAGCGATTCCAGTCAAGATCCAGAAGGTATGCGGATCATAATCATTTCGTACTGAGAGCAAGAAGAGTATGTAAGCCTGCAACACAGTCAACTCAGTCGTCCTGAGGAAGTGGCACGCCACCAGAGCCTGTCGCGTAGCGTTGTGGTATCTTTTCATTAATGTCGCCTTGGAATAGCCGAACATGCTCTCACACTCCTTTTCTGTCATCGAAGCCACCGCAAAATTGTAGATGGCGAAGACCAAGCATTCTGTAACTTTCGGCATGGCGCTTGGGTTTGTCGCAGCTCGTTGTATCGTCTCCAGAGTCGTAGGTCCATGGCAGACTTTGATGACTGGATCGACGTTCTGCGCATACATCTTCCATAGCTTCATCGCCACGTCGTACGTTGGATGCTGGCCCAGCAAACTCTGCCCAAGGTTAGTAGGCGAGAAAAAGGCAGCAGATGCCGGATCCAGTGGTTCGGCGCTCGTGGGCACTGCAACGTGCTCGTCAAAGTCGCCATCCTCCTCATCAGAGGAAGGATGCAAGTCCTCGCCTAGATTTCTCCAAATGTTACTGTCGATATATCTGGTCTTGCCGTTGCCTTTAAGAAGAGTGCCCACTCGCTTCGTGTTTGGTGGACTGGGAGGTCTATGGGTGTCGAGAGGTGCCATGGCGGCTATCGCGCTATCCTCTGGCGAAGTCTCGAAGTCCTTGAGTAGGATTCCGTTGTCTTTGAGCAGCTGCTCATACCTCTCCAGACGGTCGTGGAGATCGTCTACGGGTTTTCTCTTGCGCTTCCTGGGCGCTGGCTCCTGGTAGAGGCATTCTTGCTTGGCCTACAGAAGGGAAGCCCGGAAGATTAGCGACCATTACTACTAATTTTCCATTCGCTTCTCACCTTTTTACATGTTCCACAAGGCGGACCTGTCTTACTGTCAAGTCAGCAGGGTGGGAGAGAGTACGAGATTACTAGGCTGACTATACCTTGTCACATCTGACTTTCCGTCGAGCACAAGTCACGCATGTGTAAGGCATGTGTGGGATGTCTTCCTCAACATCCTTGTGGGCTGGCGTCTTTGTACTTGTGGTGACAGCAGCCGGTGCGATGGGAACAAGCCGCTGTTGCTGATTTGTGCTTGGCGTTGAGGCTGAGGCTGATGTCGATGCTGATGCCGGTGATACTTTTTCCATGCTGGGCGTGCCTGGGCGTTCCTGGTCGTGGCGACTCAGGCCATATCCTGGGAGAGAGGCTTCGAACGAGTCTCCTCGGCGCGCTTGCTTCATTGCTCGGGTGGGAGCATTTCCACGGCGAGATCCCTTTGTTTTGGAACGTGTCTGCTGAGTCAATATCGGGAATTCAAGTTATATATAGTCGAGATTGAAAGTTGTTGTCTTTCAGCTCCCTCGTTCCTTCGCCCTTCACCATTTGAGCTTCGGAAAAGCGGACCGAGCCGTTCAATCCGAGCACGAGGCGACGGTCACCTCCTCGCTTCGTGACGTTAACATTACCACTGCATCACGATATGTATGTAGAACCTCCCATCTCGACGCCCTGAGCGTGTCTCCCTCCTTACACAATGGTCTCCCACCAAGCCCTCGTAAGTACGCGTCCCCTCACTCGCCTCATCCGCCCCTTCTCCACAACCCCCATCACCATGGCCAAGAGCTCCAAAATGCCCACGGGCCCTCCCAAGCACGAGATTAAGTATTTCCCCGGCCTCACCTCCGAAGTGCGAGCCTTCGGCCAATTCCGCAAAGTTCTGCACACAGGCCTCTACAGCCAGCTCGTCTCCATGGAGATACCCATAGGAGGAGATATAGGCGATGAGGTGCATACTGTAGATCAGGTGTTGGTTTTCACGAGTGGAGAGGGGAAAGCGACAGTTGCTGGGAGGGATCAGGTCAGATATTTTCAAGATGGGGCAGTTAGGCTGTGGAAGCTGATGATGGGTAGAATGTGAAAGCTTCTGATGTC
The DNA here is from genome assembly GCA_002785995.1 of Mycosphaerelloides madeirae. Taxonomy (NCBI): domain Eukaryota; kingdom Fungi; phylum Ascomycota; class Dothideomycetes; order Mycosphaerellales; family Mycosphaerellaceae; genus Mycosphaerelloides; species Mycosphaerelloides madeirae. The sequence goes on along the minus strand of NHNV01000072.1, from coordinate 79,835 downwards.
GTTGTTGTCCCGGCTGGGACCCAACATCAATTCATCAATACGAGTAAGACGCAGCCTCTCGAGCTGGTGACGATTTACAGTCCGGCCGAGCACGATCCTCAAACTGTTCACAAGACGAAAGGGGAGGGCGACGAGGAGGAGGAGGGTGGGAAGGATGAGGCGCCGGAGTGGAGCCAGCAAGCGAAGGATTACAATGAGGAGAAGGGTTTTGTGAAGGAGAGTGGTGGACCATATGAGAAGGGTGATGATGGAAGACATGAGAAGTCATAAAGAATAATCCGGATGTTGTCAGGCAGGCAATGTACGATAACAGATGAACTGGAAGACGTACCATCTTGGCTTCAGGGAAAGGTTTCCGACAAGTCGAATCATTTCATTGTCTGCCAGTACCAACAACGTAGGACTGAGTCCACGAAGAACGATCTCTACAAAAGCCAGAGAAGCGACGCGTCAGATCACAGACCTACCAGCCACGCAAACGGTGGTTCCAACACATCAGCCTCCTCAAAGCTGGCCTTCGCGGAGGACTTCCCACAAGATCGCATCCTCACAAATCTACCCATCCTCTACAAGAGGTAAAGTGTATCCTTGATCTTCTCAAAGGTGACGGCCGTTGAACTAAACAGTATTTTTGCAGTAATCATACCCACACTCAAGGAGCTTTTGCTCGGTCCAGAGATCTGGAGACTCAGAAGTGGCCTCCGGCTCACCCAGGTCGTAGGCCGATGAGTCGTGGACGTTGATGCGGGGATGGATCTCTATAGTCTCAATCACGACCAACGGCTCGGAATATTTCTCAGCCTGCTTAGATGGAATAGTCTTCGGATTTCCCAGGTAGCCGGTGCGCAGGACCGTCACCAGGAACCCCGGCACGCCTCGCTCAATTGCGGTGACTCTGCGAATGAAGATTCCCAAATCACCTGCGAGCGCACCTGAAACCAAGTAATATTCGATCTCGCCTTCCTCCCTTGGATCTGTGCCAGTGGCGTAGTCTTTGCTCTGTGTGGCATGACGACACGCGAAGGAGACGAGGTACTTATTCGACGTCTTGCTTATGCATCTGCTCTGGTCATCAACCTGAGAAATGTCGACGACATGCTCCCTGATGTGGAAAGCGATGCCGAGATCGAGCTTCTCTTCAGCCGTCAAAATTCCTGGCGGGGGACATTCCGAATGGCCATTCTGCGAATGACTCCAAAGAGCTGCTCCTGCCAAACCTTTCTCGAGGTTTTCAGCGACTGTTTGCTCCAAGACATTGAGTTTGACGACGAATGTTTGGAAGCCGAGGATGGTTTCGCGAACAGTTCTGAGAGCTCTGTAGATCGTGCTCGAGTACTCGTCGTTCTGAATAGCGACGACGGCGAGACTGTTCGGCTTTACAAGCTTACATGTCTTGCAAAACTTCTTGAGCTGGCGCTCCCACAAATCAATCGGATCACGACCAGCCTCATACTATAGAGATAGCGTTGGGATGTCGTCAAACTTGCGGTCACTTGAGTGCCTGACCAAAGCTTCCAATTCGTGCTCGACTGTCTTCCGAAAGCTCGAGAGGATCGAGTCCCGGCCGAGACGCCAACGCCCAAGAAGACAGCGTCGCTATCGTTGGACAGCATCGAATCGATAAGATTGTTGAGGTCGTATAGAGTTTCTTCGTGCGTTCCCGAGCTCTTCAAGTGCACAGCAACTTCGTCGACCGGCCATCCGCGCTGAGAAATCATGCTGGCTTCCGAGCGGTAATCCAACACTGGTACTCCGATCTTCTCGTACTTGGATGTCTGACCTTGAAGAAATTGACAGCCCTCAGCTCGGACGAGGGCAGGCTTAAAGCAAGAGCCGACACTGATGGTGGGATACCTGGAATTCTGAAACAAGATGCCTGACTTGCTATAGAAGGCAGGATGAGTGTGATGGGCCTCAAGATCCCCGAAGGGTTGGAGGAGAATGGAGTCGATGGGTCAAGTGACCAAACCAAGATCAGTGAAGAAGCGCACAAGCTTAACGCGCAGTTTTTGGGCCAAGTCGTCGTGCGTAACGCTCTTTGGCCGTTGACCCAGGAACTCCGCGACGCTGCGCGGTTCGATGAAAAGCTTCTGAGTGGGGTGGTCAGTCAATATTGAATATGGCTCTTCTTGTGCGTTGAACGTGACCCTGCGATTCTTGCCAATGATGAAGCGAAGTCCCGGGGTGGGCAATGATGGATCCATGGAACAAATCAAAGTATTTCTGGCCGTGAACAACAATGTCCTTGCTGTCGTCGAATTCCTTCTGTAGGAGCGCACGCAGAATCTCCCTTCAGTAGTCTCTCTCTGGGCATAGAAAGCTCTCACCAATTTACAACATCTCCTTCAGATCCACCATCTCCTCTTGAGGCAACGTGAGATCTGATAGAGGTAGAAGTCGGTGCTGTCGCATGCGTCGGACAGTTCTTTCCACTTTTTTCTAAGATCTTTCCCGGTGGCGTATGCGTGGCCTTTTTTGTAGACTTCCATGCGGTCCCAGTGAAAGCGTAAGCCGTCATAACCCTTGTCATCTCCATGGTGATGAACTCTCATGAAATTGGTATTGTGGGTAGCATCAGCAATAGATCGGGTCGTTTTGTTGGGGACACTGAGATTCTGCTTCAGATCCATGGCTCCAACCGCCGACGACAATGCGTTCTCGGCGCTCCCAAGCCTGGCACTGAGCGCTTCCGGTGGATAGCACCTGCCCTTCCAGACAATGACCAGGGCGCAGTCTTGCTCTGCGGAGAGCGAAGATGCAAATTTTTCTTCATCCGGCTTGACAATAAATGTGGTCTTGGTGGCGTAGACAAAAGGTTCGATTCCATCTCTCTTCAGCGCAAAAGTCCACGAAACAACGTTCGATGAGCTTCTGCTCGGCAGTATGAAGCTTGGCTTCCTCAGGAAGAGGACTGAGCTGCTCGTCCGCGGATCCGGACTTCTGCTTCATAGCGATCTGAATCTTGGGACAGCGACGATTCCAGCGACACAATGCCAGAAATTTTCATCCTTGGTAAAGGTACGCGGCGCCCAAGACTTGAAGCCATGTTCAGTCTCGACCTTCGAAATGCTGAAATCGTTGGGAATTGACATTTCGAAGATTCAAACGATGAATTTGTGGAATGTGGGAAGTTTGGCAAGAGAGAAAGCTTTTAGATGAGCTCGCAAGTGTTGTCTATTTTCTTCGAAATGCTCTCTAGGTTGTGAAAAGACTGAAAAGGGTTGTTTTGAGAAAAACAGTTGTCGAAGCTGATTAGAAGTAAATCTAAGGAGAGGGGCTGGGATCAGCGTTATATCCCACGGCGAGGTTTGCTCCGGGAACATTCTGGGGTGTGTGATGGCTAGGCGGACGATGTATTTCCCAGCTCTGGAAGGGTCGAGCCGTCTAGCAAACGTCTAAGGTGGAGCAGTCCCTGGTATTGTAGGCTGGAAGGAGCGCGAAGCTGTCTTTCAGGAACCTCTGTCCGTCAAAGACAGTGGAGTAGAAGGCAATCCTGCCTCCAATGAACGCCGCAGAAGGAGAGCGCCGAGTGAGGTGAGGTGAATGTTGGCAGGCGGTGAAGACGTGCCGGAGGATAGCATCTGCGGTGTGTCCCTAGGAGAGCTGGTGAATACATACTGAAGAGTCGTGATTGATGGAACGACGACGATGTTTAGTATTTGAGATGAAGTTGAAGAAGGAAAAGAAGTCGCCATGGACGCGATTTCCTTGTCGTCCATGGAGAGTGGATCCCGTCTATTTTCGGCTAGCGTGGGCTTAAGGCACTCATCGCTGCCTGACACCAGACGTCAACATCTTCCCCTCATTCTTCCATTTCCTGCTTGTACATCCTAATCGCCGAGTGCTCCCAATTCTCTTGACATCGCAGATATGGACGCGTGGGATCTCGAGAAATTCAAGCGCTTCCAGCTGCCACACCCCGACCACCCGGAAGAGGGCCACGAAGACGCAGTCTATACCATCCAGCTCCAAGATGACCGCCTTGTGTCTGGGTCGAAGGACGGATCAATCCGCATTTGGAATATCAAAGACCAACGACTCGCAGCGCCTCCACTGCTTGACCATGAATCAAGCGTTCTGTGCCTTCAATTCGATGCGTCTCCCAAGACAGACGTCATCATTTCTGGCAGTACCGACCAGGCAGTCATTGTCTGGCAGTTTTCCACTGGCGAAATCATCAGGAAATTAACCGACGCTCATAGCGAAAGCGTCCTGAGCCTCGTGTGGGATGATCGCTACCTCATCACTGGAGGCAAAGACAAGAGTGTCAAGATCTGGAACCGACAGACAGTTTCTGCGCAAGATGAGCTGGTGCCACGATTTGTCCGCTCAGCGCTTCCGGTCATGGACGAGGATCTGATGATTACTGAATACAGTCACTTGGCTACTCTGAGTCGCCATTACGCTGCCGTCAATACTGTACAGCTGAGCGGTGACAAAATAGCGTCTGGGAGTGGAGACAGAGTTCTCTATCTATGGGACTTGCAGTCTGGCGAGGTCACGCATACCTTCAACATGCATAGGCAAGGTATAGCATGTGTCTGGCTGAATGGTCGCTTCGCCATCACTGGCTCTTCCGATAGGACGGTTCGAATAATAGACCTGGAGCAAGAGTGCGAACTGGCCTGCCTCGAAGGATACACGAATCTTGTCCGATCAGTGCAAGTGATAGAGGGAACTACTGGAGAGCCGTCGCATATCGTGACTAGTAGCTATGATGGATGCGTCAAATTTTGGACCAAAGACTCGTCTTTGAAAGGCTTTTGCCTCAAAGCGGATCTCAAATACGGAAGTCTACAACCTCTGCGTCCCGTTGATTATACGTCGAGCATACGGACTTCGAATGTGGTACCTTCTCGTGCGTTCAAAATACAGGCCGGGGATGGACGACTCTTCTGCAGCGGTGAGGGCCGAATCATCGAGGGTTGGGAATTTGAGATGAAAGACTCTTGTTGCATAAGAACTTCAAGCGATGCAACCATCTCAACGCAAAACTGAAACACCAAGAGAAATGGACACTTCTGGATCACGAATCGACTCATCATGCTGAAGGAGTTGGCATATAGAATTCACTCTTCACTTCTTCTTTCCCGCACAGCTCCTTCCAGGATAGGTACTCGCCGGTGGACCGCCAAGCTCCAGCCTTCTCGTGGTCTCGGAACATCTGGCGAGTCTGCTTCCACCGTATACCATCCATCTCCAGGAAGACTTCCGGCTCCTCCTTCGCAGCCTGCCTCCTTCGCGCGGCCTTTTGAAGGGTCTCGCCATGCGGATGGAACCAAAGATCTGGCCACCATCTCTCCCTAGTCGACTTGAGGCCAGTGTGATGAAGCAAGCCATATGGCTGCCGTACAATGGCATTCGCTCCCAACACTATCTCATCCCAACCTTCCGGATGTCCGGGTATCTCTCCGGGCTCCAGCGCAGCATATGGTCCCTCACTACGAAGCACGTCCTCCGGAAGTGTCCAGTTTTTCGATGCGTAGCCAGACCCGAGCTCCCCGTCGATTTGTGGGTGTTCGAGTCCGTTGAACTTCAGAGTCGTAAGCCACGAATACCATCCACTCGCCAATTGGAACAGCTCATGCTCTTGATCCAGGCACACGCCGAATTCTGTGCGCATGCCATCCATGTCGGGATGGAGAGCGCCGCTCGGGATTCTCTCGTTGAAGGCTGTCCGTCCATCCCTCACCATCTGCCTATATATCTCTTGCGGTCCCCACACCTTGCCAAAGAAATGCTGGTCACTATGCTCCAGCTTCTCGTCATCGTTCGCCGCCGTCCGCATAATAGCATCTTCGGTCGCCTCGAAGAAGTCAAGCATATCCCTCACCGTGCCCATCATGGTGCCGCTGTTGAGGTATTGCGGTCGATGATGGTCGATGTCACCATCAGTGTTGGGTCCGAAGACATCGTCCGGCAGGGAGCTGTTTGGTACAGCCCATACGTATGGCTCTTGAAAGTTCGGTGGGCCAGGGAACTTGTCAGCGCCAAAAAGGAGCCTGCTTCGAATCGGGGCTCCAGTCTCAGCAAGGCCGCGGCCAAGAATGCCTTGCTCTCGTAGCACATCGTCATGCTTTTTGAGCAGCGCGTAATACCGCGATATCATAACCGAGGGCCGCAGTTGGAGCCATATGTCGTATGCGTCGAGGATCAAAACAAGGTCTTCATATGCGCTGGGCGGCAGGGAGCGAAGATAGTTAACTGTTTGCGTGATCTTAAATAAATGCGATTTGGCGCCATCGAAGACTCCTTTGTGATCCCAGCCCAGTACGATGGGCTCGGGATATTGAAGGATGGAGCCCGTGAGGAGGAGCTTGCACAGGTGGACGCTGGGGCCTGTCGCCGGCACGAGCAGGTGGAAGTCTTTCGTCCGGCCAGTCGCAGAGCTCAAGTGTTGCCCATGACTTGGTGAGAAGCCCAGATCGAGACTGGGCAGTCGAGATCTATCAGCACCAAGGTAATAGCCATACAGGAAAGGTCCACAGAAGACGCAGATGACGATTACGGCGTACAGGGAAAATCGACGAAACTTATCGCTGTCCATTTGTCCTGAAGCAACCACCTGCAAAAGAAAGAAATGAACAGCTGCGAAACAGAATTATACAATAGAATGCGACCCAGAAACGGATTATGGTTTTGCCAGCATGTCACAGGCTGACAGCAGGGTGATGGCACTGTGGCACAGACAGAAACAAATTGCCTTGCGTGCCCTCGGCAAAGAATGGTGCAATCGATACCTGGATTGCTTCTCGGCGGCCTCACCACCCGGTTGGCTCAACAGATCTGCAACTTATCAGGACGTTCGAAAAAAGGACAACGTTCGAAGGACGAGTTGCCCCTGCCCAGCATGCAAGATGAAGGTTTGTTATATTCTGCAACCCTAGCACGCGCGCATCGTCAGCCAGAATTGTGCAGTGACCATTTGGGATTTAGGAGGCTTGGCATTATAACGGTAATCGCGGCTTCATTTCTCTTTCCGTCACACACCACAGGTCACGATCACAAAAGAAGCAGCATCAAATGCTGTGGAAGATGGTCAAAAGACTCGGCCCGTCTTCTGTCTCGATGGAATGAGGTTGAGTCGCGACCGCATTTACTCTGCTGGACGGAAACTATCAATGCGAGTCACGGGCAAGATATCTTGGGGGCCAATCACGCATGCAGTAACGCCCTCACTAGCTCGAAGGTCTCACACGCCGGCGTTCCCGGGCCAACCCCAATTCCAAGTGGGCTATTCTGATGTAGGGCTTTCCAGGCGTCACAACCCTGTCTTCGTCAATGATTCGAAGACCATGTGGATTCTTGTGAAAGATGAACAATATGGCTTCATCGAAGTGAAGAAGACTGTGCCGCGATCAAGCCACTCATCGAAGCGGTGGCTGGCTGGACAGCTCAATCCTTTGATCAACATCCCTGCCGCAGATGCATCTCGACAACAGGCTGACAGCCAAGAATGGACGTTGAGATCTTGGCTAATTCACCCTGATGAGAAAGAGATCGTCATCGCAGGAGCTTGTTGTCCGTGAAGAGCCAAGAAACTGATAAGCTTTCTCTGCGCCGGACATCAGTGCTGACAGTGTCCCACACACCACTCTCTCCGGTGCGGCAACCTCTGGTCCTGGACTCCTGATGTGACAGTCACACTTTCAACACACTCTCTGAACAACTTACAGCCAATCGCAACGCAGAACTATGGCTTTGGACAACGAGAAGCAAGCGGTTCGTTTCGAGGACGACTCGCCACGGTACTCGACAGAAAACAACAGGAAGTACTCGGAAGAAGATATACCCGTAGAGCTCTCCGAGCTCGAGCCGAGAGAATATCAGGAGGGCAGAGGATTGCTCGACAACTCGGAGAAGGACAAGGACGTTGAAGCAGGCAACTCTCAAACCACTTCGGCAGCTCCACCGACTCCAGTCGAATACACGGTATCTACCGGCAGGAAGTTGGCATTCCTCGGGGTGTACTTCGTCCTCAACCTCAGTCTGACGCTTTCCAATAAAGCCCTGCTCAACCATGCTTCCTACCCTTGGATCTTGACGTTCAGCCACACAACCGCAACGTCAATCGGATGCGCGGTGTTGCTAGCTCTTGGGCATATGAAGTTGACGAAGTTGTCCTTGAGGGATAACCTGACACTTGTTGCCTTCTCGGTTCTGTTCACTCTCAACATTGCCATTAGCAATGTCTCATTGTGAGTCGTGGCTCCATGATGACATCGACTCTCAGCAACTGACGACAAGCAGGTCTGCAGTCTCCGTTCCTTTCCACCAGATCATGCGCTCGACAGCGCCTGTCATGACGATTCTCATTTATCGCTTCATGTACAATCGCACCTACTCGACACAGACATACCTCTCACTGGGCCCCATCATCATCGGCGTCGGCCTCGCCACCTTCGGCGACTACTACTTCACAATAATGGGTTTCTTCCTCACGTTCCTGGGAGTTGTCCTCGCATCAGTCAAGACGGTCACGACCAACCGCCTCATGACCGGCACTCTCAAGCTCTCCGCTATGGAGCTTCTTCTCCGCATGTCGCCTCTCGCAGCGATTCAGTGCCTCATCGGGGGCGCGTTGAGTGGGGAGATACTGAGGCTCTATTCGAGCGCCACCGGAGCAGACGACGGACACGTCAACTTGTCGTGGCTACTCTTTCTTGCGGTCCTTGGAAATGCCTGTATGGCGTTCATGCTCAACCTCGTCTCCTTCCAGACGAACAAAGTCGCGGGCGCTCTGACCATCTCCGTATGCGCAAATGTCAAGCAAGTCTTGACTATTGCACTGGGCATTCTGATCTTCAACCTACAAGTCGCCATCATCAACGGCGTTGGTATGCTCATTGCGATTGGTGGAGCGGCCTTTTACAGCAAGGTTGAGCTGGATCGCAAGAAGGCTACTACTTCAAAATGAGCTACTCTGAATCAATTAAAATCGTTATCTAAGATGGACGCCCGACTACAGCATGGACGGTCTCTCATACTTGTATTCCGGCATCACCTCTCGCGGCTTCTTCGCAAGCTCGAGAACATCTGCAGCCTGGGCATCATCTTCGATCAACTTGCGATACTTCTCACTCCTCAGGGTGATTTTCGCAGGGAATGGCTCGCTGGTCGTGTCTTGGTTCATGTGGTGGCTGTTTGGTATTGGCTCTCGCTAAGATCATCATTGTCAGCAAACTGCCATCCATGGATTGGGGAAAAGGATACTCACTGCTTCGAAGTTGAAGCACATTGCCAACCGTGCGATGTTCAAGAACAGACTACGCTGTGCCAGTCTGTATCCGACACAGACACGACGTCCGCCTCCAAACGCCCAGAGTCCATGCAAAGCACTCTGCTCGTTTCCGTCCAGAAATCGCTCCGGCCAGAAACGCTCATAGTCTTCGCAGTCGTTGGCTACTGCGTATCCATTTATGACGAATCCAGTTCCAGCCGGGAAGACATAACCTTCAAACTCCAAGTCGCGGGTCAGAGTGTGCTCAGGAATAATCGGCAAGTTGGGTCTCCATCGCAGGGTTTCTTTCACCGTTCCTGCGATATAGGGCATCTTCTCCGAGTCGTCCATGACCGGCAGTCTCATTGTGCCTTCTTCGGTCCCGCAGATAGCGTCCACTTCCTCTCTCAGCTTGGCCAAGACCTCTGGATGCTGGATCATGGCCATCACGAAGACGTTCAGCGCTTGTCGACTTGTATCGCTGCCAGCCTCAATCACTTGCATACCAGTATAGCAAGTTTCTTCCGCGTTGCCTTTGTACCTCGACTCCGGGTTTAGCAGAACATCTCTCGCCCAACTGGGTGGTGCTGTCCCCTTCTTCACAGCCTCGACAACGGGATCCCACCACTTGTGGTAGACGTCGCTGTGCCACTGTCCGACTTGCTCCCAATACGGTCTCCAAGGCTGCAGGAATTTCGGGATAATCTGATCCAAGAGCGGGAACCAGTCAATTAGACTGCTCCCAACACTTCCAGTGAAGATTGCCACAAGTCGCTGCAGATCCGCGAGATCCTGCCCACTTGCCTCGATTCGCTCGCCTAAAGCAATCCGATGCACCACACTATTCGCATAGCGGTAATGATGCTCGTACCATTGGCCGGGATGATAAAGATATTCCGCGAGCATCTGCGAGCTCTCGAGTTGTTGCCACTCTCCATACTGCTTCAGAGCATGACCACTCAGGAGATGATGCATGACTCGACGAGGTTCCTGCCAGTCGTCGTATTTTTGGAGCACGGATTTGATGTTGCGGCAGACGATGCCGTTCGAGACGGGCATGTGTGCGCGTTCAGCAGTGATGTTGCCGCGCTTGGAGATGAGCTCTTCGGCAACTCGTTTGCTGTTCAGAAGGACCCAGGTGCGGGATCCAAGGTGCATGGTTGTCATTTCGCCGTATTTGCCCAGGTCCATGAGCTATTCAATTCCATCGTCAGCAGATCACTTCTCTAACACAAGTCTTTATTCTGGCAACGTACTCTTGATCTCCCGCCATCGCCTGCCTTGTCCAGCGCCCTCGCAATCTGTGGCAAATTTCCAAGGAGCGGAAGGCCTCTAGGTCCTGGGGGAAGCTTGTATTTCCGACGAGCATCGCCAAAGATCTTGCGATCGGTGGGAAGAAGCTCATTGTAGAACCAAACAAGTCCGGCAAATATCAGGGATACAGCAGCAAGAGCGACATAATGCCAGGTCGGACGAGCGGCCAGTATCGATGAACCGGACATTTTGGCAGCGTTTGACCAACAGCCAATATGGTATTGGACGAAGAGACACGATGGCTGCGAAGAGGAGAAAAGTGGGGTGATGGAGAGGTAGAGAGGTAATGGTCGGACAATCAACGGCTGAATAAGCCCGTGGCTCCATCTCCTGACACTTTTTTCTGACCGGCCGGGTCAGATCTGACTCCGGGAAGTCGGAAACTGAAAAGAGCCGTGCTATACTCTGCATTTGAACGAGTGTGTTTTCGTATCCGTATGCTCTTGATGTTGCTCTCACCAAAGCGAGCCGCTTGAGCAACGACGCCGAGTCGTCGCAACATTGGAGCGGAGGTTTCGATCACATTCAAGCTCGGTGATTCGTGAGCAGTGCGTGTAAGTCGTAGTCTCCATACGGATATAGGTTTAGATGACAGAGGAGTAGATTATGTAGTTGAAGCTCCAAAGTGAAGGAGCGACTTCACTTTCGCTTGGAATTTGCATGTGATAATGCAGGGTCCAGCCGTTTTTAGCCGCGATTCAAGGCGCTAGAGGCCCGCACTTGCTGCGCACAGCCCTTCAAATTCTGCTGTTTGCTCTCCGCTCGACTTACTTTCCCTGCCGCTTTTCTACATTACACAACCACCACCATCACCACCACCACCACCACCACAAGAGATCTCGGCGGCGGGCCCTTCCCAGCGTACTCCAAACCGCACGGCATTTGCGACACCCAACGGGCTGCCCGCACCGCACTGTGCCCATACAGCACCTTGCGACCATCAACGAGCCCGCCGCATTGCCTTCACCGGTATTGCGACACCTTCGAACTTCCAGGCTTGCCCGCACCGGTGTACCGCGTTGCCTTCACTGGTATTTGCGATCACCAACGAACTCGTTGCACTGCCTCCAGCAGCACTTGCAACACTTTCGAGCTTTGCTCGAAGAACTTTCTCAGATCCTTCGGATCAAATGGTCTATGCGGCTCAGCTGCCCTAGCGATTCTTACTCGTAAGTCCTCTCCCTCCCGCTTCTATCCTGACTCCCAAACTGCCGCCGCTGAGATCTGTTGTGGTTCGAAAATATCTTCATCGCCTACTTCGATAGTAAGTACTCCCATTCCCCATTGATTGAGCTTGTTGACCTGCACTTTAGCCGCCGACGATTGAGTGGTAGAGGGGATGTTGGTGATGGAGTGGAGTTGCAGAGGAGCGGCGGCCATATTGATATTGATGAGTTGGGGAGTTTGCGGGAGGTGGGTGATAGCAGAAGATAAAGACTTGGAGTCGAATAACCAACTCGTCATTTCAAGAATCATTCCCAGTCTCCACTTCACCTCTTCACAAAAACAACCTTCCTCGCAAGCCAGCACCCGATCATAACCCCATCCACCCTCCCACCCCCATCCCTCCGAAACGTCAAAGTCCAATCCCCCGGCGCAGGCGCATCTAGCCCTCTCGGATTGGCCAGCGAGCACACATCACCCCCAAGATACCGAATCAGATACATCGATCCTTCGCCAAGAAAGCCATCGAAAGAGCCGTAGAGCATCCCGCCTTCCCCAGAACAATGGAATGTAGATTCGACTTCTGCGCAGTGGTATGAGCCGATGAAATTTGCTGTGTTTGGTGATTGTGATGGGTCGGGCTTCAGTATGCGCGAGGCGTGGAGGGTTTGGTTGTTACGGAGGCAGAGGACGGTTAAGATGTCGTTGGTGATGCTGGCTTGTATGGTGTCGGATTTTGCTTGCACCTGGCTTGTCACTTTCAGCTTTTCGGTAGAGCCAGCGTACGTCAATAGGATTTCTCCCTGATCTGGATCGCCGAGACGGATCTCGACTTGCAGCTGCGTGTCTCTGTCGATATAGTAGCCGGTGACTCCTCTCCACTTGTCCACGATACTCGGTGGGAGACCAGACGTCTCGTCTTCCTTAATCTTGAGGATCTTCTTCAGTATACCATTTGCCGCCGCCCCAGCATCAGCTTCGTGATTGAACATAACAACAACAGAGAGCATCTCATCAGGTTCATGCAAGCGATGAAGTCTGAAACCGCGCAACATGCCGCCGTGATAGATGATATGCTTGCCGCGAGACTTGATATTCCCAAGCCCATAGCCGTAAGAAGCAGTTGAGCCATCCTTATACATTGGGTCTTTCGAAATGGCTCTGTACAGACTGTCTCGATCCTTCCAGCTCTCCTGCAGGTACTTCTCGTACGCTATCATGTCTTCGAGTGAGGCTACGACGCCTGCATCTCCGGACCATTGCATGCGGTTGACGGCTGGGAAGAAGCCGTGCTCTTCGTCGACTTCGTAGCCGACGCATGGCCCTGGGAGTTGGAAGTTATCTGGACATAGTCTGGCGGTAGTCATGCCCGCAGGTTTGAACAGTCTCTTCTCGAGCAATTGTTCCAGTGAGGTTCCACTCATCTTCTCCACGAGCCGAGCGATGATGTAGAAGTTCTCGTTGCAATACGAACTCTCGGTACCAGGAAGGAAATGCAAAGATTTTGTTCGCTCGACCGCCTTTGGGGCGTCTTCTTTCAGTCTGAAGACGTCGGTAGCTTTGGAACCCCACAAGGTAGACATAGCCCAGTAGTCTCTTATGCCAGATTGCATGTTGCATAGATCATGGATGGTCAGATCTTTGCCCTCTTCAGTCTTATACGCTTCGGGAAGCATTTCTCGAAGCTCTCCGTCCAGTTTCTTCCAAGCCTCGTCTGGATTTGGGAAGTCCCTGACAACGCTCATGAGCATCATACAAACCATTTGTTTTGAGATGGAGCAGATTGGCAGCAGCGTTTTCTCGGTCATGGGAATGCGTTTGTCCAGGTCGGCGTAGCCCCAGATATGCTTGCCGACGAGCCGGCCATCTTTTACCACTGCGATGGCGCCGCCTGGTCCTCTGAAGAAGGGAGGCGTGGATTTCAAGATATCGGCGATGCTTGGGGAGGTCGTCATGGTCTGAGTGTGCGGGTGGGGGTTATAGCAAGCTCAAATCATCATCAGCGACCACGGTGTGAGTGATATCCAGGCCCAATGCTTGATGTACGAGCCTTCGGAGGATGCAAGAGGGGTACGAAGGATAACGAAAGAAAGAGCGAGGGGAGCTGGAGTGGCTGGAAGAAAGTTCTTCCTCGTCGACCTTACCAGGACCAGCGCTCCCTCGTTCTTCACCTTCACTTACTCCAGTCCTTCTTTCAATTTAACCTCAAAGAAAGCGCAGCACAAGCAAGAGGAACACTGAATGAATACTTTCATTTCTTCCAAGGATCATTCAACAAAGAATCTAGGACTACATCTTTTCTCTCTCTCTCTCTCTCTCTCTCTCTCTCTCTCTCTCCCTCTCTCTCTCTCTCTCTCTCTCTCTCTCTCTCTCTCTCTCTCTGAGGAGGACAGCTACTGTTACAGGGGGTCTCTTTCGTGCGTGTCGTGATTGCGTAGCGCTGTACTCCATTCCAAGCGCTTCAGGGGGTGGGATATCATCTTTGTTTCATGAACTGTTGTTACAGACAGATCATAGCCGCGTATCGTGGCGAAAAGCGAGGAATAGGAACGCCAAAGGAAAAGAAGCAAATAATAGAAAAGGGGTCGCTCAAAGTGAAGACGAAAGGTCGTGCTGTGCTTCGCCGGAGAAGGATCATCGCCATGGTTTCCTACCCGTGACAGCATCCCTAACACTGCCACGTCGCTTTGGCTGACCGTTGCGGGCGTTGGCGTCCGATGTCGTCTCGTTGGTTTTCTGGCTGTTGCTGCGTCCAAAGAAACCTTTGGTTTTGCTACCTCCCGACGAAGGTGGACGGGCAGCGTGTGGCTCTGTCTTCGTCCTCGACTGCATAGGTGGTCGGTTATTATCGCGGCTGCTGGACGGTCTTTGATGGCCTGAGCTCGTGGGTCGGCTGTGGCCTTGGCTCGTTCGTGGCCTCTTGAGCTCGGCTGGCTTGCCGTTCGGGAAGAATGGAGAGGCCGGCGAAGTCGTGCTCGGCGAGGTGGGCTTATCACGGTCGCTGCCGTGGCTGTTGCTAAGGCGCCTGAGGAGGCCCGCGGTCTTCTGGCCAAACATCCTCACTGGTGACGGTGATGTTCGTGACCGTGTTGGCGAGGTTGCAGCAGAAGTCAAATGAGCATATGGAGGTGAGACTTCCGGCAATGCTTGACTTTCTTCTTCAATCTGGACAATGGTGCGATTGCCTGACGAGCCGGAATGGGCTGAGCGAGGACTCATGACACTCTCAACTGAAGTCTTTCCTCCAGGGCTGACCATCTTATTGAGTGAAGAAAACACTGTCGGACTAGTTTCAACACGACCAAGACGAGGCTTGGCAGGACTGCGCATGAACTCATCACTGGATTGTCGTCTTCGTGGCGAAGGCTTTGATCGGTGCAGCGCAGCATCCTCACCGTCGAAGCGCATGCCAGCCATGGGAGGCTTCGATGGCTTGAGGAGCCTCCTAGGCGTACCCATCAAGATCGATTTGCCATCCGGGAACTGGTCATCGTCCGACATGCCAAACTCGTTGACAGTATGACCATCATCTTCATCCGAGTAGTCCTCCTGCCGAAGCGCGTCGAGAGCGCGATACTCCATATTGCTGGCAAACGCAGTTCTGAGCTCCACAGAAGATCTCATCTGCCTCGGTGCGGTGCGCACGCCCACCTCAGTGGGTGGCTTGAGGAGTGGATCGTAACCTCTGACTACAGCGGGTGTCGTGTCCAGCAGGCTCCTGTCGTCCGCAATGCTAGATCGTGAACTCCGCAACATGCGCGTGCTGGCACTGTCTGGAGTTGGCGGGAGGAGCGGTTCACCGAAGATTGGCCCAGCAAAGCTAGTCGGCCGCAGCTGGTCGGGAGACGGCTTGTACTTCCGACGAGCGAATGCGTCCATTTGCTGCGACTTTGAGGGCTGCAGCAGCTCGGGTGACTTTGCGGCTGCCAAGACAAGTGCATCATTCAGGGTTCGGAAGTGGGCTCCATCTCCGCGTTCCGCCATCGGAGTAGAGATGCTGTTCGATTTGGAGGGAGTGTTCTCAGCCGCGTTGTGCTCGGCGGTGATCCATTGGCTGACTCGTTTGATACTGTCTTGTCGCAGATGAGCTCTGGGGCCAGCGACTTCTTCGTCATCATCTTCCTCCCAGGGGAAGCGCTCGGGGCTGGTGATCTTCTCTGGTGTGTACAGTGAAGGGAAACTGCTTTCGCTGAGAACGCTGAGACGCGGTGAGTTAAGCACATCGTCGGCTTCGTCATCAGCTTTGATAGTCTCCTGTCTGGACAGCAAAGAATGAAAGCTTTTCACTGGACGCAGCGATTGTGCATTCTCCAGATAAACACTTCGCAAAGCTTGCGTACTCGGCTTCTTCTGGCTCAAGATATTCGGCTCCCTCCTAGGTTTCGCCGGGGTCTGGCCATCGAGTAAGCACTGCAGGTTTTGAGAAGCGGCTGACGCATGCTGAGAAGGTGGTCGCACATGGACACGAGGCGTCTTAGGCTGCAGGACCATGTTCGGGGGAGATGAGGAGTGGTCCTGCTCCAGGTTCTCAGTGCCAGCATAGCCCGAATCGGCATTCGCCGTGGATGGTCGGGTGTTGCTGCTGCGATCCTCCAGATACGTGACCTTCTCCTCCAAGTCACATATTATGTCCATGGCCTCCTCGACGGCCTTGTCCCGCTTCTCCATTTCCTCGACCAGCTGCGAGTTGATGGTCATCAACTCCTTGTGCTCGCGGTCCAGCTGCTCGTAGTGCGCACACTGTTCGCGCATGGTCTCGATCTGCTCCTGCAGCTTGAGAGTGTGCTCGCGGCGGTGGTCCAGCTCCAACTTGAGGGCGAAGTTGTCCTTGGTCAAGCGGTCGATGTGATGGTCCATGTCTCGTATGCCGAGCGCGCGGCGCCTGCTGTTGCTGCTGGCATCGGATCTCGTGCTGGCGCCCAGAGGCGAACTCTCGAACATCTTGTGGTTGCGGGTGGCATCTGCCTCGTTGAGGAAGATGTCATCGTCGCGCCCTCGCTGGGGACCGAAGTCGGTATGTCTCGAACGTTGAGGGCGCGCATGTCTCGCGCGGCGCTCGTTCAATTTGTCTTGTAGATACTGCGACGCGGGCAAGACATCCAGTGGTTGAGCGAGCGGACTGCGCTCTGACTCGAATGCCGACATGGTGGAGTTTGTTGTCTGTTGGTCATGTGGGACTCGGAAGCCTGGTACGGGTGGTTGTCGCGAGCATTACAGAGCATGAGCGAGTATTGCAGTGTCGGGGGAGGTGTATGAATTTTGGAGGACGTGACGGGACGGGTGCTTGGGGTTGAATGTGACGAGCAGGCGGATTGGGGATGTTCTTGAAGTTGGACGCGGTCGTGATACAGGGACCGGGGAGGCTGTCGTCTGATAGGCTCGTGCAAACAGCAAGCGCGGTGTGGAGAAATTGTTTGTGTGCGACTACACGGGAGCACGAGCAGCGGCAGGATGCGCTCAGAGGGCCGAGTACGATATGCCGTGCATTGTGGGCGGGTGGATGTCGCGCAGTCTTGTCAGCATCAGCATTAATGAGGAGAAGATGAATCGAAAGGAGGCAGACAAAGAAAGGGCGAAACAGCTTCGAGCGAACAGCAGCAACGATGCACTTGTTGTTGCCGCGACACTCACGCTACTCTCCTAGCGCCTGCCGGGTCCACACAGTCGGAAGCAAGCCCCGTGGGAACGATGCGAACTCTGCGACTCTTCTTCCTCTTGAATCCTCCTCCAAACATCGGACATTTCTAGCATCTCTGCCCAAACATGCTAGACACATGCTAGACACATGCTAGCTGGCCGGCGTGTAGGCCTGGTACACCTCCTCATGTGCCCCATATCATCCCCTTCACCCATACCCTCGTACCAGCGTTGGGCAGCAACACGCCGGTCGCCGGCAGCAGAATGGTCTCTCTTCAGCAGCAGCAGCAGCAGCAGCAGCAGCCCGGCGCCATCCGCAACGACTCCATCACCTGTGCACTCGTGCAGCTGTTCCTGCAGAGACGGTGTGCACCTTTTGTTCTTCCCGCAGAGCTGGCTGCAGAAAGACGCTCATGATGCCGCGATCGTGAGCAATGAGAACCCGACCCCCTGCGTCGCACACACGCCAGACGCTCCTCCTCGTCCTTCTACTGCGAGCCATGTATGCAGCCTGTATGCCATCGATGCGGTCACCAGCGCAAGCGTACCGCGGATAACGACATTGGAGAGCTTCTTTCAATGCTCTTGCATGACGCTCACTCTGCTGTACACTCTGCTTTTTGCTGACCTTCTGCTGCGTTCCGTGATGTTGTTTGTCAGTGCTATCGGTACTGCCGTCTTTTGCTCTGTTTGCCGACCCGGCACACCGTCAGAGTTTGGGGACCGGTTTCACAATGCCGGGTCTCGCGCACACCTGGCCGCCGATCCACGACCCAATCGAAATTTTGGCACACCGACTGTCTAATATTTTCACCATCTTTCTCAACCCAACAAGATTCGACTTCTTCCTATCTGAGCTGGTCAAACAACCAAATATCTGGCTAAATTTGGCAGACTCCATCGCGCGTTGTTCTATCGCTGCTAGCCAGGGGCAAGATGCTGCAAACCGCTGCGAAGCATCCCACATCCCTGCTCGACGCAAACTCTCTCGCACTTCACTGCTTTCTCACATGCGACAGCCAACATGCAGCTGCCCTTGTCCGTCTTGTGCTGCCGCGAGGTACTCCGATGTCTGGACTAAAGATACAGCCTGTACGTACACGTTTCCATCCGGACAGCTCTTCTGCGACGAGTGCATATGCCGACTCGGCCTCATATGGAGCTTGGAAAACCCTCAAACACGTCGTCCCAAAATGAAACGCGAAGCACGCGCGCGCGAACACGAACCACTTTGGCACCTCTCCATCTTTCTACACCTGGATGTAATAGTGTGCGTTTCATGCAACGTTTCATTAGGTCCTAGGGAGGTCTCGCTCGAATAGTAAGACATTCTGTACCTAGATGCCGTCGCGGAGTACCATTTGACTGCCAAGTGGAGACAACACGGAGATCGTAGTCTAATCTTCGCTGAACGTCCATATATCCCATCGAGCCAGCCGGCCGAGACCTCACAACGTCCAAGCTCCTGCCTGATCTCCTTCTTCATAGCGTTCCGCGGGATCCCAGACACGAACGTCACTCCGCCCATCGGCGCGTTGTAATGCGTCAGCTCGCGGCCGATAAAGTCCACCAGACTTTGTGCTATTGCTTGCTTCTCTTCGCACGAATACAATCCATCGTCCGCCTTGCCGTCGTCGACAACCATATTTACTTTGGTTCGAGTGTGTGCTCGCCACGGCGGTCCGCAGCCCCTGCCACCACCGCATCTAGAACGCTCGGATGCTGCAGCAACGCTCTTTCAATCTCGCTGGGTACAACGTGCATTGTTCCGACCTTGAACATCTCTTTGTACCTTCCGCTGACGACAAGTTCTCCATTGGGCGTCAAGTATCCCCTGTCGCCAGAACGGCACCATGCTTGGCCATTCTCATCATCGTCGTAGGCCGCAGTGAGGCTATCAGCTGTTGCTTCTTCATTTGGCAGTATCCGGTAAATCGCTGGGCTCCATTCGAGCATACCTCCCCATCAACCTCGACGTCGCAGTCGCGCTTGGTGTCTGGATCGATGATTTTCAGCTCTGTGCAGGGCAACGCTTTGCCAAGGAAGCCCGTCGGACGCGAGTGCTATTCATCGTCCCATGGCGTAATCGTATTCACGCCCATTTCCGTCGATGCATATGCCACTGCTGTGCTCGCGTCAGGTGACATCACAGCAGCAAACGCATCCATATGTTCGTTCACGATGCTGTTGGCCCCGACGAGTGCGAACTGCAGCGATCGCAAATAATTATCGGCCCTCTCGCCCACCCGGATCAGATCCGCAATGGCACCGACGGTGCGAGGCGGCATCACAACATTCTCAATCTCATGCTGCTCGATGAGATCGACCAGCATATGGGGTTTCTGTGTCTTGGTGATGAACATGCTGTGGTATCCTGCCGCAGTGCTTTGCCTCTAGAGCAAATCGGTCATGTGAAACATGCCGATAAAATGTAGCTTGCGAATACCTTCACCGCAAAGACCAAGCTCACGCGTCTGGAATCGTGTTAAGGTGGCTGCGTGCGAGATATTCACTGCTTTTGGGAAGGAAGTGGCGCCGCTCGTTAGGAAGCAATGGGATATCCACGTTTCCGGATCTTTGCCTGCGTCGTAGTTGATGTACTGGTCTTCCGCGTTCAGAGTCCACGAGGAAGTGCAGACTCAGTCTCGGTTTCGTGCCGCCATCGCTGAGATTCGGGCGTTTCGAGTCCTCTCGACGAGGGCTCTCCTCTTCGTCGTTTGAAGTAACAACGCTGGGAGGGTCGTCTACACCCGCACAATCCTCCGGAATACCAGCTCCTTCCGCCGCCTTACATGCAGGACCGAGAAGTTTAGGCGTTGCAAATAGCCATGTCGTCTGGGCAGTCTTGCAAGCATTGACCAGCTCGCTTCAGAGACGCAGAGGGGACAAAAGCGCAAAAGACGCCGTCTGCGGCTACGACTCCATCGCATACGACCGCCCAATAGATATCGTTGGGCGTGAGCAAGGAGACGCATTCTTGGTCCTGAAGTCCCTTGGCTCGCAAGCCGACAGCTACTCGTTTGATGCCGAGGGAGTATTGGAGCCGTGTGAGAGGGTGTTGGGGCGCGGAGGCGTCGATGAAGATCTACGCAGACGCCCAGTCAACCGAATAGGCCTCGATAGTGGGTAGCGAGAGAGATATGATGATGTAGCATACCGGAGCATCGTCATCCGCGGGCGGGTTTGACAAGTTGAAGGATGTGTGGTCTATGGCCATTGCTGCTCAAAACGTTTGACGTTCGCAACTCCCAATACAAATCTCGGCACGAGAGGTCTCTTCTTCTCGCGTTCTGTTCTATGAGCGTAGCGACTACTTATTATCGTATTGGAAAAAGCTACCGACCAGACTGAGTGCCTTCCGCGCATCTTGAAGTATCACTTCCAATAAGGGGGCTCTCGGATTTGCTCGGCCTGGTTCTCGATAGACGATGGGGCAGTTATTTTCTATATTGGGAGCATACGCGAGGAAAAAGAAAGGCCCTGGTCGATTTCTTACAGCTCAGTGTCGTCAAGTCCCTCGGTCCCCCAACTACCACCCCTCCACCTCCTGAAATACAATCGGCAACCTATGCCCCGGATGCACCGTCACAGTCCCAACAACATCCGCCTCCAACGGCCTCTTCTCATCCTCCCACCTCACTCTAAACCTCCCCACCCAAGCCGCCATCAAAACCTCAAACTCAGCCTTCGCAAACCCTTGCCCAATACAACTATGCGGTCCGTGCGAGAACGTCAGATTCGCATAGTTGCTCTTCACGCCTCCGTTGTTCGCCTTGCCTTCGGCCATCCACCTCTCCGGGTCGAAGATGTGCGCAGTAGGGCCCCAGAGTTTGGGGTCCCAATTTGTGGCCCAAGGCGACATGCACAGACGCGTGCCTTTGGGGATTCGACGGCCAAGGAGGGTTGTGTCGACTAAGGCATCGCGCATGATGACAGGGACTGGTGGGATGAAGCGGAGGACTTCGTTGCAGACTGCGCGGAGGTAGGGGATTTCCTCGAAATCTGCGGCCGTGATGGTGGATGTAGGTGAGCTGATGGCCGGGAGATTCGCGCGGATTGCCTGGCGAAGACGTTCTTGGATGTCCGGGTATTTGCACATGAGGTACATGCCCCATGCCAACGCGGAAGCGGTGGTTTCATGGCCAGCGGAGAGAAAGGTCATCATCTGGTCTACCACGTCGTCGTCAGAGAATTGCCCGGATCGCATTGCTACGCTCATGATGTCGACCATGCCGCCGTTGTTCTTGTCCTTCTCCAGCGCAATACGCTTCTCTGCGACCATCTTGTAGGCGAAGATTTTGATGGATTCAGTATCCCTCTTCGCAAGCGTGAACATAGGGAGAGGAAGCCTCCAGAAGAACTCGATGGGTACGTCGATGCCGAGGATGACCCATCGAATTGGTGGCGGCTCGTTATCAAAGAGTTTGCGGTATAACGTTACGATTTCACCAGTCGGGTTACCGACAGAGTTGAAGTCGTGGCCCATGCCTGCGAGTCCGATGATATCCAGAGTGGTACGGCTTGACCAGTCGAAGGCCCGTTGCGAGATAAGATTCCCTGATGGTGTCTTGCTCCCCTTTGAGATCTCCTCTGTTGATTGACGGGCCTTGTCCCAGAAGAGAGGGTAGAGATCCTTGATGTGGCGGTATGAGAAGGCGGGCATCAGGGCCTTGCGTTGACGCTGGTGAGAGGTGTGAGTAAAGACGTTATGCGAGCAATCATGAGTACATGCTCACTTGATGTTCGGAGCCCTCCGCGACCAAAACGCCATTTCCGAGCAGTTTCCGGAAAAGAAAGCCGACCTGTGGAGGCTTCTCGAAGTCGTACGTTCTGGTCACTGTGACTTCTTTGATGGCTTCGGGAGCGGTGAGGAGGAGCAGCTCTTGATTGAACAGGACACGAAGCCGCATCATACCCTCGTTGGCTACGGAGGCGATCCAATGCCTGAATGGAGCGCCTTGGTGGAGATTCAACATAGGGCCCGCGTGAGCCCAAGGCAGTTTTGCGCCCTGTTGTATCGATCAGTTGGAATTGCTTGAAGGCGTTGACGGGCACTTACCACTTCTGGCTCAGGCAGATCTCTGAAGGGACTGAAGTAGAAAGGATATATGAGCACCAGGAACGCTGCATAAAGGCCCCAAACGAAGGGGACGACAAGAACAGTCCATGTCGAGTACGAAGGGTATTCTCTGGCCGCGGTGTACGCCGCGGCCACTCCAGTGACTGTTACGATTGTCCACTGTGGCATGTTTATAATGGTGAAGTTGTGCTTAATCTGATGAAAGTTGTGCTTGTCCTGAGGAGTCTTCGTTCCGTAGCGAGACCGAGGCTGTTATATTGAACGATGCCAGATTGCTGCCTATAGCGACGTCCCACATCATCCATGCAAGAAGACGCCATGATCACATTCTCTGCAATACTAAGGAAAGGCTGTGTTCCATGTTGCTCCGGTCATACGAGCCATCGTAGCAAAGAATCGTTTGGCCGTCGCTTCTCCGCACAGGCATGCGGTGCGAGTGTCCGTGGCTCCCGCGGGTCCCGCGATCTCCAGTGCCCCAGCTGCTGTCGCATATGGAGGGATCCAACTCCAGTACTTTTGCGGTTGCTGTAATATCTTACTCTTCATCATCATCATCTTCTTCCTCCTTTTTCTTGAACTCCGACGGGACTGGCTGGGCTTGCCAGGCTTCCTACGACGCCGAGTCAAGACTGTAGACGGTGTTGTCTCTCTTATCAAGGGCGCGAGGAGTGTCCGTGGCTTGCGCGGCCGTTCCGGCATCTCATAGTACTCATCATCTTCTTTGTCTTCTTCGTCTCCCTCCTCGTCTTCTTCGATCGACTACACCTTCAGCAACCTGCTCTATTCCGGCATCAGCTGGGCAGCTGAAAGGGCCCATCTCCGCAGAGGATTTGTCCCGCAATTAGGCTGCATCCGAATCGCAGTGGCAATTCTCTTGAATAGTAATCATCGAATAGACTTTTGGGGACGCGGAGTCATGAACTTAACGGAATTGGGAGAAATGGACACATGTGGCGACATGAGGATATGATGGAGAGCGAGCGCTTGCCCTAAAGTTGAATGGGAAGGTCGACTGGGAAGAACTTTCTTTCACACACTTCAGCTCCTTCCTTGCTGACTCTGCGCGACTTCACCCCTTTCTCTCTTCCATCTGCCTCAAACATTCTCACAGACAAGCGATATACCTCAGGATCAACTCGCTGTTGGCAACAATTCCTTTCGCACGCAGTAACAAGCCTGATGCAGCCAGGAACCAAGACTCTCTCTGCCACCGGCGAGCAGTAGCGAAGATGCTTTGGCGATCTTTCACATCAATTGGTGTCTGTTCGACAGCGTGAGAGACCGAATGGCGGACTGGAATGTCCACATAGGCTATATAGATGCACGAGAAGGCAGTTTCGCGGCTGATGTGATGATAATTTAGACCAATCTGTCGACTTGTTCGAAGTGGCCGCTTCCAGCCTGTCAGCTCACAGGGGCTACCGTTGGGGAAGTGGGGCAACCAGCCTTCTGCGTTTTGTTCCAACATCCCGTTCACTGTTCAAAATCGAGAGCCGCCCTATACCACCGCAATCCCATCTGGCAATACCCAAGATGACGCCAAAAGAGACCGTCACCAAACGAGCCATTGAGGAGACCGGCAGCCCCAGCAAGCCGAAGCCCAAGAGGCCGCGGAGAGTTGCAGCCGCATGCCGTCGATGTCGACAGCTCAAACAGCGGGTAGGTGAGTGCTGGGACTTGCACTTCAACAAAGTCCGCTCCTCCATCCGCAGCTCTGCCGTCTTATGTCGTGTCCAACCAGAATTTAGTGTTATGGCGAGCGTCCTCACTGTAGCAGCTGCAGTCGAGTCGACGTCGCCTGCGACTACGAGAATGTGCTGGCTCGGGAGACGAGAGCAGACGCTGCCAGCCGGGAGAGCACATCATTACGGAACGAGATGGACTCTGTCTTGGCGAGCCTACAGTCGCTGCAGTCTATATCCCATGCAAATGCTGTACGACGGCTGACCGAGTTGAGCGCCGCCTCCGAACTCGATCTTATGGCCGCTTTGCACTCTGCGAGACAAGCAACCTCCAACAGCACAACGGCTCCCTGGAGGAGCTCCTCGTTTTCAGCGTCTCCTGCGGCCGTCGTTCCATTCCTACCTCCTTCACGCTCCCAGCTCGACATCCGCTTGGCAACGCACCGTCCGAGAATCTACCCTTTCTTCACTTTCAGCGAACTGGCAGTGAGTTCTGTCAGACCTCCTACAGGAACCTGCTATGGCGCATCTGCTCCAGCAAGCGAGAGCGAAGCACGGTGCTTGTCGAATCAACCCTATTCTGAACCAGACCTTGAAATGAACTTAGATGTCGCGTTATGTGATGAGCGCTTGAGGCAGCTGGATCTTACCTTCTGGTCTTCGGTGCCGATGAGTAGTGGACTTGCAGCTCGTTTGCTGTCCATGTATCTCGTGACTGACCATCCTCTGCTCCCTTCTTTCGACTCCGATCTCTTCATTCAAGACTTGACGACCACATCGGTGCGATTCTGCTCGGCACTATTGGTCAACTCAATTCTGTCTTGGGCATGCGTCAGTATTCCCCTCAGAACATATGCGGCTACTGCTGACTAGTGGAATAGCAAACCTATATTGGCAAAGAGCCTGCTGCTGCTCTTTTCGCAAGCGGTTTCTTCGACGCCGCGGTCCTTCTGCTAAAAGCAGAGACAAATCGCGAGTCCATCACTACTATCTCCTCCTTGTTCTGCTTGACGTTGAGATGTATTGGGTACGGCGAAGACGCCGCTGCCAAGTCCTACCTGCGAACTTTGGTTAAGATGTCAGTCTCATTGCAGCTGTACGGCGAAGATGGTGCTGGAGCCCGAGATATGGGTTTGTTCACCCCGGAGTGGATCAGCGCGTACTCATATGTCGCTTGGGGTGCCTACAATTTTTCCTGGCGAGTACAAGGGATAAGTTACAACATGTTTCATCACTGACTATTTGTAGTATTTACCTCTTCCATTACCGCGTCTTTGACTGCATCGAGTTTGTCCGTCGACCGCCCATCCTGCCAATCCCGGGTGAACAAATCGCCGACTGTAAATATTCAACACTCGCCGCACCGCCGCCATACATGGACCAGACTTTTGCGTTATATTGTCGTCTTATGCCGATATATCAAGACATCTTGTCTGCGCATCTCTCTTCCGAACAGACCCAAAGGGCGCTACCATTGGCGTTCGCCGAGGAACGATATCAAAGGCTTTTGGCCTGGTCAGATCAACTCCCGCAGTCTCTCGCTTTTTCACTTGATATGCCACACCACGCTGCCATTCTACAGTACGTACTTGTCTAGACTAACCTTAACTTGACTGACGACACCGCTTCTCTAGCGCGAGCCTCCACAGCATAGTAGTAGAGGTCTTCCGGCCTTTTCTATGCAAAAGCCTTCGACTATCGCAAATCCCATACTCCGGCATCCGTGTCGAGGAAGTCTTCATGTCAGCCTCTGCTCGTATCGTCGATCTCCATCGCCTATACCAGTTCAAATTTCAAGATACCACGGCCATGCACACCATCACCAGCTTCATCCTACCCGTATACGCCGCGAACGCTTCCCTCCAGGGACCGGTCAACACGCGGTCACAGCGCCGGCAAGATTTCCGCTTGTGCATGTCCTCCCTCATGTGTTTAGGCCTCGCGACTATAGTCAAGGCGACTTTGCTCGGGGGAAGCATGTCTCTTGCCGTTTCTTCGGGTTTGCTAACGATTACGGAGTCGAAAGAGCTATTGGCAGAGGTCGTTGGTATGCACGACGATTCCTCCTATGGTAACAAACCAGGAGACGACTCTGATATGGCACCTCTGATGCTGGATTTCGAACGAGCTCTTAGTGTGGAAACTCTTGCGAGACAGGATGCTGATATGGCTGTGGCTCGGGATTGACGACCTTTCGAACGGCAGACTAACAAACGCACGAATCAGGATCAAGACAGGCCGACTGCACAGCAATTGTCTGCCTGGACCAGACACGCGGGATCGGACCGCTCTTACTGTGCAATCGATTACCAAATACTTCAGCAGCACCCTGATCGGGGCCATCCAGAAACTATGACGGATGAAAGGAGTACACTGCTCACCTGCAGGGACCAAGAGCTTGGTTCGAACTTGACCACTCGCCTCCCCTCAAGCCTTGGTTAGCCCATCTACTAACGACGCCAAAAGGAAAAGAGACCTTGATGGAGAGGACCGATGATGCATTTGGTAAAAGCCAAATCGGAAGCTGTCCTTAAGAATGGAGGGGTTCAGAGAGGGGTGGAGGGGTTTAACCCACCCACGTTTTCTTCCATCAGCCTCGTTCAGAAACAATTTCTACGACAACGATTCAACTGACTACATTAAGCCCATCATGTCGAAACCAATCAAGATCTATGGCCACAGTATGGGTCCCAACCCATGGAAGGTCAACATCATCTGCGAGGAGCTCGGTGTTCCCTACGAGACTGAGTTCATGGACTTCGGCGACTTGAAGAAAGAGCCTTTCCTCTCGCTGAATCCCAATGGCCGAACACCAGCCATCCAGGACCCAAACACTGGCATCACATTATGGGAGGTATGTACAGCCTCACCTAGCTGCTCCTACTTCATTTAATTGCTCCTAGCTAACAACCAAACGTTACACAGTCCGGCGCTATCGTCGACTACCTCATCGACACCTACGACAAGGAGGGCAAACTGCACTTCACCTCCTCTCCCGAGAAGTACTACCAGCAACAATGGGAGCACTTCCAGATGAGCGGACAGGGACCGTATTTTGGCCAAAAAGCCTGGTTCACACACTTCCACCCGGGCGACAAGGTAAGAAGAAATCATTCACATCCAAACATCCGAGAAACACTTGCTGACCCTCCGCCCAGATTCCAGCCGCCATCGAGCGCTACGGCAAAGAAATCCGCCGTGTCATGGGCGTGATCGACCTACACCTCTCCAAGACTGGACAGGAGTACCTCGTCGGCAACAAGCCCACCTACGCGGATCTGATGTTCGTGCCGTGGAATGAGATGACGGCTTTTATTGTTGGACCTGAGTTTGATGCTGAGTGGAAGAAGGATTACCCTAAGTGCTATGAGTGGCATCAGAAGTTGATTTCCAGGCCGGCGGTCAAGAAGGTTTTGGCTCAGAAGGCGGAGAAGAACAAGAAGTAGTGGATCTCTTTGGAGACACGGAGCAAATAGGATATTAATTGCGCTCATTAATGACTTATCTTTTTCACTCCATTTCTGGCGTGATGATGTTACTCTTCCCACCATCGATCAAGACATCTCGCATCGTTTCACAACTCTTGACGCGAATATCAACAAAACTCTCCGGGCTATAAAAAGCCGTATGACAAGTCAACACCATCCTCCCCTCCAACCACCCTTCCTTCTTCCTATACGCCTGAATAAGCGAATGCACTCTATCCTCCGGTATAGGCTCCTCAGGCAGTACATCCAACGCCGCGCCAGCCAAAATATCCTCTCTCAAACATTGTTCGACACCGTCTAGGTTTACGATTTCTCCGCGGGCGGTGTTGACGAGCACGGCGCCTTTGGGCAGGAGGGAGAGGAGGGAGTAGTCGACCATTCCGCGAGTCTCACGTGTGCAAGGGCAGTGGATGCTTAGGACGCTGCTTCTGCGGAAGAGGTCCTTGATGGTTTTTACGCGTTCGAGGGAGAGGCTTTTGTCTACGCCGTTGGGGAGGTAGGGGTCGTAGAAGAGGACTTTGAGGCCGAAGGCTTTGGCACGAAGGGCGGTGGCGGTGCCTGTCTTAAGTCAGTATTCGGAAACCACAACGTGTCTGCCAGACGTACCTATCCTTCCCAGTCCAAGCACGCCGAATGTATCTCGTTGCAGTCTCTTGACCAGCGGCGTCTCAACTACCATCCAAGGCGCAGGAGGACTCGCCCTCTGCCGTTCGTTGTGTATCAGGATCCCTCTCCTCATAGCCAACATAAGCCCAATCGCATGGTCCGCAATCTCCGCAGTTCCATAATCCGGCACGTTACAAACAGTAACATTCCGCTTCGCCAGAGCAATTCGATCGAGACGGTCGTATCCAACGCCCATGCGGACAATACTGTCTCCTCTTCAGTATCCGTTCCCGGAATTTTGGGGCAGGAAAACTCACACCTTCAAGCTGGGGAAGAGCTCCACATCTTGTTCTGTGAATGGTATCTTCAATACCATGATGCCGTTTACTCGCTTCCTCACGTCTTCAGGGATCGCAGACCAGGGTTTTGGTCCGAGGGCGGCGTTGGGCCAGAGGTGTGTTTGGAGGTATTCGAGTTTGTAGCGTTGGTTGGGGCCGGGAGCAAAGATTTCGTGTTCGACGACATCGTCCTGTATCGATCCATTTTCAGCAAGCGATAAGCTAGAGTTGGCCAGGAAGACATACTGGGTACAGGCCATCTGCCTGGATGATTGTGAAGGTCTGCGTTGTTGCCATTTCGCCCAGGTTTCCCATTCGTTCAAGAGAAGACATGGAATGGCTTTACCGTGATGCTACAGCTGCTGCTGCCGTGTTGTATATGCACGCATACGTCGCGTCCCAATCATTCGCCTATGAGGCCCGAGATCGGGCTATGATTCGGCCCATCGTTGCCCGGCGATGGAGCTCCAAGAATTTGATATGCCGTGAGAGCAAGTTTGGCGAAGTCGTTCCAGTAGGCTGGCATTTGTGAGACAGACTGAGCATTTCGTCCCATGTAAATGTTACCGACAAGGGTGGAAACGGCAATCGAGGAGTCCAGCCTGTTGGGATTGAACGCGCTTGAAAGTTTTACCGCACGGCCAAGTACGGTACCATTTCACGACTTCAGATGCTTCTTGGTCTCAAGACCTGGCCCTTTTTCTCTCAAGGTCATGCCTTGTAAGATATTCCCCAAACATCTACGCTCATGAGATGTAAGTGAATGGAAGGCTCGGATGCAAGTAAATTCGGAAAGAGGCATGCCGAGGGAGAGTGACCTCATGGTTCCCCAGCCCACCCGATGCGAACTCAACAAACACCCTCGAACGATAACGAGATGCAGTCCCCACCGCTTCCCTCCTTGCTTCCACCGTTATTATGTCTCGACGCCGTCGCTGCTGCTGCTGCTCGCGTGATCAGGGAGCATCTGCGCTCTCCGTTCGTATGCTTCGTCTACAGCTCGCCGCTGTCGGCTCAGAAACAATCCGATGCCTACAATGCTACCAGACACAATCGTAGAACGACGGGCCATTCGCCTCATCATCTGGATCCTTTCAAGCTATGGGCCGTTCTGTCTGGCGTATACGACCTGGGTGCTTGCGGCCAAGTTCTGGCATCCTCTGAGCTTCGGGAGGAATTACTTTCTCAACAATACGACGCTATGGATTCTCTGGGCTCCCGAGGCTGTGTGGTATCTCTGGTTTCAGGTGATGGCCATGTACCTGCAGCGTGAGGCTGTGCATCCGCCGAGACGTACGAAGAAAGAGCGGGAGGCCTTGTTCCACAAGGTACGCGAGGAGATATACGATCCGGAACGATTCTTATCTGGATGGTTTCGCGGCTCGCCGGTGGAGGACATCGGTCGAGACTCGCTGCATGAGTTTATAGAGTGGGCTTTTTGGGATAGAAGAGCTGGAGCGCCGAGGGACGAGGGTGATGAGGAAGAGATTGAAGAGTATCTGGGAAGGATAGAGATGATGATTGGTAAGACGTTCCCGCCGGGCAAGGGCAGAGCAAAGAGCTTGCGTCTGACCCTCGATCCTATTGAGGTTGAGGCGAGGAGTCTTCTCTGGTATACATTGATTGGGATCGCGGATACCTTGGCCATATTACTCTTGATGGGACAGGGACTTCACTACTACAGACGAAGCCTAGCTCATTTGGGCATTGTCTTCCCTCCGAGACCGGCTGCTCTCTTGACTAGAGACGTATCTGTGGTACCGGATTTCAGTTACTTCTTGCGAAAGCATACTTCGAAAACAAGATTGCCAATTGTTCACCTCCATGGCATCGGTACGTTGTGTCTTCTCTCATACACAATTGGAGGTTTCCTCTAATACATCGGCAGGCATTGGACTCTTGTCCCATGTGCAGTTCTTGAATGAGCTGCATCAGACCTTGAACGATGAAGCGCCCGATGACGATCAAGTCGGAATTCTCGCGATTGAGGTCCTCCAGATATCCTCTCGACTCACCACCTCCATACCGCGCCGCGCCGAGTCTCTCTCTCAGATCACCAAAATGATCGATCGCCACTTCGGTGCCGGAAGATTCGTACTGGTGTCACATTCATACGGGAGCGTGTTGAGCACACACATGATGAATGATCCGCATCTCTCCGCCCGCCTGTCAGGAACACTTCTGGTGGATCCCGTCAGCATTTTGCTGCACATGCCTGATGTAGCCTACAACTTCACCATCCGTGCGCCGGTCCGAGCGAACGAGTGGCAGCTGTGGTACTTCGCCTCCAAAGATCCTCAAATTGCACATACGCTCGGGAGACACTTTTTCTGGAGCGAGAACGTCCTTTGGAGAGATCGGATCGATTATTTGATTGCCACCCACAAGATGCATTTTACTGCTAGTTTGGCTAGTGAGGACTTGATTGTCAATACAAACGCGGTGAGAGCGTATTTGACGGAGAGAGATCTACCTGATCCGGTACTTGTTGAGGATGTCAACGGGCAGAAGGAGATGCATCTCCAGACTCACAGCGACCACAGCAATGAGAAGGCCAGGAAGTGGAGCGGCAACGGGCTGGAGATTCTGTGGTGGTCGGGATATGACCATGCCAATGTGTTCGATCGGAGCGAGGATCGAGCCAAGCTGGTTGGCGTGCTGGAGGAGTATGTGCGAGGTAGGTGAGAATCGATAGATGTACAGATATACATATAGACGACCAAATATTCGCATGTTCATTGTTCCAACAATGGCAATCCGATGCTGGTGGCTCAAGGGACCCCTGATTGTCGGGTGAGCTTCCTTATCTGAAACTGCGAGGAAGATTCGTGATTGATGGGATGTGCTTTGCGCCTGCCATCAACCTCAACCACTCCTCTCCTTTCCTGCCGTCCACTTCTGCTTGCTGCAACAATAATATGCGCGTTTGATTCATCGACGGCCTCTGATTGCGACCCTGGAGGCCCGCCACGATATGTATCGCCCGCGAGGAAATCCACCGTAGTACATCCCTCCGCGGAACGACGACTTCGACCCGCACAACTTGTACTTTTTGCGCGAGAACGATGCTGGTCTCATCTGCCTCCATCCACAGTCGCTTCACCCAGCTCCTCCTGCTGGCCTTTGTCCTCCTCGGTGTCCTGTACTTCTACCTTCCGCCTACCTTCAGCGCTTCGACGCCCAACTTCCACGACATCGACTCGGACCTCGACCCTAAGCTCCCGCCCAAACCCAACCACCCCATCAACCAGCTGATAGAAGGAGGCAAAGCGAATTTCAGAAAGCTGGTGTCGAAAGAGACAAAGAATCTACATGACGCGGCGAATGCATACCGGCAGCGGCGAGGGCGACAACCACCGCCTGGCTTCGATGTCTGGTTTGAATACGCTTCCAACTATTCCGCTTTCATTGTGGAGGACTTCTTTGACAGGATATACGATGACATGAATCCATTCTGGGGTGTTCCGGCGAAGCAAATACGGGAGCAGGCGAATGTGTTCCTGCACAGAATATCGGTGCGGAATGGCGTGGTGGAGAAGAGAACTGATCTACCATTAGGGGACCGGCCGTGGATGGGCCTGTGGGGAGACATGATTGAGAGTGTTGCTGCCCACTTGCCGGACGTGGATGTGCCGATCAATGTCATGGATGAGAGCCGTGTGGTGGTACACTGGGAGGAGATCAACGAGTACATGCAGAAGGAAAGCTCCTCCAGGCGACTTGTTCCGGAGCCTCAGTTGAAGAAGACGTTCGGGAGTCTGAAGGAACTCGATAAATCTCCGCCGCCGGATTTTGATCCTGGATTCATTTCCGCAGCACCATATTGGCAGTTTGCCGTGGTAGGCTGTCCACCTACGAGCCCGGCGCGGCAAGAATACATCGAGACGGACTTTACACGAGCTCCACCTTTGTCTCCTGAGCTTCCGGAGGAGTCGTTTCATGGCTATGTCCAGAATTGGACGCGTGCGCAATCGCCTTGCCTGAATCCTCATCTACAAGGCCTGCATGGCTCCTTTGTGGAGCCCGTTTCAATATCGACTACCCCCAAGTTCATACCCTTATTTGGGGGATCCAAGTTGCTCATGAACAATGAGATATTGCTTCCACCTGCGATGTACTGGACCGATGATCCCTTCTATTCTGGAGGTGACGAGCACGGCGCGCCGTGGAAGGAGAAGAAAGATCGCCTGATTTGGCGCGGGGCAGCAAGCGGAGGCAGGAACAGGAACAACAACTGGACTCGCTTTCAGCGGCATCGCTTCGTGTCGATGGTCAACGCAACCAGCATTCGGCAGGTTGAGGAGCGTTCCGACGCCCAATCTCCAAATTTCATTCTTCCTGCGAACGATACATTCGATCTTGCTGCACAAGACCCCGAGGCGCCGGCACATGCTCTCAGCGACTGGGTGGCAACCTGGTCTGATGCAGCTGTCGTGCACTTGCTTTGCTTCCCAGACGAGCATCCACCGCATTGCCCGTACACAGATCCTTACTTCTTCGTCGAAAAGGAAATGCCGATGAAGAAACAATACTTCAACAAATATCTCCCCGACATCGACGGAAACTCCTTCAGCGGGCGATACCGTGGGTTCCTAGGGAGCACTTCCATGCCCATCAAAGCCACTATCTACCAAGAATGGCATGACAGCCGCCTGGTGCCTTGGAAGCACTTCGTACCGATGGACAATACGTTCATAGACATCTACGGGATTATGGAGTACTTTGTTGGGAACAAGCTGCTTGGTCTGGGAGGACATGATGAGGAGGCTAAGCGGATTGCGTTGGATGGGAAGGATTGGGCGGAGAGGGTGTTGAGGAAAGAGGATATGTCGATCTATGTGTTTCGACTGCTGCTGGAGTATGCGAGGTTGTGTGATGATGAGAGGGAGAAGATGGGGTGGGCTGAGAAGACGGTTTTGGGGAGTGTGAATGAGAAGGGGGTGACGTGAGGGTAATCGTAATATACTTGTATATTGAAGTTGTTGTCTCCGTTGCATATACCGTACCTTTTGAAACCATGCATGTGCCTGAGGCTGCACGCTAGCCAGAGAGCTCCAGTCATGACTTCGGGATTCACCTCTCACTTCAACCATCCATACCGCAACAACAATGTCGTCCTCGACACTCCTCGCCCGCCGCCTCCTTTCCCTCCCAAGCAGCGTCCGAACTCACACCCTCAGAGCCATACTCTCAACCCGCCCCGCCGCCAAAACCTACGCAACATACAACACCAACCTCCCACCCAATGCCTCCTCCACCAGCTCCGTCAACCACACCGAAGTCTCCCACTTCAACGCCCTCGCCTCCTCATGGTGGGACCCGCAAGGTTCCAGCCGCCTGCTCCACCTCATGAACCCGCTCCGCCACCGCTTCCTGCGCCAATGCCTCAACAGCCACATCCACGATCCCAACATCAAGCTTAAGATTCTTGATATAGGCTGCGGAGGCGGGATTTTCGCTGAATCCGCCGCGCGTTCTCCGCTGGTGAAGAGTGTTGTGGCGATCGATCCGACGCCCCAAGTCATCGCAATTGCGAAAAAACACCAACGGACAGATCCATTCTTACTAGAGAAAGGGAGGTTAGAGTATAGAAACATCGCAATCGAAGAGATGCCAGCGGGAGAAATATTCGACGTGATATCCGTCTTTGAAGTCCTCGAACACATCATCTCTCCCTCCACATTTCTAGAGAAAGTCTTGCCGCATTTGAAGCCGGGAGGCTGGCTGGTGGGCTCTACGATTGCGCGGACGAAGATGAGTTGGTTGACGACGAAATTTATTGCGGAGGAGGTTGTGGGGATGGTGCCGAGAGGGACGCATGATTGGGAGCAGTATATACAGCCCGGGGAGTTGAGGGAGTGGGCGAAGAGTATGGGGGAGTTGGATGTTGGGTTTGGGGGGAACGGGTGGCAGGTAATGGGGGTGGTGTATTTGCCTGGAGTTGGGTGGAGAGAGGTGCCTGGTAGTGAGGATTGGGGAAATTATTTTTTTGGGTTAAGGAAGTTGCCGATGGGGGAGGAGTAGGCGGAGGATGGGTACTCTCCTCGAGGATTCTATGATACAGCTTCGGTATAACTATACAAACTCTCATTGCTTGACATCCGCCCGCTGCATCTCCTCGATCTCTGCCTTCGTAACAGGCTTCTTCATCAAAAAACTCTGAATCAGCAACGCATGCTGCACACTCTTCACCTCCCCAAACCTCACCTTTCCCTGCGTAACCTCATGATCCGCCAAATTACTCAAACTCTGCAACTCCCTCATCACATAAGCCGTCACAAGCGCCACATCACTCACATCTACCTCCAGATCCGACTTGAAAATACTCCTCCAGATCGCCGCTGCCATTACCGCGTCCCCTTTGATCAACCCTTCATCATAGCCTAATTGCACGCCTCTCCAAATCAACCACTGCTCCTTCAAATTCTTATTTCGCACTCCCCGCGCCGCCATCCCATGCCACGTCGCCATCCTATCCTCCGCCGCGTAGAAAAAATGATCGAGGAGCTGCTGATGCCAATCTTGCACAAATTCCTTCGGAAAGCAACGGAATCGCACCGTGAGCATCCACATATGCAAATATAGGACTTGCGCCCAGGATTGGAAGGTCACATCGAGGCCTAGACCGCCTTTGGATTTGGGGGTGAGCCAGAAGCCTGTGCCTTCGCCGAGGTGCTCGCCGGCGGCATTGGTGAGGGGTTCGGTGGGAGGGGAAGAGAGCGCCGAGGGGATGGTGTAGGCGCACTGACGGCTGCATTCAAGGAAGAGGTCTTCGGTGCTGTTGTAGGCGAGGTAGGGGCCGGTTATGCGGTCCGCGGCGGTGGTGAGGACTTTTTCGGCGAGAGCGTTTTGGGTGATGGGGTCGGAGAGGTGCTGGGGTTGGCTCGCGGGAGGAGGTGGTGGTTGGACGGTTTGCGAGACGACGGTGGGTTTGGGGGTTGCGTAAGTGCGGTGTTGTTGTTGCTTTGGTGTAGTTTGGGCGACGGCGAGGCGGTTTAGGGCGAGAGTGTGTTTTTGTTGTTGGCGACGCAGAACCCGGAGGCAGGTGGTGCAGATGGTTTTGCTGGCCATTGGGATGGTTGTGGGTGATGGGAGAGGATGATGTTGGAAATGGAAGTCGATGTTTCAAACGCCAAAAATATGGATGATCTCACGACTAGCTTCCATTGGCTTTGGCCCCCCAATATTGTCGCCGCGGAGGTGGAACTCATATGTCAACTACTTACCTCCTATGTTGACGATAATGTTACTGGTGTATTGATCAAATCGACGCACTTCACACCATCGTTTCCTCTTGGATACACTTCCATGCTGCGGATACAAGGATTGATCGGATCTCTATCGATCGTCCATGTCCATATGCGCCAAATCCAACGGTTATACACTGAGCACGTGTAGCTGCTGCGTGACGTGTCTGTTTTTGGTATAAACAGTATGTCTGGGTGAGTGTACGAGCACCGAGATCAATGTGGGCATGTTCTCAGGAGGAAGCGATGACGAACGAGCAAGGAGTTATTGGGTGATTGGCCTGATGAACGACGAGCCTGGACCCTGAGACTCCCGACGCGCGGCCAAGCCTCAAGGCTCCCTCTCTCCTCCACTTCCTACCGACAACATCGACTCGACCACGGCTCGCCATCCTTCCTCGATATACCACCACCATCACCATCTCACATCCATACCATCACATTCTGGACTGACTGCAACCATCAACATGAGCCGCCGAGCCGGCATTTTCACCTTCACAGCCTGCGCGCTGCAGGCCAGCGCCTTCCTTCTCCCTCCCAATGTCGCTCTGGACAGCGACGCCGCATCCCTGGCCTTAGGCCCACCCGGCGCTGTGAGCGCTACCAACGCTGTCGTGCAGCTCCCGTGCTCCGAGTGCGTCTTCTCCTCGTCACAATTGACCGAAAATGTGGAGGATGTCGAGGATGAGCCGCTCTTCTGGATCCAGGGAGGCGCTCACAGCGTGCTTGTCAACTTCACTGTTTCCGACGACAGACAAAGACTTCAGGTCAATGGGGAGACAATCTACCCCCTCGGTCTGCTCGAGGCGGATATGTTCGGGTCTCCGAAGGTCTACGTGCATCAGGTGCGGTCTGGCGTTTCTGTGGCGGATATTGAGGCAGGAACAGAGAAAGCTACGCCTGTTGAAGTCACTGGACACTCCATTTCCGTCAGACAGCAAGGCCATGACAGGCTCACCCCCATCGAGTACGCCATCTTCGAGCTTGACCACCAGCCCGTCAGCCTGGATGTTATCACTGTCAACGTTCTAGACCTTCCGGAGGGCCTCATGATCATCTCTACGTTGTCCGAAGCGTCAGAGGCTTCAAGGCCCAATGACTTCTTCGGCCCACCTCCCGAGGACGTTTTGTTCCCTCTACCACCCCCGGAAATGGAGGAACCCGAGATGGGCCAGCCACAATTCGGCAGACAGAAGGAATGTAACATGCTGCCGGCTGCTCTGTGCAAATTGCGCAATATTATCGAGTCCAAGCTCATGGGTCTGGGTAAGGTGGGAGGATGCCATGGCCGAAAGGGCCGTAGGCCGCACGATGGCAAGCTCCCTACGCACATTAGGCCCCACCACTTCCGCCCAGATTCGGACGATCGTGAGCCACCACCTCACCACGGCCATCGCTTCAGGCCCGAGATGGAGAATGAAGAGCCACCACACCGTCCCTTCCATCACGGACGACCTCACCGTCCACATCATCACCGTCACGGACATCACGGACATCACTTCATGCATGCTTTCTCTCGTGGACTCGCCGCGGTTCTCGTCCCTACAATGGCTGGAATCGCAGTGGGCATGACTGTAAGCTTGGTTGGACTGATCGTCGGCCGCGTCATCGGCTTCCTTTGGATCAGACTGTACCGTGGTGGTCGTCGCGGCTACACCAGCGTCGCGCTCAACGAGAGCACTGTAAACGAAACGGACTCGGGGAAGGAAGTAGTGGAAGAGGAGCCGCTGCCTGCCTACGAGTCAGCACCTGCCTACGAGGAACTTGTCAAGGAGCTTGATTAACATAACGACTACACCCCAACCGAGGAGGATTTCTTTCACTTATTTATATGAATACGAATAGCCGGTGGACGGATTGTTTGGGCGAACAGGAATTCACACTCGTATACGTCTCGAATCAACAAATGAGTTTCATTGTTCAATCTTATCAGCGATCGATCTGTCTTCTATCTTCACGAACTGAGCGACAGCATTAATATTGACTGCAGTGCGCTAGCATTTTGGTCTTGATTGGGTAGGCAGTGTCCATTTGGAGACACCCGGGTAGCGTTGTTCACTTGCGATGCGGCAAGTCCCTTGACAAGTGCGGAGATCGAAGGCGTCCGCACCGTCCATTCGGGCAGCAGCCGCGGCGTCCCTCCAGCACGAAACCCGTCTTCAGCACTTCACCCCTCCTCTCTCAGCAATTAGCGCGAAGACGTCGCGGTTGTCCGTCTGCAGGGCCGACACCACCACTGCACCTTCTCAGCTCCTGTCGAAGGAAGGTCGCGCAGAGGTCGATTCAGTGCGACTCAGGGCCGGCACGCTTGAGGGATCGATCGTGAGCCATGTGTGTCCCAGCGCAACAATTGCCGGCCATCGCGGAAGCACCAGACCACGCCTCTTTCGTAATGACCGCACCACCGCATTGTAAGGACACACCTGTCGCACGTGGCGGTCGCCACATGTTCCGCGGAGTCCAGGAGCAAATTTTGTCTTCATCGAGGCGTCTGGGCCAAACAGAGCAGAGTCATCCACACGGTCGGTTCTTTTCGGCAAGCGGATGTCCCTGGAGACCGGAATCGCACTGTGTTATGCATCTCGCTAGCACGCGCGCGGACATCACCCTGAACTGAGAGGCCCTACAGGATTGAGTTGGGCGCGACGCGTGTGCCTGCAGGTGGGAACCCGATTGCCATTTTCAGTGCGGCCGCTGAGCGCTTGCTCAGAAGTAGTAGTGGAATACCGAGTGAACGTACTATAGGTAGGTTGGGCTCCTCTGCTTCGACCTTGGATTCCCTCCTGTACACACTTGCTGCCCAAGGATTTACTCGGAGGAACCACTGGACTTCTTCTCACCGCAGGACATACAACCTGGGAGCATACCTGCAAGCCTCAGTGTTACTCAACCATCGTGTCCTACCAGACCTCAGACAGCTTCAACAGATCCCGCCAGGTTCCACGGCCGTACCCACAGGGTCTTCGTGGCGTCTATTTCAAAGAGGAATTGAGAGCCATCAGTGACACCCGAGGAAGCATACTACCAGACCTACGCAACTTGTCAGTGATCATAAAGGTTTCGATCGATCCCGGCGTGTCCTCAGTTTGTGAAAACTACGATCGATCTTGACAAGAAATTCGATCGACAGCTCCACTGCGACTGCCACCAATTACCATAGCCGTCCACCACTCCAAAGACATCATGCAAGACCTTCGCACAACTTGCTCCTGTGGCAAGCAGCTGTATGATACCCTCGACCGCTGCTCGACCTGCGCCCAAAGTCGACAAAAGCGAATGTCACAAAACTCATATACTCTCCCGACACGACCAGCGAAGCAACTCACTCCACCTCCGAGCCAACCTTCAACACCACGACGGTCAATAGAAGCTGGATCCATGGCACCCAGACAATCATATGCGAGCGAAGCTTTCACCAACGCCTTCAGCTCTGAGGGCAGCAGTTCTTCCTTCTTCCCACCTTCCGTCTACCGCGCTTCAGATCGCCGGTCTGCCTCCAGGACGAGCTCCATCCGCAGTCAATCATCCTCCGAGTCCACAGTCCCAACTACGACACCGGGAACGATGAGTCCATTGAGCGAACAAGCCAGCCGCAAAGCCTCTCGATCAGCTACACCGGACCCGCTTCGTTCAGCTCCAGCAGGATACGCTCCCATGGCCGCTGGCTTTGCACGGTTGAACAAGAAGGACGGCTGCACTAGTAGCGGGCGAGGGCGTGAAGGGAGTGCGCGGCCGAGTCTAGAATTGGAAGCTAGGATGTTCTCTGGTCCTGCGTGATGATCAGCAAGGTGCTTGGGTTTCGAGACTGAAATGGCAATGCGGTCCAGGCTTTAGACGATCAATTTCCTCTGCGGTTTTAGCATGGTGTTGGATGGTTATGGTTAGCAGATGGAGTCGGGGTGGACGTCAGTCGGCGTTGGGTGCTACATATGGTCACTCTTGTTATGTAATGTCCCTGCTCCTGACTTCAATAATTAATTGAATGAGAAGAGATTTGAGTAAGGAGAGCGCAGTCTCACCCTTTCCCGGGTCCGTGAGGTGAGCGGTCCAGAACACGATCGTCATTGATCGACATGGCTCCACCTTCCACGCGGTTCAGCTCTCCGCAGAAGTTTGAACAGGTTCTGGCCATCTCACCACATTCTCACTCCTACCTCCTATTCACATATTCTATCCGACGCGGGCGGAAAGATAATTGATCTAGATGCACATGCAGCTAACAAGATGCAGGGACGAGACCGCGTGGACGGTCATAGACAAGTAGAAACCGCCCGCCGTGGCCATTCTAGCTTGCAGCTTGGAAAGGACAACACTCGCAGGACATCCTCTTTGCCTCTTAGGACATCCTCTTTGCCTCTCAGGATATCCTCTTTGCCTCTCCCGCCTTTGAATACATCTCCTCGTTCTCCGCTGACGATAGAAGAGGACGATGA
The DNA here is from genome assembly GCA_002785995.1 of Mycosphaerelloides madeirae. NCBI lineage: Eukaryota > Fungi > Ascomycota > Dothideomycetes > Mycosphaerellales > Mycosphaerellaceae > Mycosphaerelloides > Mycosphaerelloides madeirae. Next base: position 39,626 of record NHNV01000072.1, on the reverse strand, counting down.
AGAGAACACAGCATTTGCCAATTCTTGGTACTCGCGAGAAATCGTCAGTGGCGCCAGCATCTCCTCACTCTCTCCGCAATTGAATACTTGAGTACCTGACAGCACACACAACCAATGGAAACCTGCGATCAAGTTTTACAGACACACTCTTCCCAGGTGCTTGTATACTTGATTTGCGGCCTTATGACCATGGAGATGGATTCTCGCCCCACACGGCCACGATGTTGACCACGCGTACGATCCAAGGCAAGGTAAGGGGGAAGTAGGTACATTCTTGAAGGTAGTGTTCTCTTCTCTCTTCTGCACCTATATCCTATAGTCAATTCCCTCCTGCAGCGCTGAAGAAACGACCAAAATGTCCGAAAGCAACCTCCAAGCCTCCAAACCCGGCGACCTAGTCCTCGTCCATCGCGACCACCCCCCCAGCAACCTCAAAACCCACGACAACTCCGACCTCATCCTCATCTGGTCCACAACCACCATCACCGGCATCAGCCTAACCTCCCTCCTCCCTCGACGCCGCCAACGAGAGTCCTTCGATATCTTTGACGACCCGGAAGATTTCTGCCTTTTGTTGAGGGCTGTGATTGTGGACCCGCTGTTTCGACTTTCGCCTTTTTTTGAGCCGATGGTGAGGCCTTTGGGGGAGTTGGTGGGGGAGAGGGATTTTGTTTTTTTGAGGCCGAGTTTTTGGGCTATTAGGGAAGTTTGGGTAGGGGGTGGGTGTTGTTAGGAGGCGTGGGATGGGAGGAGGGGGATGAGGAGGGAAGGGATGAGAACTGCGACGAATGCGCGTCGACTCAAATGTTCAGAAGACTTGACAGACATCTTGGGTGAGAGTATCTGCTGCAACTACTGTAAAATACGAAGATTGGAGGAATAGAGGAACGATTTCGAGGCGGCAATATGCTAGGCAGGGACTTGGCATGCCTTGCCAAGCACTCGAAGTGGTGCAATGAACCGGATCACTACAGCTTGTATGCATGATGTTTTGGATGCCGAAGAGACGGTGGAGGATGCAGGACGACTTTCATGCTTGTTGCTACTTGGAACGGCTCCTGAATTCTTGCATCATCAATCATCAACGATTTCGACCCGGGCAAATGGTCACTCCGGGTCCGAATGATCTCCAACAGCGTCACTACTCGTAAACAGGTCCTTGTGATTTCAAGGAAGGTAGCATACGTGTAACTGTAGCTTGCCATTGTTAGCACTTGAGCAAAACCTCAATGTCCGTTATTATTCGTCTCCCCAGATCGAATTTCTCTAAACTCTCTCCCATCCCATCACTTCACAGCCGAAACTTCTCCCTCACAGTCACCCTCACTATGCCCGAAGCTCTCAAGAAGGTAGAAGTCGACGCAAAAGTCGACCCCTCCGTCACGAAGCAATACTCAGACGCACCTTTCCCCGAGAAAATGAAGGACTTCTACGAAATAGCCGACAGTCTCAAAACAACCATGCTCAGCACCTACCGCAACGGCGTAGGCGTAAGCGCTCCCCCCACCCCCGGTCTCTTTCCACTGACTAACCCTCCCAGCCCGTATCCCGCTGCATGGCCGTCTCCAAACGCACCGGCCCCGATTTCCTCTTCCTCGCCAACGCCAACAGCCAAAAACTCATCGACATCAACGCCAACAAGCAAGTCCAACTCTCTTTCCACGACTCCTCCAAACAAGATTGGATCTCTGTGACCGGGGAGGCTACGACGGCTTCGAACGCTGATCCGAGGATCAAGGAGATTTATTCGAAAGCTGTGAGTGCTTGGTTTGGGAATTTGAAGGATGGGGTGCATGATGGGGGACCGGAGGATCCGAGGATGACGCTTATTGAGGTGAAGCCGAAGTGTGAGTTTGTTGCTTTCTTGGACTTTGAGACGATTCAGCTGACTGTCATAGATATTACTTACTTCAAGCGAACTACCGGAGCTCTCTCCATGGCTAAAGAAATTGGTGGTGCTGTTCTGACAGGCGGTGTGGCGGTGACTGGTGCTTTGAGAGAGATCCATGAAGATGAGATCAAGGAGGCTCGGACTAAGGATAGTGCGCTCAGCAGCAATTAGAGTCGTATTGAAGAGAAGACAAGAAGGCTGTTGTCGTAAGGTTTTCAATATCGTCCGTTATATCAACATAATACTTCCCACAATTGCCATCAACCCTGTGACCTATGTCTTTCTTTTGCCTTCTCAGCCTCCGTTCGCCGGATTGACCATGCAGTAATCATTATTGTGAAGGCTCGTATCCGGTGTACCAGCCCAAGTCGGGAATGGAACAGCCTTTCCACTTCCTCCAAACACCGCAAAAGTGAAAATGAACACCAGAACCTGTGTGCCGCCATCCATCGCCGCCGAAATAAGATAGTTCCACTTGACAAAAAACTGCGCATGGTACTTCCGCAGCCAGAACTGCGAAATAAAAGCGATGATGAAGAACATGGTGAGCGAGCTGTTGACGCCAACGAAGAGGTTGCCCATGAACCACAAGATAATGGAGGTGTTGATGTAAGAGAAGGCCCTCCACTTCGTGAAGCGATGGGCAATATAGAAGGGCAGAGGCGCCAGGAATCCCAAGAGGAAGGCAAGCGTGACCCATTGGTATCGCTTGCCGACTGAATAGAGGTGATGTGCCATGCTGAAGGAGATGGCGAGCGAGTTGAACTGTTGGATGTTTTGGCCGGACCAGATGTTCGTTCCTTGCACACTCTTCAAGATTTCGGATTGGTTCTCGACGATTTCGATCATCATGACTAAGAAGCTAAGGGTCAGTAGATGCATCAAGAAGAACAAGGTAACACTCCGGCTTCGTCCTGCTTACCCCAGTTGAAAATGGCTCCGATGCAACAACCTGCAATCTGCACGAGGAAGGTGCATCGAGGTGGCAGATGGGCGTACTGTGCTAATTTCATATCCTTTCCGAGTAGCTGTCCTTGTTGGATACTGTTGTAGGTGTAGCATGTAACTGCACAGACATTAGTACAAATCTTCCTGAACGCGAATGCTGCCGGTACTGACAATAGAAGTTGGCAAGCGGTCTTCCAGGGAACATATATCCTGCAAGCATTTGGCAAATCGGCTGCGTATTGAACCTGGGAGAACGAGTCAGACATCTCATGCTGTGAATTTCATGTCGATCAACATACTGGAAGCCTGTCAATCCCATTTGGGCACCCAAGAAGAGAAGGAAAATCGCAGTGATGAGAATTGCGAGAATGAAACCCCACCATTCCAAGGTGGACTATGAGGTAGGTCAGTATATGTAGGTATGATCGGGGGGCCAAGTATACCTTCATAACGTAAAGACAGGCAATTCCCACGACGAAGGACGCCAGGACCACAGATCCCCACCACCACTGTGGACACTCTTGGTACTTGTTTCTCAGCATCAGCTTGTAATGCGGGTCAAGCTCCGGATCATTCTGCTTGCGAGCCAAGCGTTCCTCTGGTGTTTCCTGGTTCTTCCAGAACATCCAGTGCTCTTTCTGGAACAACTTTCGGAGGTTGGAGGGCGAGGCGAAAGACCATCCTGCCTTGACATCGTCGAAGTTCCAGAGCATCATGTGCACCAAGGCAGCGGTCATTCCCATGTTGGAAGTGATCAGGTAAGCGAGGTAGGTTCCGGTCAAGTATGGAAGACTCTCAGCCGCAAGCTTGGCTTCGTCGATCTCAAAGTGTTCATTCAAGACCAGAGTTTGATTGTATGTGACGTAGTTGGTAGCGTTGGATGTACCGTTAAAGAGCAGTTGTGATAGGAAGGGAAATTGCTGCGACTGCCATATGTTCCCGTAGTAGACAGCTGCAGGATAGTTTCAGCATATGAACGATACGTTGAGTGGAGGGGAATACGAACACATGAAAAGAATGTAGCATCCAATGATGCCTATCAGTTGGTTCACTGATGTCTGCCAAGGGTACCATAGTGGTGACCATAGACCTGGTGAAGGGAATATTCAGTATGTAAACTGAAGTGAGGTGATGCCTGACACCTACCAGCAATGTAATTCCAGTCAAAAGAGATGGAGAGGAATCCAAGGCCTTCGTTTCCAGAGGCACCTCCGAAAAGGTTGGTGAACACGAGGTTCTTTTGGTCAGCAAGGCAAAAGATAGAGACTCCAGTCAGGACCGTAAACATATACTCGGGGAAGGCTTCCCACACGAAGACAACCGCGAAGACAATGTAGAAGACCTTTAGACGGCGTCGAGTTTCCGACTTGTCGCGATGCAGTGTCTCGAGGAGAGTTGCGACAGGCAAGTTGATTGGCCAGACCATGCGTGTTGGATAGGTGAGGACGTCTCTCATGAGACCCGCGAGACCAAATCCGATCAGTTGGGATGACAGCGTTAAGAAAATTCCAGCAGCACGGCTTGGATATCCGCCATAGAAGAGTTGCTGTGCCGCGAGAGCTTCGGTGGACGTAGCGGCCTGGGAAGCGGCAGAAGCCATGATCGTGATGGCGGCATGCTATGAAAGCGAAAGGAGGAAGGTCAGTAAGTTTCTAGACCTTGAAACAATCGCATCCACTTCTTACCTCTTTCTGGTTGAATGGACCGGGATTCAAGTATCGAAAGATGCCCTTTCGAGGGATGATTAGAGCCATGAATTCCCCGAGGACGTACGCAATGACCGTGAGAAAGACCACGGAGACGTAGATGGACTGGGGTTTGAACCAGAAGATCTCTTGGAGTACAGCACCGAAAATCGACAGACCGGTGCCTAATGGTAGGGTTAACGTCGTCGCTGAAACACAATCAGTAAAGAGTTACATACCCAGGAAGAGGAGCCGAAATGTGTACGGGCTGATGGTCGGGTCATCGTCGACGTGAATAACCTGTGTGACGAGATCTTTCGCGGTCTCAACAGGAGCCGTCACTTTGGCGAAGCCATCACCAGCATCACCGTAATCTGGCAGCTGGTCGCTCTCGCCTTCCGCGACATCGCCTTCCGTGACATCGAAGTTTGCTACCTTGGGGTCCATTTCTCCGAGCTCGTAGGTCTTCGATCCAGAGGGTACAGCGTCGCCATGATGATCTGTATCATGTCGAGCGAAGCCAGGCCTGGACGCCATTGTCGAAACTGTTTTCCCTCGAAGGGTTGCGAAACTTCAAAGGGAATTAGTGAGGCATGGCAAGAGGTAGGACTGGCGTCATATACATGTACTCGTCTGGCTACCGCAGAACAGGTGTTTGGCCCCAATGCAACCATCCTGATTGGGGGGTTCGACCCTCCCACAGCTACGCCAGGGCGCATATTCGCACATGGTTGCTTGGCGAAAAAGGAAGGTGAATATTCGGAGGCGCCGGCAAGATCGGCCTGATATCTCGTCCCCGCTGTAAACGAGCAGCTGGTAGGATCGAGGGGACACGCGACTTGGGTCGCTGTGTCTTGATTGGCAAATGCGCTTAAGGCCAACACGAGAATTCACAGCATCCGCGCGGCAAAGTTTCACCGTATGGCTGCAGATGAGCTGGAAAGATAGTGGCCCTAGCCCAGCGCCAAAGCTTATTCGCGTGGAGGAGGAGCTTGTCATTGCTTGTTCAGTCTTTGTATTGGGTGGGCCTGAAGAAGGCGGATTTGGAGCCCTCGCATCGCCTACCGAAACGAGCTTGTCGTCCGCATCGTCCATTTACCAATGATGAGTGCACCAAATGCGATAAGACGGTGTGACTCCGTCGCGCATTCTCCGGCCTCCAGATCCATGGCTTCCTGCTTTGTTCCTACATGTCTCTGAAAACATTTGATGGAAGGAGAGTCGGCGATGGCTGACAGACGTCGTCGCCGCGAAGTCGTCGGGCTAGGCGATTGTGTGTGGCGCGAACTTCAGATGGGCAATGATCGTTGCAACCAACCAGATGACAGGATCTCTCTCTACAGGTTGCAGATACCGCTGTGGCGGAAGGAGCTGGTGGCACGAGCGGGGGTAGACTTGGAATCGAAGAAGCAAAGAACATTGTTGTACGAACTTCGAGAAGGGAGCGAGGCTTCCTACGCCAAGAAGGTCTAATTTCGATCTGGGGGTGTTAAGATTATTCGTCCGTGAAATCGTTCCGATGGGCTAGCTTTTGAAAGAGGAAACCTCCAAAGTACCTGATCGGCTGAGGCTCGAACTCTAAAAGTATACCTGGGACGATGAGGATAAACGACAGACCTTTGCGACGGCATCAATACCGTCAACATGACTGGCTTCAGATGTCCGCACGCCCACCATATAATAGCACACGGTCATTACAAAATTTCGCTCCTTCTCTCCGTGTCTCCTTTATTCAACCGTCGCTCTTATCGCCACTTCCCCAAAACCAAAATTGCTCTTTCACAGTAAAACCAAAACAACTCACTTTCAGAACAATCAGCTGTACAGTCTCATCACAGAATTACCGACTATGGTGATCACCAAGTTCATGATCATGTCGGACACTCGCAACTTCCAGTGGGACAACTTCGCCTTCTGTTCCCTTAGCCAAGACTTTCTCAGAGTCGACGTCTTGCTGCATTGCGGCGACCTCATCCAAGTCAGCGGTCTCTCCGCCTACAAGAAAGCCAGCAAAATATTCGAAGACTTCGATGCGGACCTAAAGCTTGTGATTGCTGGCAATCACGATCTCAGTCTCGACGGCGAATACTGGAAGACTCATCTCGACGAAGATGACGAGCCTGAGGAGCATGATCAGGCCGTTGTGATCATGACTGGACCACCGGCGAAGAAAGCCAGCGTCACCTACCTCACCGAAGGCGTGCACAAATTTACACTTGGAGAATGGGACGACATTTTCTATTTTTGTCTCGCCTTACCAGCCGGAGTTCTGCGACTGGGCATTTGGATATCGACGCAATACGGATAGATGGTCGATTCCCGAAGACGTGAATATCATCATGACCCACGGCCCACCACATGGGATCTTAGACTTCGCTCACGACCATAATATTGGTTGCGAATCGCTTCTGAAAGCCGTCAGTCGCTCGCGACCTCTGATGCACTGCTTCGGACATACTTACGAAGGTTTTGGCACCGAGGTCAAGACTTGGAAGAGAAGTGACTTCCAGACCACAAAGATGCCAGTCAGCATATCAGCTGGTGGTCAACCCCAGCAAGCAGTGCTGCATGTGATGCTCGCGGCTGGGAGAGACACGCTGATGGTCAACGCGGCCATTATGGACGACAACAATCAGCCTTCAAACGCTCCGTGGGTGATCGACCTTCCTTTATCGGCATATCGAGTGGAAATTTGAGGCGAGGGTGGAACTTGGTGTCTTTGATAAGAATGATATGAGAATATCTGGTATGGATGACGTCGGCACGAGCTAGAAGGGAAAACTCAAATCCACAATGAAAGGCTCTCGAACTCAACGGCGACCACTACGGCGCCCAGGCCTTCCTCGATCATAGTCCAACTGCAGCTGCTCTCGAACATGATCCTCTGTCCTCCTCCGCCGCTCCTCTTCCTCATCTGAATCATCAGTCTCAAACCTGTACATAGAATCTTTCCTTCCCCTCCGCGATTGACGTCTATTCTGGCGATCCTGAACCTGCGGCTTATTGCTACCAGCTTGTTGTTGCTGTTGCTGCTGTTGTTGTGCGGCTTTCCCAAACCGCTTATTGGTCATATATATCGACAGAGAACCGCCAATAAGATCGAAGCATCCCAACAAGATCCCAAGTCGCAATGGAGTGATAATTTCCCCAAGATCAAGACCGCTTTTTTTCTGTACTTGCTGTTGAGCTTGCTGTGCTTGCTGCGGAGCCTGCGATGACCGCCCATGCTGGCTTCGGGGCCGTCTTACAACGCCTCTCTGTCGGTCATAGAAGTCTCCGCGCTGTCCAGGACGAACGGTCCGATCAGACGGATAGGAGTCGCTTGAGGCAGAGTTGTCTCGACGATACTTGAGTACTCGTCTTCGTTCCCATTCTCTGAAGCCTGGAGACGGCTCTTCGGTATGACCACGGGCAGGACCCCGCGGCCTGGAAGGGATGTTGTTGTTCAGCTGAGATCTGGTCGTATCATGGAAGCTCTGGTTGCCGTCTGTCGGTATGCCAAAGTCACTTTTCGCCCTGGGTGGAGGAGAGACCGGATAGTCCCAATTGTTATTATACAGGTGCGAGAAGTTCTGTACCGGTAGCCCGTCCATATTTGCTTTCGACTGACCAGGGGCGGCTCGGATGTTACTGTGAGGTTGAAACGGTCCTGGTTCGGAAGCCGAGCGCATAGGCGATATGGAAGAGTTGACGTCGAAGTCCTGTGGCTTCTGAGGAGGAACGTTTTCAAATGGCGGTGGAGGATAGCGAGGAGGTGGGTTGCGGACAGGATCCCATTCATAATCAATGTTTTTCTTCCTGGGTTCCATTCTGACACGCGGAAAAGGTGAGCTGAGACAATGCGAAATGAGAGGTGAAAGTATGTCGATAGTGCAGTGTGTTATTGCCGTTGGATCAGATGAGATGTGCGATGCGTTTATGAGGAGAAGGCTTCATGTACGCTTTGAAAACCTACCATCTCCTCGTACGCTCAACTGTGCAAAAGCCATTCTCGTGCAGCGCATCTGTGTCTTGCCAGCACATTCCTTGATTGCAGTCTTGCGTCGCGACTTCGAAGCTCTCAGCAACGTCAACCTGGTACGTGAAAAGTGTAACATGACTTTGTGGCTTTGATTTCTGCCGCATAGGGAAGGAGGTGGTCAGAGCAGTGTCTACGACGAATGGTTGAATCTTGCTCGGAGCATTCGGCCTGTTAGATCACAAGATCAGTCGCCGCACCACGACTGTGCCGCAGATGCACGCTGATATGCATCAAAGCTGAGTCGTGGTTGTGCGTACCAGACGACCCACGAGGGGACTGCTTGCAATTCCACGTTTCAGTTAAAGAGGCATGAGTCAAGTCCGTCAACTGCGGACACGTTCAGGGCGACATGTTGCATCTTGAGTTTTCGCGCCTGGGGGGCGGTCGTGGCGGTCGTGGCGGTCGTGGCGGTCGTGGCGGTCGTGGCGGTGTAGCAGCAGTCAAGATATCTGTTCTCATCATACCACAATGATAGCCAGAACATGACTGCGGCGTACGCGATCAAATTCATGTTGCTGCTTCCGATGAGCATGCACTTCGCCCCATTCCATGCTTCTGCCTTCCTTATCAGTGCCTTCACGCTTCCTTTGTCGGACTCGGTAACTTCAAATTGGCGGTGGCATCACCGCGTCTTCTTACGATACAACACGTATAGCTTGAGCGTGCAAAGTTCAGTGCGATTGAGATCTGTCGCTAATCGTTGTAGGAAAATGTATAAGGCGGCGGATCAAATCTTGAAAGTGAGTGAGAAGAAGAGGAATAGGGCGGACCTCGGTCCGGGGTGGTACGCTAGCACCACCAGATCAACGCTCCTAGCACCTCCAGATCGACGAGGGCGCAAGTTGCCCTCCTCAAGTCTCCAAGTTTCAAACCAGTCTTCGGTCGCTGACAGAATCTTGAGATCTGCTCAAAAAATGGTGATAAATGCGGCTTTCTGACAGCCATATCCGCGTTCAGCCCCTCATCCTTCGTGATCCTTCATCCCTGGCCAGAGCTTTGAAAACATCATCATGACCAAGCCAAAACAAAGGTGCCATACTTGCGACATCTCCTTTTCGGCACGTCGTAGCTTGCTACGACATCAGAGGGAACCACGACACTGCCTGAAAGCCGGATATGCGCCCTCGATTTCCTCCTGGTTTGGATGTTCTTTTCCAGAATGCTCGAAGACTTTTCCAAGAGAGGCCGCTCGAAAGCGCCATGAAGACGAAGTACACAGAGGAAGGAAACGTGTGAGACTAAACACAGATCTACCAGATGCGGACCTCGAAGATGGGGTCTCGACTTTGCCCCAGAAGACCGATGTGCTAGGGACGCGTGGAAGAATTCTAGTTGAGGAAGACAAGCGTTCCTTCGACTCGTATATACCGCAAGTCGAAGTCCGCCACGAGGGCTTGGAGGAGGATGTTCATTTTCCAGACTGGGTCGAAGGTGCAGTCTCGGGATGGATCGCTCCTGACTCCCCAGGGGACGTGTCATGTGTGGCTCTCTTCTCAAAACTGTCTGAGCTGGCTTACCATAAAGATAATGTCGACGGACAGGACGACATATTCTACGACGACTTCGGGAACCATGCTCTCGACGACAGTGGTGACCTGGCATACGATCCATTCGCTGTTCCGGAAGCTCCTGATGCCGAGCCGCAACGGTCCAGTACTCCCGATGCAACACCCCCAGAGTCGACAACGCGTGGGCATTCTAGATGGCCTCATCTCAGCTTACCTTCGTGGAGACTGCGCCAACGCGGCGCAACTCAAAGGCCAGGTCCTACAATGTCCGATTTACATTGTCCAGTGTGCAGCAAAATGATCCAGCATTGGAGAGGAGACCTCGGTGAGCACATGCTCTCTGAACACGATTTCTCACACGAGTTCTGGTGCAGCATCTGTGAAGTTGGATTCCAAAACAAAACGGACTTGAAGTTCCATCTTGGCTATAGCCCGCGCGGCCATTGTGGCTATTGCCTCTCAGAAAATCTCTGTGGTGGCCATCATCCACCACCAAATTCTGGAGCCTCTGTTCAGTCCAAGTCTAGACGACGTACGAGCAATGGGTCCAGCTTCGACTCTCTGAGCGTTGTGCGGTGGAGAGTCGGTCGTCTTCTTCGTGTTTGGGAGGGTCACCAGCTTCATCAAGTGGTGTGGTTCCTCGCGAAGATCGCCGCGAAAAAGACGAAACGGGAATTGGATAATTGGTGGTCTGTTGCTGCTCTACGTACACAACCCGGTTCTGCAACCCAAAGGAAATGGCGAAGCGCTCCTATAAATACAGACTCTCGGTGGACCGGCGTGTAAATAAAGGTTGCTTCTGAGCGGAGCTGTAATGTGATCTACATCACATGTAGGGTCGAAACTCTCTCTTTTGGAGAAGAGCAGTATTACGACGTGATGATATTTAATGCTAGTACTGGAGGCTCACCGGGTCAGTCTGTCTATCTGGCCCTTGTTCGTCTAGAGGCAGCATCAAATCAGTCGAGATTGCCTGGAGCGTTCACCGCCACATCATGTAACGTTGAAAGACTGCTCACTACGACGCTGAGTCTGAGGCTAGGATGAGATTTTGTCGGGATATGCTAGATACCTGTTTGACGCCAAGTCCCAGCGCATCGAGTCATTTTGAGAGATTCCAGCAGGCACTCGCCAGACAGCCTGCATCATCTTCGACCCTGGCCGCTACTGCTGTGCGAATGTAATGCGCGATAGGTTTCAGCGACCTTCTAGAACGTCGTCTTTCGGCCGCGCCAGAGTCTTCGGCCTGTAGTAGATTGCCGCGACCTCGACGCAGAATATGCTTTGTCTTTCTGGGTGTATCACGGTCGAAGCTGCTGTCGTGTAGGGGGATGCCGCCGTTCGATGATGTTGGCTGGCGTAAGAAGACTGTCCACTTCGAACCTTGGTGACTGTGCAACTCGATCCAGGTCGTCGGTTTCGTTGAACACCATCGCCGCCCTTCAAGTAGTACGCGCAGTCTTTGACTGTCACTCTCCGATGGATTCTGTCCCATCTTGCCGTGTGGGAAGTGAAAACTCATAGTGGTGTCCTTGTCAAGTGATGCTCATTTATTTTCCTCGATCCAAAGGATTCCAGTAGGAATGAATCGTCATGACAGATGCAATGTAGTGCGTGTCTCCATCGCAATATTGTATGGTCATGGTGGCCAAATTGGACCTTATGAGTAGCCCATGGCCGGTCGACTGCGAGACCTTCCATGTCTCTGCGATCGCCTCTCTTGATAATCATCCTCCTCATCATCCCATTCCGGCGCAGCTTCAATCCTCCTCGGTAGACTCGTCGGCGACTCGTCTCGTTCCGGATAAACATATCCCAACCTCCTGGCAGTCGGAATCTCACTACCTTCATACCACTCCTCATCCATAGTCCTCCTCTCGCGCTCCTCCTGCATTCTATCCAACATCTCTTCTTCCCTGCGTCTTCTCGCCTTGGCCTTCTCAAACTGTCGATTGCGCTCCCTCCGTCGCTCCTTCTCCCGCTCCTCTGCTTTATTCTTCGCCCACTTGGAGAAGACGTGTGCGACTACCTCGACGAGAACAATCCCAAGCGCGACTTTTCCAACGGTCTTGTAAGGCGAGGATGTTTTCGCATCGTCGCGAAAGGAGCGCGAGCGCTGGGGCGACGAAGGCCGCCTCGAGGATCGCGGTCGGAAGTGATCGTCTTCTGACCGCGAGCGGTATTGCGCATCAGGACGGCGGCGCTCGTTAACGAGGGTGCTGTCGTCGCTGTCGTAGGCTGAATCGTGGGTGTATCGTGGACCCATCGTTACGTTGGGTGTGGTTGTGTAGGGCAAAGGAAGGGGAGTGAGGGTGAGAAGAAGGCGCTCATAGTAGTTACCTCACCAAGTGGTAGTGGGCAGTGCAACAGGCAGTCATTCGCAGGCGAGGAGATGGAGTGATGGATGCAGAGACGTGTGCCGCAGTCATAAACCGGTGTGTGCCCAGTAAGGCACGAATCGACCCCTGCCACGCGACGTCATGAGGCGTGCTCGGCTCTGGCACATGCAAGCCCCACCAAACCCAACAGCACCACCAAACATTCACTTCAACCAAACCAACCAAAAACAAACGCCAAAATGTCCCAGACCCACTTCCCCAAGAAAAACATCCTCCTCCTCATCGCCGACGACCTAGGCAAATTCATCGGCTGCTACGGCTGCAAATCCATCCAAACCCCCCACCTCGACCGCCTCGCAGCCTCAGGCGTAAGATTTGACAATGCATTCGCAAGCACAGCCTCGTGCTCAGGCTCTCGCTCCACCCTCTACACCGGTCTGCACACACACGAAAATGGACAGTACGGACTCCACTGGTTTAGATCACATTTCCAGACATTCCATTCTATTGACTCAGCGCCTTTGCTTTTCAACCAGGCGGGATATCAGACTGGTATCGTAGGCAAAATTCATGTTGGGCCGCCAGAAGTATACCCTTGGGAAGTGAGAAAGGAGAGTGATACGAGGGATGTCGCTTGGGCGGCTGATGAAGGGGAGGCATTTTTCAAGAGTGCTAGGGAGAGCGGTCGTCCGTTTTTCTTGACGGTAGGGTATATTGATCCGCACCGCGACATTCAGACCCGGGGGAAGTTTGGGAATGTGCGTGAGCAGTATGGGGATAGAATCTCGTTACCAGAGGTGAAAGCAGATGAGGTTGAGGTGCCACATTGGATTAATGACCTGCCTCAAACGAGAGCGGAGTTTGTCGAGTATTACAAAGCCATCAACAGGACAGATACCGGCGTGGGACTGATATTGGATGCTCTGGAGAGACAAGGGCTGGCCGATGATACGCTTGTGATTTTCACGAGCGACAACGGACCGCCGTTCATCAACTCTAAGACGACGCTGTACGACGCAGGCATTCACTTACCGCTCATCGTGCGGCTGCCAGGTGCCAAGAAAGGCGTCGCCAATCCAAACATGGTCTCTTTCATCGATGTCTTACCCACAATGCTCGATTGGGCGGATCTCGATCCATCCTCCAAGTCCAAAGATAGCATGTCCCCACCACGAAGAGGACGCTCTTTTCTGCCAGTCATCGGCCGTGAAGACATCGTCGACGAATCGAGTTGGCAGCATTCAATCTTCGGCTCACACACCTTCCACGAGATGCAGAACTACTGGCCTACGAGAGTCCTGCGTACGCATCGATACAAATACCATCGCAACCTAGCCTGGAGACTGGACTTTCCGTTCGCTGCGGATCTATACGCCTCACTCGCTTTCGAAGAAATCCGAAATATGGATCCACCGGTAATGGTGGGCGATCGGACTCTGAAGGACTATCTCTTCCGTCCACCAGAAGAGCTTTACGACTTGCAGACCGATCCGGAAGAGATCAAGAACCTTGCAAATGATCCAGAACACCAAGCACTTCTCCTCGAGTTCCGGGAGAAACTCACGGAATGGCAAAAGGAGACCGGTGACTTGTGGTTATACAGAGACGGCCAGAGTGTAACAGTCCTGTCTCGATACGCCAAAGACGGCATGCAAGTTCCGGAGCGACTGGATTTTGATGTCGAGAATCCTGGTACGAAAGGCCTGCAAATGACCAAGCACCTCGATAAAGATGCCTACTCAGCAGGCATCAAGGAGACGACATATTGAGGGAGTGGAGTGTTACGTTGAGTTTACAGTCCCGCATCATAGTGTAAATGCCGCGACTCATGAAACACAACGCAGAGAGTTGGTTTCCGCTCAGCGCTTGAAGTCGCTCAGATGGGGCAATGCTGAGTAATTCTCAAAGAGGCCTGCGGGTCGCTTGATATAGACGAGTATGATAAATGATGATGAAGGTGTTTGGTGCGTGTTGTTTTAGCATCGCGAAAATTGTCGGCGCTGCAGGAGTCATAAAGATGAGAGTCGTACTCGGAAGTTCGGTCGTTACCATATACTTTCTTTGTTTTGCAGCGGATACTCCGAAGAGAGCCATGATGTCGAGAACGTCGAGAAGCAAGACGTTGCGGGTAGATCTTTGGGTGTGTCAATTCGATATCGAACCATATCGGTCGGCTCATGTGGACGAGATTGTCCACTTCGACGAGTTGATCTCGGGCAAGACCTCGTCTGCGCTCTGGCACTGATATCATTTAGGAAACTGGCAGAAATGCATGGTGTGAGTATGTAACGTACCGAAGCCGATGGAATGAAATGCTGCAGAGCATGGCCGCTCGCTATGCCGCGCTGCGGAATTCGCGCAGGCGTTCGGCGTTGCCCATGTTCGAAGCTCAGTGATGTGTTGATTTCTCGACGTGAAATCAAGCTGATGTAGTTCGCGTCGTGTCCAGAGGGGTGAACCTTTCAAGTCGAATGAATTTGACTTGTGCGGAAGGTTGGCATCTAGAGCTTGTCCAGTAGCTTTCGTTTTCGTCGTTCGAGCAATTCAGCCTCGACTTCTTGTTCTGTCGGCAGTCGCCAAAGTACGCCATCGCCGGCGTCACCAGGCAAAGGCTCCCACTCTGGATCTCTGGCCTCGTCTTCAGCCATCAACGTGTTGAAAGCTTGCCTTTCTTTCAACGACTCATACTCCAGCAGCGTACCGTCTTCTTCGTCCAGATTGTATCCATAATAACCAGCATCCACCCTCACGCGCAGATCATGCCTCGTCTCCTTCTCCGCCTCAGGTTTCTGTGTCGCAGCTTCAAACATCTCCTTCACCCCTGGCAGCTCCCTCGCCCGTCCAAAGTAACGATAACCTTTCCCGCCACCCTCAATCACTCTTCCCTCATCATCCACCACCTTTCCTCCACCTCTCATGTAGTTGGGCCCACCCAGCTCTCGTATTCGCATCTCCCACTGCCATTTTTCGCGGAAGAGCTTGTTGAGCTCGTCGTTGATGTCGCGGATCTGGTAGTCGCTGAGGGCGAGGTCCTGAATCTTGGAGACTTTGCGGCTGATCTCTTTGAGCACTTGGCCTCGCCAGCGCTCGCACGTGGGGATGTGGTCTTGTTGCGAGATGGCCTTGGGACGGCGCGTGCGGGAGGTGTCGAGAATGCCGAGATCTGCTGCTTGCTGCGCCCGGAAGCGGAACAGCATCGACTGCGCCTTTTCTGAGTTGCGCGCCATGGTGAGGTGATTGTTGGGAGGGACTGTATGAAGATGGAGAATGTGGAGAAGCTCGAGTTTGATAAAGGAGGTGGAAGTCGTGGTTGAGTCAGCAGGAAGTCTTTTTCCTCCCTTCTGACTTCACTCTCTCAAACGTTCTCCCACATCGTACTATGCAACCACCACAGACATTTACCAAAAGCGACATAGGGTGCCTTTTTGTCATTCTCAAGCTGCGCAAATATCACGATTACTCTGATGAGATTGATGATGAGTGATACGACCTGCAGCTTCTTCTATCTGCACACCGCCAAGCAGGGATTGGCACCAAGGCTACGAGAAAAATACTGAAACCCGCCAAGGCCTTATAAGCAAGGTCGCTAAGATGTTACCACCGAATGCCGTGCGAGTGTACGGCTCTCCCGGTGCAACACCGCTGCCCTGGAATACTTATGAATAATGGCCGGTCAGCTGGCGATAGGCAGACCTCTGGGACGTACGGCCCAACTGATAGCGGACCTGCTTCGCGGCGCCGGCATCTTATCGTCGTACAAGACTCGCTCAAAGGGCTGCAAGTCAGACAATACTTGCCTTCTTGGGCTGCGTTTATGCACGTGTGGCCACCGGCATGGACAATTAGCTTTCTTTCCGGCATGGCCAAGCTTCCTGCGAACGGCCATCTGGGAAGTTGAACATGTAGGGCGGGCTGTTGTTGCCCGCAGGGCTACACACCCCAGTCAGGTCGTGGGGACTATAAGTTGAACTCACAGAGCACGCAAAAGAGCCGTTTGTTGTATCATCGCCCTTGAGAGTCTTGTTTTGCCTTGCCAAGATGGTAGGGCGTCTTTTGGTCCCAGCTGTTGGGCTAGCTGCCTCCTTCTCCGCCGGAGCTTTGGCCTCTGTAATCCCTCGCTCGACTACGATATCCTTCGAGAATGACATCTTCGCCGAAGCGGGAGGCATGCACAATGTGCACATTACATACAACGCCCCACTGGATGGTGAATTGTCATTACACTATGGCGACTGCGAGGTCATCTCGCCAAAGGATTGCCACCACTCTCTCGGGAGAACGCATGTCGGATCGCACCCGTTGGCAAAGCGCCATGAACTCCATCCATCTCAGAGACCTACCAAATTCGTTTGGCTCCCACCTGCGGATGTATCCTCCGGCGGATGCCTACATGCCTTCTCCGGAGACGATCTACTTGGCCGTTCAGCACCTGTCACAGTAGGAGCTCGAAAGTCGAAGCGATGGGAGGCCGTAAGTAACGCATCGATACCGTTGGTGGAAATGAGCTTGCTGATCCGAGAACACATAGGCTGCCGATATCATGGATGCCGAGGGCCCGTGGTTCGATGGCGTTGAATACCTGAAGGAGAAGGAGCCCGAGGATGTTTTCGTTGCTGCTGTCAAGTCGAAGACCATTGGCATCCTCGGTGGCGGTATGTCTGGTCTGATGACGGCGCATCTTCTTGACTCTGTGGGGTTCCACGACTGGACGATTGTTGAAGCCTCGGGCCGCATCGGCGGTCGTGTCCATACCAGCTATCTGAACGGTACCCGGCCAGAGTATGTCAAGCGAAGGCAAACCATTACGTTGACAGCACCGCTGACTTTTATCTCTTCCAGCCAGTACCAATACCAAGAAATGGGCCCAATGAGATTTCCAGTGTCAATCACCTACGACAATGGCGAGACAATTGAAATCCAGGACCACCGAATGGTATTCCAGCTGGCAAGCGTACTTAACGAGCAGAATGGAAATTCATCAGAATGGATAGTCAATTTCATCGAATGGATTCAGTCCGCCGACGGAGATCCAGCTGACACCGCTGCAAGACGCCCTGACGGTACTGTTCCATCCGTTGCGGAAGTGGCCGCTATCCCAGCATATCAGACGAATGACAACTTGACCTACTCGAATGCGACCGCTGTGGCCCTGGCATCTGACGCCTTCAGTGAATGGACATCAAAGGTGTCCTTGGAGTCGATCGCTACCAATGTTTATAAAGCTCATAAGTGGTCGGTGGAGAATGGATACTTCCACTTCTCTGAGGCTCAATACCTCAATTATCATCTGGGCATCAGCAGCAATATCACCGACCAGGTTGACGATATTTCGGACGCCTTTCCCACTTGGCTTTACGATAATGTCTATTTCAGTAAGACCAGACACCCTCTCGTCGCAAACATATACTAATCATCGTCAGGCGCGACTAAGTGGCGAACAATCGATCAAGGACTCTCGAACCTGCCCAAAGCTTTCACTCCGCAGGTGCTTAACAGAACCATCTTCCAGACTGCAGTGCAAGGAATGGCCTGGAATGAAACCACGGAGAAGATGACGATCCAGTACCGCAACAAGAATCTCTTTGATATCGAGCCAGAGAGTATGGAGTTCGACTATGTGGTCGTCGCCGTCCCGTTCAGCAAAGTTCGCCTTTGGCGTCTTCCTGACTATACTAGCCTGTTGAACAGGGCTATTCAGAGGTTGAATTATGATCAGTCATGCAAGGTTGCGTTGCATTATAAAACGAGGTTTTGGGAGCATCTCGAGCACCCAATCTTCGGCGGATGCGGCTCGACAAATATTCCCCAGCTCGGTAGCGTCTGTTACCCAAGCTACAAGATCAATAGCACCGGCCCTGGTGTCATTCTCGGATCTTACGCCTCCAATGTCGCTGCTCGTTCGTTTGGATCCATGACTGAAGAGGAGCACGTCGCTTACGTACAACGGGCCATGATCGAGATCCACGGCGAAATTGCACAAGAGCAATACACTGGCGCATACGATCGTATCTGCTGGGAGTTCAACGAGTACCAAGCCGGCGCTTGGTGCGATCCTCTTGTTGGACAGCAAGATCTGTACCTCCCGGCATACTTTCATACAGAGAAGCACACTGTTTTCGTTGGAGAGCACACGAGCTATACGCATGCGTGGATATGGAGCGCTCTCGAGTCGGGAGTAAGAGGAACTTCGCAGTTGATGCTTGACATGGGTCTTGTCGATGAGGCGAAGCAGATTGTGGAGTTCTGGATGGCGAGATGGTTGAGCATGTAATGTGGTGAAATAACGCTAGAATAACGACGTATGTAGCCTGCTTATCCACGTCTTGTACGAAGAATTTATTCTCCGAGTGGGCGAGCATATAATTCGAACGAACATGTGGTCCGTGAGCGAGTGGGTCAATTATGTCACCTCAGGGCAGAAGTTCATCGCCGTTTCCAATTTGAATACGAACGTCAACCTCACTCCATCACAACAACATTGCTCTGTGAGAATACACTCTTACTACATCACACAGCGTGGCCTTCTCGTGTCTGAATAATCTGTAATTGCGCGGTGGTAACAGCAGCCCTGGCTCTCCTCGGTGGCTCCAGCCGCCTTGTTTACGCCCTCCTTGCGTTGCTGGCACTCTTCGCGCTGTACAACGTCTTGCCAGGATTGGGGGCGACAGTACCCCTACTCACCGCAGAGACTGCATCTGAGCGTACGTATATAGCGCCAGCTCGCCCCCAGCGCGCAGGCCGCTTTTATTCTCCGTCGTCAAGAGGCTGGATTTGCCCTCGGCTCGCTCTAACCCGACCTCGCAGACGTCCCAGCAATGGACCAGATAATCCTCTTCGGCGATAGCATCACCCAGCAGTCATTCAACCAGGACCTCGGATTTGGCTTTGGTGCCGCCCTCTTGGATGATTACGTCCGCAAAATCGATGTCGTCAATCGTGGCTTCAGCGGGTACAATACCAGACAAGCTCTGCATGTATTGCCACGAGTCCTGCCATCACCGGAACACGCCAAGGTGCGTCTCATGACGATCTGGTTCGGTGCAAATGATGCCCGCCTCCCGGGTACGCCGGGCGGTCCCCAACAGCACGTCCCGCTGGATGAATACAAAGCAAACGTGAAGACATTAGTGGCTCACGCGAGTGTACAAGCTCACACTGGCATACGGATGATTCTCATCACGCCTCCTCGTCAGTTGCTACCCCCTTTTCGTTTCTGAGTTCTGGTTGGGAAATACTGACCCTCAGTAGCGGTCGACGAGCGCAAGAGCATCGAGAGCGATAAAGCCAAGTATCCAGACATGCCGGAAAATGTTAGACGCACAGCATCTGTGACTTCACAATACGCCCATGCCATCCGCGAAGTTGGAAAAGAGCTCAGCATTCCTGTGTTGGATCTCTGGACGGCCATGATGGATCTCGCTGGTGGTGCTACTTCCAAAGGCCAACCTGTCGGATCTAGAAGCGAACCTCGCAGTGAAATCCTTCAGTCATTCCTGCGCGACGGTCTGCACCTGAGTCCCGAGGGCTACCAAGTGCTCTACAAAGAATATCAGGACTTGCTCGCACGAGTATATCCGGACTTTCTCCCAGATCGTCTGTCTTTTGCGCTGCCCGCTTGGGATGACGAGCAAGCCTGGAGATCGCCAAGTTCGCTTTAGGTACAGCGGACACGGCCCATTTCGAGTGCTAGCCGACAGAGCTGTGTGTCGTCTGATGCATATTGAAGCCTCGGAGCGACTATACAGCAGCCGGGATGCAGTAGATTCCGGCTGCGCGTGACCAATTTGGTATGTCCTCCAGGAACTTGTACCTTGAGAAGAAGGTGACGCTCGCCTATGCTTTGGAAGTGATGATCGCTTCCGCGAGGGTGCTAGAGGAGGACAATGCTAGAGAAAGCACTTGCAGCTGCACAATCCTGCGGAGCATTAGATGAAAAGTGTCCATTGTTTTGTCACCTGTTGGAGTCGCAGTGGGGCATCACATGAATCTCATCTCATTCACGCGCATGCTTGGAGCAAATCATCACGCGCATTGCAGCCCAGCAACAGCAGCAGAAGTACTCGTCAGCAGTGCCAGAATCTTGCTGAAACCAAGCCGCTTGCGAGCCGGCGCAAAGAGGGCGCGCTGGTGACCTCTGTGGCTCTCTCCGTAGCTTGTGGAAAAGAAGATCTCCAAGTGCAGGAGATGGATGGGACCATCCACAGCTTCGAGGATGCGCTGGAGCCGTCGCTGGACGCAGCCACTGAGCCCTACTGCAACGGACCGCACCTTCACTCAGAGATGGCGCATACGCTTGCCCGCTTCAGGATGTTGTAGCGGCACGAGATTCCGGGCTACCGCGAATCACAACGCTTCGCAGCCCCAAGCTTTGAAGAATAACAGGACCCCTTCGATCCACCTGCAAATCTCCCCCCGGCTCCATCAAGTGTGCATACCGAAGTTCCCTCGGGTGTTCTGACTACATCTTTTGATCCAGGGGAAGTTACGTTGACACCGTGCACCGCATGGCGACCTTCTTTTGATTCAGCGACCGTTGGTCGAAGGCTTCTGGCTTTTGCGCTAATGATGGGATCTACAAACCGCGAACCCCATGATTGCGAGAATAACGGTCAGACCAACCCGGCCGCATCGGGGGTAGACACCGTGGTTGGAAAGGCGTTTTTTGCCTACTACAGACCCTGCTGCATGGCCTACTTGTATAAGGCTAGGGACGCCGGCCGTTTGTTGTAGGTCTCGTCAACAACGCTTTCGATTCTTGTTCGTTCGTTCATTATGCATTTCCCCTTGTATGCAGCTGCGCTGCTGGGCGCCCTTGGCGTCAGTCATTCTCAACTCTTTGAACCTCAGGAGGTACTTGATTTCCAGTCCTCGATGCTGGAGGAGTAAGTCAACCCACAGACACCACTGCACTATCAATTAACACCAGACATCAGATACACAGCATATATAGGACCTACATCATCCGCGCATGCCAATGAAGCGAAAGCCACCCCGGCGTCTTGGAGAGTGGATGCTGCTGCTGATGCTCCGCCATCGTATTGCTCGTCCTACTGGATGGAAAATATCAAGCATCAGGGTCTAGCAGCTTTCAACTCCAACCCGTCTGGATACCAGGTTTTCCGCAATGTCAAGGACTTTGGTGCCAAGGGTGATGGTGTCACTGATGACACAGCGGCTATTCAGAGTGCGATTAGCAGTGGTGGTCGGTGTGCTCCTGGGTCTTGCCAGTCGACTACTACGACGCCTGCGGTGTGAGTCACTCCCCTCAAGCTGACAGCTAGATGCCTTGATCATTCGTATGAAAAAGTACGTATTAACAGCTTCTCCAGTGTATACTTTCCAGCCGGGACATATGTTATCAGCTCAACAATCATCGACTATTACTACACTCAGATCATCGGCAATCCTAACTGCCTGCCCGTCATCCAGCCCACAGCCAACTTCAACGTTCCCGCAGGAAGCATTGGAATAATTGACGGAGACCCATATAACAGCAGCGGTAACCTTGAGTTCGGGTGTGTATAGCCACCAAAGGCTTGTTTGACGGGAACTGACATGAGCACAGTGCAACGAACATTTTCTGGAGACAATTCAGGAACTTCGTGATCGATTTCTCTCTTGTCCCGGCTTCTAGCAGTCTGGCTGGTGTTCACTGGCCTACGGGACAAGCTACTAGCCTGCAGAATATCATTTTCAATATGGCGTCTAACTCCCAGCATGTCGGCATCTTCATCGAATCGGGTTCGGGTGGCTTCCTGAATGATCTGGTGTTTAATGGAGGCAACGTTGGCTTGAATGTTGGAAACCAGCAGGTTTGTGCATTGAATAGGGGAAGTGAATAGACGAGATAGGTGCTGACTTTCAATCTTAGTTTACTATGAGGAACATCACATTTAATGGTGTGACAACTGCTGTTAACCAGCTCTGGGACTGGGGTTGGACGTAAGTCGTTCGGTCTCTGGCTTTGTATTTGAAATATCTGCTAACGATCTCCTCGTTTCAGCTACCAGGGTATTAGCAGTAGGTATTCACTCTCCGCGACCACCGAAGATTAAGTAACTAACAACTTCTCCAGTCAACAACTGCGGAGCTGGTTTCATCTTCAATAACGCCAACGTTGGTTCGATGACGATCTTGGACTCTTCCATCTCAAACACACAGCAGGGTTTCGTGACCAGCAGAAGCTCAAACATAAACCCGCCAGCGGCCAACAGTCTCGTCATGGAGAACATCCAGTTAAATGGAGTTCCCACCGCTCTGCAAGGTCCAAGCGGCGCCATCATCGGCAACGTTGGGTCGATCGCAGCTTATGCTTCTGGAAACTCCTACACACCTAACGGGCCAACTGCTATGTCTGGAGACATCACTCCAAACTCCCGGCCCGCCTCACTCACCACGAGCGATGGAAAGTACTATACCCGCAGCAAGCCATCCTACGAGAACCTCCCCGCCTCATCGTTCTTGAGCACCCGTAGTGCTGGGTGCGCGGGTGATGGCAAGACAGACGACACAGCTGCTTTGCAAGCCGCCATCAACAATGCCGTCTCCCAGGGCTTAGTTCTCTACGTCGACCACGGCGACTACCTCATCACCAGCACCATCTACATCCCCGCCGGCTCCAAAATCGTCGGCGAAGCCTACGCCGTCATCCTCTCCTCGGGTAACTTCTTCAACAGCCAAGCCAACCCGCAACCCGTTGTACAAATTGGCAAGCCAAACGAAGCTGGTAGCATTGAATGGTCCGACATGATCGTCAGCACCCAAGGCCAACAACAAGGAGCCATCCTCTTCCAATACAACCTCGAGGCCCCCGCTGGCACCCCATCCGGCCTCTGGGACGTCCACGCCCGCATCGGCGGCTTCGCCGGCTCCAACCTCCAACTCTCCCAATGCCCTACCACCCCGGGCACCACCACAACCTCTGCCAACCTAGCCCAAAACTGCATCTCCGGCTTCCTGACCATGCACATCACCAAGTCCTCCTCGGGTCTCTATCTCGAAAACGTGTGGCTCTGGGTCGCCGATCACGATGTCGAAGACCCCAGCCTCAGGCAAATCACAATCTACGCCGGCCGTGGCCTCCTCGACGAAAGCACCAACGGTCCCGTCTGGCTTGTCGGTACGGCCGTCGAACACCACTCCCTCTACCAATACCAATACGCCAATGCCGCCAACGTCTTTCAAGGCCAGATCCAGACCGAAACAGCGTACTACCAGCCTAACCCGAACGCGAACATCCCTTGGTATATTAACTCCACGCTCAACGACCCTTCTTTCAATACCGACTATGTGACCGATAACAACACGCAGATTCCTGACGCGAATGGCTGGGGTCTGAGGATCCTGAATTCGCAGAATATCTATGTGTATGGCGCAGGCCATTACTCTTTCTTTGATAACTATAGCACGGACTGCTCGAACCAGGGGAATGGGGTTAAATGCCAGAGCAGTATTGTGTCGATCGAGGGGAGCAGCAGCGCTGTTTCGATTTACAATCTGGTGAGTAGCCTACCTCGCTGCCTTTCTTGAATACTGACGGGACTTGCAGAACACGGTCGGCACGCACTGGCCCATCACTGTCAACGGCAACAATGTGGCCTACTGGCCTGACAACCAGGATGGTTTCGTACAGACTATTGCGCTGTTCAGGACTTCGTGAGAAGTGGTCACGATTTTCAGTTTTAATTTTCACTGTATATATTATCATCAGCTGAGAACAGAATTTTCGGCGATCAAGTGAAATTTCAGAAAATGGTGCCCTACTGCCGATGATCCGTGACGATCCGAACATGCAATGAGGAAGACTTATAACATGACTGTTACTTCCAGCAGTCTGACTGGCTCTCAACAAGTCTCCGTCCAGCCTCCACATATTATCGCCACCCAATCAACTCCTGGTTCATTGGAAAACACTTGAATCTGTCAACCCATTCGCAACATGATTATATTAGGTTTCTGAGCACCCATAGAAGCCTGCCGTCGCCACATGTATCCTCGTCGCTCCATTGTCATTGAACAGCATCAAATGCCGCGACCGCCGGTTGAACTGCCCAATCTCGAGCGACGCCCACGTGTTGGCATTATCCTTGTACACAAAGACATTTGTATCGGAGTTAGTAGAGATGACGAGGGCTTCGTTGACAGAGTTGGGATACTGGTACCAGATGCTGTAAGGCGAGCTGCCGAATTGGTAATTTGAAGTTGTGGTGAGGCTATGGTTGGCAGCGGAGATGAAAGCTGTGGAATCCATGGAGAGACGGAAGGTGGCGGGCAGCCTCCTGTGGGTGAGTTGCAGTATTCGTGGGCGAGGAATTACTGTTTCGTGGTGGGGAGGTAGGATACGACCGCCGTACCGGGGCGAGCGTTTACGTCAAGATATGTTACGACGTTTGAAGAGGCGGACTACTTGATGCAGGTGACCATGCATATTCAGCGGCTGCCTGAGGCCGCATTCTCGCACTTGGGTTTCCTTCCTCTCGCTATTCTGTAGTGGCTCAATACATCACTTCCATGTGCTTCATCTGGACCATGACTTCAAGTCGGTGGTAGAGGTGAGAGAGAGTTTCTGCGAATGTACGGAGTCCCGTTGGTCGCTAAAGTACATGATGAGTCAGCTGTTGTATTCGAGGAAGAAGGGCTGACAGATGGAGGCATCGCCTGTTGTGATATTCTCGGGCCCGTTGCCGTAGACGGCGTGGCTGGCGAAGGTCCAGGTTTTGGCTTGGTCAGTGGAGGTGTATACGTCGATGTAGACACCGCCTTGGACGGAGAGCGTGCAGGAGACGCCACCGATAATGATTGTGCCAGCAGCGTAGGAGCCATATGCCTTCTTCAGGGTGTACATGTGAGGTTCTGGTATGGGATGTAGCAATTGATCTTCTCGTATGGGTACACAACACTCACGAAATCGCATGCTCCATCCATTCTGGGTAATCCGGACTTGCGAAAGGTTGACCCAGGTGACGCCAGCACCAGTGGAAAGCAGAATCTTGAAGGTGTCCAGGCTCGCGGAGTTCTCGCCGTAAGGGTAGTCTTCCCAGGTCAAGATTAAGCTGTTGTCCTGCAGCTGCAGGGCGCGGGCATACGCTGTCCGCCATGGTGGAGCCTGTTGAAGAGGGTGGTAGACTGAGTTGTGGGCGAAAGTCGAATAGGCTGTGGGTGCTCGCTTTTCGATGGCTTGGGGTGCTGCTGCGGCCAGGCCTGTGAGGTCCAGGAAGGCGGCAGCGATGGAGCAGGCGGCGAAGATCATCACAGTGGGACGTATGTGAATCCACAGAAGATGCGACTATTCATGCGAAGTCTCATGTCGTGGACGACGTGCGAAGACTGCTACATATAGGCGTTCGACCTACAGTGACGAGAGATGAGTTGGGGATAAATGTCTGCCGTGGCAGCCCTTGTTCGTTTCGCGTTGTATCGGGCGCAGGGTGGTAACTTATAAGGTACATGGAACTGGTAAAGGCATCGGTAGTCATAGTCGGCAGACAGTATTTCCATGCTAATGCTTTTGAAAGGTGAAAGGAGACACGAAAAGGAGGCACGAGGACAAAGTGAAGCGACGATTCGGGACTAGTCCCAGCGCTCAGACCATCTGGCGGCTGTTATAGTTCTACCGCCCCACCTCAGTCCTTCCTCCTCTAAACAACA
The DNA here is from genome assembly GCA_002785995.1 of Mycosphaerelloides madeirae. Taxonomy (NCBI): domain Eukaryota; kingdom Fungi; phylum Ascomycota; class Dothideomycetes; order Mycosphaerellales; family Mycosphaerellaceae; genus Mycosphaerelloides; species Mycosphaerelloides madeirae. The sequence goes on along the minus strand of NHNV01000072.1, from coordinate 13,587 downwards.
GGAACCAAACCTTTGACCTCACGATATGCCTGTCTCCATCGAAAATCATTGCGCACCAATGTTTCCATATTCAACACTATATGCCAGCGAGACCGCCGCCGCCTTGACATGCCTCAGTTCGCCACGGCTGGTTCGCATTTGCGCTCCAACATTGGAAGAACTGCGCACATCTCTACACTTATAGAATGCTGACCGATGAGCTGCGCGTGTCGTAGGCATCCTACCGTCCCACAAGGCTGCGCCGATGCTACTTCGCGGGCCTGATACTTTTACCTTGCCGAGATATATCTCTGGCGGTTAGAGACCTCAGCCAAAAAACACATGTCAAACCTCGCCGCGGCTGGTGAATACGATGGTAACCTCGAGAGACTGGCTACCATCGTGAATCAGCTCTTCGAGCCTTTAAAGTCATGGCAGTCTTCCTTGCCACCAGCCTTGAGGCTCCATCAGGCTATCACTGGCAGCGAGGCATGCGTGCTCCGCTTCGTGCTGAGAGGACGACTTACTTATAACCAGGGGCTACTCACATGGCCATTCCTCTACACTGCGATAAACGACGAGAGTACAGTACGTACTGCTGAAACACACAGCACACAGACCACCCAGCCATTCACAAGCCACCTTAAAGCGGTGGCTGTACCTATATATCACATGCAGACAGTCGCTCAATTGAACAGCCTTTTCATGGATCTCAAATATTTTAAAACTTACACCACAGGTTCAGCAGCTCCCTGTTAGCGGCATTCTTTGCCATTTGCAACGTCTGGCAGGCAACAGTGCCGGTTTCTTTCACCGCCATCACGGAACCTGGCTCGTGATCAGATCTTCGGCCAGGAGTGCTTGCATCATACTAGCAGTTGCGCTGACGCTGAAGATGGCCATTTATCTGCCAAGTGATTGGATGAGCCATTTGTGAGCAGCGAATGACATGATCGACTTCTGGAATTGAAAAGGTGCCGGGCTTAATGGCATCACTGCATTTCTGCGCCAGGAACTAACACGTCTGTCGGAAGCTACACCCACGCTGGCCGCTACTAATTCTACTAGCTAGTTGGCGAGGTAGAGAAAACTTTCGTTATGCAGCTTGGGCTTCACCATTTCGATGCCATTACGTAGTTGGTAGACCCTATCGCCACCTACCCGCTGTGCTGTATATAGTTCCACGGAAATTTGCGTCAATGCCGCGCATGGATCTCCATGTTACGCTGAAACTTCAATGTCTACCGCCCTTCCTGGACGTATCCATCCCGCACTCGTCCAACGGAGCAAAGCCTGATTGACACAGCGATCTCAACGCACTTAGTCTCCGACGGTTGCAGTTCTATGGCGGCAAAACCAAGCAGCAGGCGCGGTGGGAAGTCGCGAATGTGTGGTTTACCATAGACCTGAGCCACGAAATGCCCCTTTCGCCGGCCCGTGTTGATGATAGTGGTTCGAGCTAAGAAAGACTCGTTACTCAGACGAACCTCACAAGGCTCGGCCGATGCGTCCAGAATCGAGAAAGAACTGTAAGAGCGGCCGAAATCCAGCGGATACCGGACTTCTACGTTGAGCGTGTCAAGAAGTCGCCGTCCAAACCATCGATCGTATGTGATCTTGGTGACGTCCATCTGATAGAATGGTAAATGCGACTCGTCCCTCGGAATGGAGAAGGGCAGTCTCCCGCTGGCGTCTGTACATCCTCAAAGCAAGTTGGCAAGCGCATGACCGCCTTCGCTATCACTGTACCAGGATATGAGCATTGTAGAGACTTGATCAATCCAGTCATCCATCACAATCGGTCCGGCTGTGACGATTGAAATCGCGACATGGCTTCTGGCTTTCGGTACCGCTGAGATCATGTCGACATCTTCCGGACGGAGCCTCAGCGATCTCTGATCACCTCCTGCTCCTGGAACGATGCCGTCTTGTGCGGTTCCACTGGCAGCATTGGTGCCGGTAATGTATTCGTACGTTTCCTGATCGGCGTTATTTTGCGGGGAGGGGAGGAGGTCTGTCAGGAATGGGTCGGGTTGGAAAGAATGGACCACATATTCGATCTCGTCACAGTGGTCATAGCCAACAATGTAAATGACAACGTCGGTTTGTTTTGCAGCTTCTGCAGCCTTCTCGACACAATCAAAGTCGTCGACCACAAATTGTGCGTTGAGCATCGCGGCTTTGAGGCCTTCCACAGCTGTGACAACCCGTGGAGAGTGGACATGAGAGCATCCTCGATCGCCCGTGTTTGCAGAATTCGCCAATCGGCCGACAACAGCGATGCTCTTGACGCTTTCAGTTTCGATTGGCAGCAGCTTATCGTGTCTCACGGGCTCGTTCTTAAGCATCACCATGCCCTTAGCAGCAGCTTCACGGACAAGCTTTCCGTGTTCGTCGCAGAACACGATCGATATATCCTCTACCTCTTGACTCTGAGGGGCTGCTGTCCGCACTGCATATTGGATCTACTACCGAAGAATGCTCACACAGGCTCTTTCCACATCCGACCATTCGAGATATCCATTCTGCAAGGCCGCTTCCAAATCTGCATTACCCCATGAGCTTGAGCAACGAACGAATAGGAACTTTAATATAGTGGCGATGATCACCTCGTGGCAAACATCTTGTCTTGTTCACTTTCCCCTTGCACTGAGATGCAAGACACTTCTTGCTCATTCCCATCTTCAGTGAAGATGCGGCCTCAAACCTATCAGGTGTAGATCTCTCTCGCAATAGCAATCGGACTCATCAGTGACTAATCACGTTCACAGCTCCTCGTTGCCCTCTTCGCATATCTGGGCTCCTTTCTCTCCGGGTGATCAAGAATACACATCTACTACCATCAAGAACTGTCGACCGAACACTCTCATCAACAGGTATGACCTTGGCGTGATCGGTGGAGCCGTCGCTGGCGATGCCTTTGTCAATGAATTCAACCACCCCTCAACTGACGAGACGTACGATCGCTCTCCCCTTCACCCTATTCGTTTACTTCACTAACATCTGGCCTCAGCGGCACCGTCGTCTCTGTCTTCACTAGAGGAGCCTTCTTCGGAGCTGGCGTAGCAGAAGTTGATGTACGTAGAATGCTGATTCGTGTAGTATCTACAAAGTGCGCGAAGCTGAAGTGCAGTCTAATCTAGGAGCCTGAGGCACAAACACGTGACGTACTCGTGGCCTGGCAACACGTTGTGCAGTCTCCCTTCGGGCTGCATCAAGTGCAGACGCCACGGCGAACTACTTAGGCCGCCGCAAGACAATCCTTATCGGCGCTCTCATCTTCTGCCTGGGCGGAGGTCTGCAAACGGGACCACAGAACTTAGCGTATCTGTATGCGGGTCGTGCGATTGCGGTCTTAGTTGTGGGAGTATTGGTGATGGTTATTCCATTGTATCAGGCGGAGAGTGCGCATGCGGCGATCAGAGGGAGATTGACGGGGTTGCAACAATTGGTCATTGGGCTGGGTACTACCACGGCTGATAAGTTGTGTTGCTTGGCCGTAGTATAGGTGTTATTGCTGACGAGGAGAAGCATATACCGCCTATGGAACCACCTCCCACTTCGGACCAATCGGCACCAGACAATTGTGAGTACCTCTCGGAGTACGAATCATCCCAGCAGGAATCTTCGCTGCCCTGATTCTTCTCTTTCCAGAAAGTCCAAGATGACTTGAGGACCACAACCGCTCCGACGAAGCGCTTGCCACCCTTGTTAAGCTGCACGCCAACGGCAACACCAACGATGACTGGGTCGTAGTCGAATACGCCCAGATCAAATTCGCCATCCAAGACGAGAAGGAAAGCGCTGCGTCCAGCCTCAAAGAGCTCTTCACCGACCGTATAACCTTCCGCCGCCTCGTCCTCGTGACAACACTCCAAGCCTCTGTCCAAATGACCGGTGTCTCCGCTGTGCAGTACTTCGCTCCTCAGATCTACGAGACAGTCGGCGTCGGCGTTTCGCAATCGCTGCTCTATCAAGGTATCGGCTACCTCTTCGGTATCACTGGCCAGATGTCTACTATCCTCTTCATTGACCGTCTGGGACGCCGCTGGTCGCTCATCATCGGCAATCTCGTCTGCTCGGTCACGTTGATCGTCACCCCCGTCGTGATTGCAAAGTTTTACGAGGTGGGACCGAGCATGCAGCATGCGCTGCTCTGGCTTTTCCTGGTCTTTGGCTGGAATTTCCAGTTTGCCTTCTCGTTTGCCGGGGGCTCGCTGTCTTGGGTTATTCCGTCGAAGGTGTTTGACAAGAAGACGAGGGCGTATGGAGTGGCGATTCGGTGTCTGATTAGCTTTGCTTTCAACACCATGATCGCTGAAGTCACCGCTCCAGGTAAGCTCCTTACCACATTGTACCCTATTTTCAGAAACACAACTGACTCTTCTTTCCTCCAGCAATCCAATCGAGCGTCTGGAAGTATTTCATCTTCTTCCTCGTCTGTAACGTCACCAATGCGCTGTGCTTCTGGGCTTTCATGCCTGAGACGAAGGGAAGGCATTCGAAGGAGATAAAAACGCTATTTAAAGAGACCGGCTGGTTCATTCCCGGATTGGCGGGGGGCAGAAGACGGGCGCCTGAGGGTGAGAGCTTTTCAGCGTTGGGAGAGAAGAGGTCGCAGAGTTTTGTGGAGACGCATGTGGAAGCCAAGTATTAGATGCGTGAAGGCTTTACATGTGTTTGGAGGAGACGCAAAGTGAAACTGGTAGGGCAAATCTGTCTCGTTTTTGATGGAAGGGACGAAGAGGAAGTTTATTTCCGCAACTGTATGTTCCTCAAAGCTGATTATTACTTGACAGGAAGCAGTACCCCAAAGACAGCCTCAAAAGAAAAACTTCATCCAGAACCATTTATTTCCCCTCTCGCGGCGGTGATCTCTGTATTAATCACCAGCATCACTTGAGTCACCAACTCCATCACCTTGTCACAGTGAGCTTGTTGGTTTGGCGTGGTTTGGATCTACCCTCTCAACCACGCCAACCAATAAGGATTTGGGCCAGATCCAACAGCGCCAATGGCCGCTGACTGACTAATTAGGAAGGTGAATCACTGTGAAAGAATTTGGCTGCACTACTTGTACAAATTGTCTGTTTGCGGCGCCTCAGGGCCATATAGCTCTTCATATTGCCTCTCAATCACCTCCTCATCATCAAAGGGTAGCACAACCTTGCCGTCTCTGTCCCTTTTTGCCATAGGTGGTCCATATGAGCTCCGTAAGAACGCACAGGCTTCAATAATGTCTGCCTTGAGCTGAGAGCGTCTGTAGTCAATAAGGTCGCGGCCGGCTGAGAATGCTCTTTCCGGAGCATCGCTCATTATTGGTATAGCAAGACAATCAAAGGCAAATTTGGCTAGGTCTGGCTGTGTATGGCGTCTATCAAACCACCATTGCAGCAAATCGAAGTCAGCCTCTGCCTCGTTCAGATCCTTTGGATTAGGGACCACATCCGTAGCTAAGTACTCCTCAAGAGCATCAACTGCATCCAAAGATGCGGTCATTCAGAGCCGCTTGTATTCCCTCAGCCTATCGTAGACACTCTCATCTGTTAGTGTAGTCCTTTTGCTCTTGTTTACAGCAGAAGTGCCGATGGCCTTTGGCTTGTATTCATCAAGCCACAGCTGCTTAATTTTGGTCCTTGTCTCATCAATCCACGACACCTGTGCCTCTTGTGTCTACCTTGTCTTGAACCACTCCATCTTGTACATTGGATTAAGGGCAAGGGCGGCATATACAATAGGTGTGTCGTCGGCAAGCCTATAGTACTTCTCGACCTTGTGCCAGCTGTGGTTACAGCAATTCAGAGAGGTACTTGAATGCCGTGTCTGCAGCAGCTTCAAGGGCAAATTCGGCTTTAAAGTCGTCCATTGTATCAAGCATGAAGGATAGAGTAGGGTACCAGTCGCAGAGGTATCGCTGAGTGCCTTGTGTAGCCATAGTTGCGACCTCAAAAGTTGCTAAGCAGTCGTGAATTCGGTTGAGGAGGTGCCAGTGGTTACGAGTCAACAGATCGCTCTTTAGCGCCTTCTCTCCAGGGTTCTGAGCGAGCCATTCTTTACAGAACTTGTCGATACGCTCGCGTATAGTATAGGCACGATCGATCATCAGGTAGAATGAGTTCCAGCGAGTGTCATTGTCTTGAATGAGCTGAGTAGAAGAGTTAGCAAAAATCTAGTTTTCTGGCAATAGCTCCTGTCACTCACCTTCAGCTTGTCAAACTCCGCCAATTTATTACCCATAATTGTTGCTGCAAAGCGCTCTAACCTCTGTGGCGAGCCTCGTATAAAACGAACGATATTGTGTAGCTTTCCAACAGGTCCCCTCCTACGCCAGAAATCCTCTACTGCAACAAATGCACCCTTTAGAGCTTTCCGACCAAGTTCTTCAAGCGCCTTGCCTGCACCCTTGCCTAGTAACAACGCTCGAGCGCAAAGGTTGGCAATATGGCCAAGACAGCGTAGACGACGACCTTTCCGCTGCTTTGTAGTCATTGATGGATACAGCTCTTGAAGAACCTCGTCGACGGCGCTGTCGTTGTTCTTTGCATTGTCGCACATAAAGTAGCCAACACACTTCTCAATATCAAAGTCTCGGATAACCTCTAGCAATGCCTGAGCCTGATTCTCTCCGGTATGAGCGCCGTATATCCTCTTGAAGGCCGCTAGCCTTGTCTGTCGCTGCCCATGGTCGTCAATAAAGTGGAAGTACACGCATATTATAGCGTAGCTGTTTGGCGATGTCCACACGTCAAAGGACAAGTGGATATTGCTCAGCGACAAAGCTAGCTGGCTTTTGAGACGATCCTTATGCTGGCGATATTCCTCAATGATCCACCCTCGTAATGTCGATGCTGCCCTTGGCAGNCAGTGAGCTTGTTGGTTTGGCGTGGTTTGGATCTACCCTCTCAACCACGCCAACCAATAAGGATTTGGGCCAGATCCAACAGCGCCAATGGCCGCTGACTGACTAATTAGGAAGGTGAATCACTGTGAAAGAATTTGGCTGCACTACTTGTACAAATTGTCTGTTTGCGGCGCCTCAGGGCCATATAGCTCTTCATATTGCCTCTCAATCACCTCCTCATCATCAAAGGGTAGCACAACCTTGCCGTCTCTGTCCCTTTTTGCCATAGGTGGTCCATATGAGCTCCGTAAGAACGCACAGGCTTCAATAATGTCTGCCTTGAGCTGAGAGCGTCTGTAGTCAATAAGGTCGCGGCCGGCTGAGAATGCTCTTTCCGGAGCATCGCTCATTATTGGTATAGCAAGACAATCAAAGGCAAATTTGGCTAGGTCTGGCTGTGTATGGCGTCTATCAAACCACCATTGCAGCAAATCGAAGTCAGCCTCTGCCTCGTTCAGATCCTTTGGATTAGGGACCACATCCGTAGCTAAGTACTCCTCAAGAGCATCAACTGCATCCAAAGATGCGGTCATTCGGAGCCGCTTGTATTCCCTCAGCCTATCGTAGACACTCTCATCTGTTAGTGTAGTCCTTTTGCTCTTGTTTACAGCAGAAGTGCCGATAGCCTTTGGCTTGTATTCATCAAGCTACAGCTGCTTAATTTTGGTCCTTGTCTCATCAATCCACGACACCTGTGCCTCTTGTGTCCACCTTGTCTTGAACCACTCCATCTTGTACATTGGATTAAGGGCAAGGGCGGCATATACAATAGGTGTGTCGTCGGCAAGCCTATAGTACTTCTCGACCTTGTGCCAGCTGTGGTTACAGCATTCAGAGAGGTACTTGAATGCCGTGTCTGCAGCAGCTTCAAGGGCAAATTCGGCTTTAAAGTCGTCCATTGTATCAAGCATGAAGGATAGAGTAGGGTACCAGTCGCAGAGGTATCACTGAGTGCCTTGTGTAGCCATAGTTGCGACCTCAAAAGTTGCTAAGCAGTCGTGAATTCAGTTGAGGAGGTGCCAGTGGTTACGAGTCAACAGATCGCTCTTTAGCGCCTTCTCTCCAGGGTTCTGAGCGAGCCATTCTTTACAGAACTTGTCGATACGCTCGCGTATAGTATAGGCACGATCGATCATCAGGTAGAATGAGTTCCAGCGAGTGTCATTGTCTTGAATGAGCTGAGTAGAAGAGTTAGCAAAAATCTAGTTTTCTGGCAATAGCTCCTGTCACTCACCTTCAGCTTGTCAAACTCCGCCAATTTATTACCCATAATTGTTGCTGCAAAGCGCTCTAACCTCTGTGGCGAGCCTCGTATAAAACGAACGATATTGTGTAGCTTTCCAACAGGTCCCCTCCTACGCCAGAAATCCTCTACTGCAACAAATGCACCCTTTAGAGCTTTCCGACCAAGTTCTTCAAGCGCCTTGCCTGCACCCTTGCCTAGTAACAACGCTCGAGCGCAAAGGTTGGCAATATGGCCAAGACAGCGTAGACGACGACCTTTCCGCTGCTTTGTAGTCATTGATGGATACAGCTCTTGAAGAACCTCGTCGACGGCGCTGTCGTTGTTCTTTGCATTGTCGCACATAAAGTAGCCAACACACTTCTCAATATCAAAGTCTCGGATAACCTCTAGCAATGCCTGAGCCTGATTCTCTCCGGTATGAGCGCCGTATATCCTCTTGAAGGCCGCTAGCCTTGTCTGTCGCTGCCCATGGTCGTCAATAAAGTGGAAGTACACGCATATTATAGCGTAGCTGTTTGGCGATGTCCACACGTCAAAGGACAAGTGGATATTGCTCAGCGACAAAGCTAGCTGGCTTTTGAGACGATCCTTATGCTGGCGATATTCCTCAATGATCCACCCTCGTAATGTCGATGCTGCCCTTGGCAGAACCCCTCCTAGGGCTCCATTCAGGTATATAATGAGCNCAAATTGTCTGTTTGCGGCGCCTCAGGGCCATATAGCTCTTCATATTGCCTCTCAATCACCTCCTCATCATCAAAGGGTAGCACAACCTTGCCGTCTCTGTCCCTTTTTGCCATAGGTGGTCCATATGAGCTCCGTAAGAACGCACAGGCTTCAATAATGTCTGCCTTGAGCTGAGAGCGTCTGTAGTCAATAAGGTCGCGGCCGGCTGAGAATGCTCTTTCCGGAGCATCGCTCATTATTGGTATAGCAAGACAATCAAAGGCAAATTTGGCTAGGTCTGGCTGTGTATGGCGTCTATCAAACCACCATTGCAGCAAATCGAAGTCAGCCTCTGCCTCGTTCAGATCCTTTGGATTAGGGACCACATCCGTAGCTAAGTACTCCTCAAGAGCATCAACTGCATCCAAAGATGCGGTCATTCGGAGCCGCTTGTATTCCCTCAGCCTATCGTAGACACTCTCATCTGTTAGTGTAGTCCTTTTGCTCTTGTTTACAGCAGAAGTGCCGATGGCCTTTGGCTTGTATTCATCAAGCCACAGCTGCTTAATTTTGGTCCTTGTCTCATCAATCCACGACACCTGTGCCTCTTGTGTCCACCTTGTCTTGAACCACTCCATCTTGTACATTGGATTAAGGGCAAGGGCGGCATATACAATAGGTGTGTCGTCGGCAAGCCTATAGTACTTCTCGACCTTGTGCCAGCTGTGGTTACAGCATTCAGAGAGGTACTTGAATGCCGTGTCTGCAGCAGCTTCAAGGGCAAATTCGGCTTTAAAGTCGTCCATTGTATCAAGCATGAAGGATAGAGTAGGGTACCAGTCGCAGAGGTATCGCTGAGTGCCTTGTGTAGCCATAGTTGCGACCTCAAAAGTTGCTAAGCAGTCGTGAATTCGGTTGAGGAGGTGCCAGTGGTTACGAGTCAATAGATCGCTCTTTAGCGCCTTCTCTCCAGGGTTCTGAGCGAGCCATTCTTTACAGAACTTGTCGATACGCTCGCGTATAGTATAGGCACGATCGATCATCAGGTAGAATGAGTTCCAGCGAGTGTTATTGTCTTGAATGAGCTGAGTAGAAGAGTTAGCAAAAATCTAGTTTTCTGGCAATAGCTCCTGTCACTCACCTTCAGCTTGTCAAACTCCGCCAATTTATTACCCATAATTGTTGCTGCAAAGCGCTCTAACCTCTGTGGCGAGCCTCGTATAAAACGAACGATATTGTGTAGCTTTCCAACAGGTCCCCTCCTACGCCAGAAATCCTCTACTGCAACAAATGCACCCTTTAGAGCTTTCCGACCAAGTTCTTCAAGCGCCTTGCCTGCACCCTTGCCTAGTAACAACGCTCGAGCGCAAAGGTTGGCAATATGGCCAAGACAGCGTAGACGACGACCTTTCCGCTGCTTTGTAGTCATTGATGGATACAGCTCTTGAAGAACCTCGTCGACGGCGCTGTCGTTGTTCTTTGCATTGTCGCACATAAAGTAGCCAACACACTTCTCAATATCAAAGTCTCGGATAACCTCTAGCAATGCCTGAGCCTGATTCTCTCCGGTATGAGCGCCGTATATCCTCTTGAAGGCCGCTAGCCTTGTCTGTCGCTGCCCATGGTCGTCAATAAAGTGGAAGTACACGCATATTATAGCGTAGCTGTTTGGCGATGTCCACACGTCAAAGGACAAGTGGATATTGCTCAGCGACAAAGCTAGCTGGCTTTTGAGACGATCCTTATGCTGGCGATATTCCTCAATGATCCACCCTCGTAATGTCGATGCTGCCCTTGGCAGAACCCCTCCTAGGGCTCCATTCAGGTATATAATGAGCTCGCGGAAGTACTCGTTCTCAAGCATGCGGAAGGCAATATTNCAGTGAGCTTGTTGGTTTGGCGTGGTTTGGATCTACCCTCTCAACCACGCCAACCAATAAGGATTTGGGCCAGATCCAACAGCGCCAATGGCCGCTGACTGACTAATTAGGAAGGTGAATCACTGTGAAAGAATTTGGCTGCACTACTTGTACAAATTGTCTGTTTGCGGCGCCTCAGGGCCATATAGCTCTTCATATTGCCTCTCAATCACCTCCTCATCATCAAAGGGTAGCACAACCTTGCCGTCTCTGTCCCTTTTTGCCATAGGTGGTCCATATGAGCTCCGTAAGAACGCACAGGCTTCAATAATGTCTGCCTTGAGCTGAGAGCGTCTGTAGTCAATAAGGTCGCGGCCGGCTGAGAATGCTCTTTCCGGAGCATCGCTCATTATTGGTATAGCAAGACAATCAAAGGCAAATTTGGCTAGGTCTGGCTGTGTATGGCGTCTATCAAACCACCATTGCAGCAAATCGAAGTCAGCCTCTGCCTCGTTCAGATCCTTTGGATTAGGGACCACATCCGTAGCTAAGTACTCCTCAAGAGCATCAACTGCATCCAAAGATGCGGTCATTCGGAGCCGCTTGTATTCCCTCAGCCTATCGTAGACACTCTCATCTGTTAGTGTAGTCCTTTTGCTCTTGTTTACAGCAGAAGTGCCGATGGCCTTTGGCTTGTATTCATCAAGCCACAGCTGCTTAATTTTGGTCCTTGTCTCATCAATCCACGACACCTGTGCCTCTTGTGTCCACCTTGTCTTGAACCACTCCATCTTGTACATTGGATTAAGGGCAAGGGCGGCATATACAATAGGTGTGTCGTCGGCAAGCCTATAGTACTTCTCGACCTTGTGCCAGCTGTGGTTACAGCATTCAGAGAGGTACTTGAATGCCGTGTCTGCAGCAGCTTCAAGGGCAAATTCGGCTTTAAAGTCGTCCATTGTATCAAGCATGAAGGATAGAGTAGGGTACCAGTCGCAGAGGTATCGCTGAGTGCCTTGTGTAGCCATAGTTGCGACCTCAAAAGTTGCTAAGCAGTCGTGAATTCGGTTGAGGAGGTGCCAGTGGTTACGAGTCAACAGATCGCTCTTTAGCGCCTTCTCTCCAGGGTTCTGAGCGAGCCATTCTTTACAGAACTTGTCGATACGCTCGCGTATAGTATAGGCACGATCGATCATCAGGTAGAATGAGTTCTAGCGAGTGTCATTGTCTTGAATGAGCTGAGTAGAAGAGTTAGCAAAAATCTAGTTTTCTGGCAATAGCTCCTGTCACTCACCTTCAGCTTGTCAAACTCCGCCAATTTATTACCCATAATTGTTGCTGCAAAGCGCTCTAACCTCTGTGGCGAGCCTCGTATAAAACGAACGATATTGTGTAGCTTTCCAACAGGTCCCCTCCTACGCCAGAAATCCTCTACTGCAACAAATGCACCCTTTAGAGCTTTCCGACCAAGTTCTTCAAGCGCCTTGCCTGCACCCTTGCCTAGTAACAACGCTCGAGCGCAAAGGTTGGCAATATGGCCAAGACAGCGTAGACGACGACCTTTCCGCTGCTTTGTAGTCATTGATGGATACAGCTCTTGAAGAACCTCGTCGACGGCGCTGTCGTTGTTCTTTGCATTGTCGCACATAAAGTAGCCAACACACTTCTCAATATCAAAGTCTCGGATAACCTCTAGCAATGCCTGAGCCTGATTCTCTCCGGTATGAGCGCCGTATATCCTCTTGAAGGCCGCTAGCCTTGTCTGTCGCTGCCCATGGTCGTCAATAAAGTGGAAGTACACGCATATTATAGCGTAGCTGTTTGGCGATGTCCACACGTCAAAGGACAAGTGGATATTGCTCAGCGACAAAGCTAGCTGGCTTTTGAGACGATCCTTATGCTGGCGATATTCCTCAATGATCCACCCTCGTAATGTCGATGCTGCCCTTGGCAGAACCCCTCCTAGGGCTCCATTCAGGTATATAATGAGCTCGCGGAAGTACTCGTTCTCAAGCATGCGGAAGGCAATATTGCAATACACAATCCAGCGGATCATGAGCTTCTTGAAGTGATCAAATTCATATTCCATCACAATGTTGCGAAAAGCTGACTTCTTTGGCACCGACGTATCGATGGTGACCGTCACCACCAGGGGCCTTAATGGTCTGGTCATCTAATGGTTTGGTCGGTTACCGGTCAACTATTGGNGAGGCTCCGGGGTATTCTCGAATATTCCAGCGTGTGCTCAGATGTGCGCTGCTTCCGGGCTCATAACTGTTGGGATTTTGTGAATCAATCGGATAGCTGAGTCCTTAAATGAGTGATTGATTGTCTGTCTAGCTGGGTAAAGACTAGCTATATATACAAATACTTCCTCATCTAGAAGGTTCTATAAACGACTGTATGTGTAAGCATAGAAGGCAAGTGAATGTCTGTTGCCACTTGATTTCCAATCTGATTCTACCACTTTCCAACAGTTTTCTGGCAATAGCTCCTGTCACTCACCTTCAGCTTGTCAAACTCCGCCAATTTATTACCCATAATTGTTGCTGCAAAGCGCTCTAACCTCTGTGGCGAGCCTCGTATAAAACGAACGATATTGTGTAGCTTTCCAACAGGTCCCCTCCTACGCCAGAAATCCTCTACTGCAACAAATGCACCCTTTAGAGCTTTCCGACCAAGTTCTTCAAGCGCCTTGCCTGCACCCTTGCCTAGTAACAACGCTCGAGCGCAAAGGTTGGCAATATGGCCAAGACAGCGTAGACGACGACCTTTCCGCTGCTTTGTAGTCATTGATGGATACAGCTCTTGAAGAACCTCGTCGACGGCGCTGTCGTTGTTCTTTGCATTGTCGCACATAAAGTAGCCAACACACTTCTCAATATCAAAGTCTCGGATAACCTCTAGCAATGCCTGAGCCTGATTCTCTCCGGTAT